>CM053784.1:656457341-657057341 GCA_028749045.1 Cupressus sempervirens
AGTACAAAGAATCACAAATACAAAGCTCAAAGATTGCTATCTGATACTTCCTTCATTCCTCTACTACCATCTAACTTCTAGACTTTTCAAAAGCTAACTTTCCTAGACCTATTCCAAGTCCTTATAAAGCCAGCAAGACCATAAGTTGGCCTGATGAACAATTAATTACAAAACATAGGTCATGCCTTGGACAAGAAAATAAAGAACCAACAAATGACCAAAAGAGAATCTGCCCTGTTAAGGATAGGCACATATATGATCCAAGAGACATTCCCCAACTATGCAAGATGCCACATCATCATTGGAAATCAAGCTAAAAGAAAATCCATGCTATGTTTGATGAATCAAGTAGTGACAAGTGAGCAAAGAAAGAGGCACAAAACTCCATGCACAAAGAACATTAGATTCTATACACTTAGGATAAGGATTAGAAATGGGTTCATAGTAAGATGCCAACTGTGCACAACTTAAAACCACAAGTAGCTTCAACCATTGCACGAGCATAAAAGTGGTATAGAAAATAGAGTAATATTTTGGGTTGATGCAAGATTTACCATTAATCGAAGATGCTCCTACATCAGAGACTTGGGATAAATAAAGAATTGATGTCCATGTTAGGAAACCCTAATTCTCTAACTTGAATCATAAAAATCCAACTCAGCTTGTCTTATCCATGAAGTGTCTTCAATTGGTTTATCCTTCCACTAAACAAGGTATTCCATGTATTCTTTCCCTCTAGTTCTTTTACTTACTCTGATATCCAAAAAAAATTCATTACTTCTAGTCTTCCTCTTGGGATAATCTAGCTTATCTTTTAATTCCTCGTCTAATTGAAAATACTCAAAGATGTCTGCAATATTGAATATTGGTGAAATATTTGTTGCACTAATCTATATCAACTAGGAAAGTGATGAGTAATCAACTCTAATAGTGGGTTAGAAGAGTGAGTTGTCATTGATTGGGAACCATTAAATGAGAAGTGGAAAAATTTTGTAAGTGAAACTACTGCTAGACTAGCTTATTAATCAAGATAGTAGGATGAAGGAAGTGGATGAAACAAGGAATGGAAGTAGCACAGTTACCATTAATTTGACAATATAAAGGAAGGTATGAACATGAAAAGACATGCATTAGAGCTATGTGATAGATTATGACTAAAGCTTACACAATCACCAATCTAGACATAAGTATGCAGTTAATTGAGTTAGACTATATACATAGTTATCTATGAATAGGGGGTTATAGGTATCTTGTGAGTTTGGTCATTGTGGATTTCAAATTTTAAGCTGTAATTTGAGCAAGATAATCCTTTAGGGTTTTCATTCAAAATCATATATCATGGTATATATGAAAGAGTTAAACAAAAAGGTTCTTGTGGAAGGAGAGGGAAAGAAATGTGGAAAGATAAGATCCAAGAACACCCCTATTGTAGTGGCTATGTAAACAAGAGAATCCATAAGAATAATCAATTTTGATCAAGAGCATAAATAACCAGGTGCAGAGA
Source organism: Cupressus sempervirens (assembly GCA_028749045.1). Classification (NCBI taxonomy): domain Eukaryota; kingdom Viridiplantae; phylum Streptophyta; class Pinopsida; order Cupressales; family Cupressaceae; genus Cupressus; species Cupressus sempervirens. The sequence continues at coordinate 656,458,846 of CM053784.1, forward strand.
GAACATGGAAGAAGGAGAGGCAGAGCGCAGGGGAAGTTAGATGCAACCCAGAACATCAACAGAAGATCAAAGTATCTTCAAGGAAATAAAGTAGAGAATCTATTAGGAAAGGTGTGCTAGACACTCAGATCTATCACTATGTTCTTCTTTCTAACCATTACATCTATTGTAAAACCTTTAAGGGTATGTGCAGGATCATGGTGTGCCAAAAAGTGGCGATGTGAAAAACATGTAGTTTTGAAATGCCTAAAAGTGTTTCAAAATGCACTTTGACATTTTTCCCACAATCTTGTCACCAAACCAAAAATGTAATACCTTGCTTGATTAGGTATCCAATTTGAGAATAGGTATCTGATTTGAGAGTGGGTACCCAATCTATTTTCCCAAATCATGGTGTCAAATTCAAATGTAAAGGGAGTGGGGACCAATTTTTAAGATAAATATTGGTTTTTATTTACCAAACTCAAAAGGGGGACGAATTTTTAAGTTATATCAAGTCCTAGTATAATATAGTTATAGCATAATTGGAGGGTGGGGGGGGGCACAATTATTATATATAATTACTAAAATTTATTATGTAGTATTAAATAATTATTATTATATATTATATAATTATTTTATATATAGTTATTACTTATTATATATTATTATATAATTATATATCATATATATTATTATTATATTACTAACCTAAGTTAATAAACTATATGATGATGTATGTTCCTAGGGGCCCCCCTAGGGACATACATGTGTTCCAATGAGTCCAAATGGGTCATGGGACACCCTAATTATATATCATATATATTAGTATTACATATTACATGTATTAGTAACCTAAGTTAATAAACTATATGATGATGTATGTTCCCACGGGTCTCACTAGGGACATACATGTATTCCAATGAGTCCAAATGGGTCATGGGATACCCTATGACCCATTTTGACCCATTATACGATAACATATATTCCTAAGGGTCAAAGGATGCCTAGGGAGATACATCATGTGTTTCAATGGGTAGAAAGGGGTTATGGAGTATCTTATGACCACTTTCAACCTAATACATGATAACATATGTTACTAGGGGTCCTAGGACCCTTATAGACATGTATCCTATGTTCCAATGGGTCAAAAGGGTTCATAGAGTATCCTATGATCCTTTCAGCCCATTACATGACAACATATGTTCCTAGGGGTCATAGGAACCCTAGGAACATATATTGTCATGTAATGGGCCAAAAGGGGTCATAAGGTATTTGATGACCCCTTTTGACCCATTAAAACACAACATGTATGTCCCTAGGGTATTCGAACCCCTAGGAACATAAGTTATCATGTAATGGGTCAAAATTCAATCCATTGGAGCAAAAGACACATGATGATAAGGGTCTTGGGACCCCTAGCAACATATCTTATCATGTAATATGTCAAAAGGGGTCATAGAATACCTATGACCCCTTTCTACCCATTAGAATATTAGAGGTATGTCCCTAGGGTTCATAGGATACCCTATGACCCCTTTCTATCCATTGGAACAGAACATATATGTCCCTAGGGGCCCTAGGATCCCTAGGAACATAAATTGTCATGTATTTGATTGAAAATTATCGTATGACCCCTTTCAACCCATTTCAATACAACATGCTTGTCCCTAGAGATCTTAGGACCCAAAATAACATATTTTGTTATGTAAAAGGTCAAAAGGGGTCATAAGATATCCTTTAACCCAATTTGACCCATTGGAACACAATATGTATGTCCCTAGGTGTCCTACAAACCCTATGAACATATTTTGTCATGTAATAGGTCAAAATGTGTCATGGCATGCCCTATGACCCCTTTTCACCCATTAAATGATAACATATGTTTATAGGGGTCCTAGAACCCCTAAGAAAATATATCATGTGTTCAAATGAGTCAAAAGGGGTTATAGAGTACCCCATGACCTCTTTTAATACATTATATGACAATATATGTTCTTAGGGGTCCCAGGACCCCTAGGGACATAAATCATTTGTTTAAATGGGTTGAAAGAGGCCATAGGAAAACCTATGACCAATTTTGACCCATTAAATGATAACATATGTTCCTAAGGGTCCTAGAACCACTAGGAAAATATATCATGTATTTAAATGAATCAAAAGGGTTTGTAGAGTACCCTATGACCCGTTTCAACATATTTCATGACAATACATGTCTTTTAGTGTCTTAGGACCCCTAGGGACATATTATAATCATTTATATGGCTTGAAAGGGATCATAGTATAACATATGACCCCTTTCAACACATTTAATTATAACATTTGTCTCTAGGGGTCCTAGGACACCTAGAGACATATTATAATTGTTTATATGGGTTGAAAGGGGTAATAGGATAACCTATGACCCCTTTCAACACATTTCATTACAACATATGTCTTTAGGGGTCCTAGGACCCCTAAGCACATATTATAATCATTTATATGGGTTGAAAGGGGTCATAGGTGATCAACATGTTTCATTACAACATATATCTCTAGGGTTCCTAGGACCCCTATAGACATATTATAATCACTTATATAGGTCAAAAGGGGTCATAGGTTATCCTATGACTCCATTTGATATATTTTATGACAATATATGTCTCTAGGGGTCCCAAGACCCATAGGGACATACTATAATTGTTTATAAGGGTCGAAAGGAGTCATAAGATAACCTCATGACCCCCTTTCAACATGTTTTCATCATAACATATGTCCCTAGGAGTCCTTGGACTCCTAGAGACATATTATAATCATTTATATGGGTCAAAAGGGGTCATAGGATAACCTATGACCACTTTCAACATATTTTATTACAACATATGTTTCTAGGGGTCCCAAGACCCCAGGGACATATTATAATCATTTATATGGGTCAAAAGGGGTCATAGGAAAATATATGACCCCTTTCAACACATTTCATTACAACATATGTCTCTAGGGGTCCTACGACCACTAGGGACATATTATAAACATTTATATGGGTCAAAAGGGGTCATAGGATAACCTATGACCCCTTTCAACACATTTTATTATAGCATGTCTCTAGGGGTCCTAGGACCCCTAGGGACATATTCTAATCATTTATATGAGTCAAAAGGGGTCATAGTATAACCTATGACCCCTTTCAACACATTTCATGACAACATATATCTCTAGGGGTCCTATGACCTGTAGAGACATATTATAATCATTTATATGGGTAGAAAGGTGTAATAGAATAACCTATGACCCCTTTCGAAACATTTCATTACAACATATGTCTCTAAGGGTCCTAGGACACCTAGGGACATATTATAATTTTTTATATGGGTCAAAAGGAGTAATAGGATAACCTATGACTCCTTTCAACACATTCATTACAACATGTCTCTAGGGGTCCCAAGACCCCTAGGGACATATTATAATCATTTATATGGATTAAAAAGGGTCATAAGATAACTTGTGACCCCTTTCAACATGTTTCATTACAACATATGTTTCTAGGGGTCATCATACCCATAGGGACATATTATAATCATTAATATGGGTCAAAAGGGGCTTCGACACATTTCATGGCAACAGATGTCTCTAAAGGTCCGAAGACCCCTAAGGACATATTGTAATGGTTTATATGGGTTGAAAGAGGTCATACGATAACCTATGACCCCTTTCATCACATTTCATTACAACATATGTCTCTAGGGGTCCCAAGATCCGTAGGGACATATTGTAATCATTTATATGGGTTGGAAGGGGCCATAGCATAACCTATGATCCCTTTCGACTCATTCCATTACGACATATGTCTCTACATGTCCTAGGACCCCTAGGGACATATTATAATCATTTATATCGGTTGAAAGGGGTCATAGGATAACTTATGACCCCTTTCAACAAATTTCATGACAACATATGTCTCTAGGGGTCTTAGGACCCCTAGGGACATATTATAATCATTTCTATGGGTCAAAAGGGCTCATAGTATAACCTATCACCCTTGTCGACACATTTCATTACATCATATGTTTGTAGGGGTCCTAAGACCCCTAGGGACATATTATAATCATTTATATGGGTTGAAGGAGTCATAGGATAACCTTATGACCCCTTTTGACATGTTTAATGACAACATATGTCTCTAGGGGTCCTAGGACTCCTACGGACATATTATAATCATTTATATGGGTCAAAAGGTGTCATAAGATAACCTATGACCCATTTCAACACATTCATTACAACATATGTCTCTAAGAGTCCTAGGACCCCTAGGGACATATTTTAATTGTTTATATGGGTCAAAAGGGGTCATAGGATAACCTATGACTCCTTTCGACACATTTCATTACAACATATGTCTCTAGGGGTCCTAGGACCCCTAAGGACATATTACAATAATTTATATGGGTCATAAGATAACCTATAAGCCCTTCTGACATATTTCGTTACAACATATGTCTGTAGGGGTCATAGGACCCCTAGGGACATATTAAAATCATTTCTATAGTTGGAAAGGGGTCATAATATAACCTATGACCCTTTTTGACACATTTCATGACAACATATGTCTCTAGGGGTTCTAGGACCTCTAGGGACATATTATAATTGTTTATATAGATTGAAAGGGGTCATAGGATAACTTGTGACCCCTTTCAACACATTTCATGACAACATATGTCTCTAGGGGTCCAAAGAACCCTAGGGACATATTAGAATCATTTATATGGTTAGAAAGGGGTCATAGGAAAACTTATGTCCCTTTTTGACACAATTCATTACAACATATGTCTCTAAGGTTCGTAGGACCCCTAAGACATATTATAATTGTTTATATGGGTCAAAAGGGGTCATAAGATAACCTATGACCCCTTTTGACACATTTTATGACAACATATGTCTCTAGGAGTCTTATGATCCCTAGGGACATATTATAATAATTTATATGGGTTGAAAGGGGTCATAGGATAACCTATGACCCCTTTCGACATATTTCATTATAACATATGTCTCTAGGGGTGCAAGGACCCCTAGAGACATATTATAATCATTTATATGGGTTGAAAGGGGTCATAGGATAACCTATGAACCCTTTTGACACATTTCATTACAGCATATGTCTCTAGGGGCTCCAAGACCCCTAGGGACATATTATAATGGTTTATATGGGTTGAAAGGGGTCATATGATAACCTATGACTCTTTTCAACAGGTTTCATTACAATATATCCCTAGGGGTCCTATGAACCCTAGGGACATATTGTAATTGTTTATATGGGTTGAAAGGGGTAATAGGATAACATATGACCCTTTTTGACAGACTTCATTATAACATATGTCTCTAAGGATCCTAGGACCCCTAGGGAGATATTATAATCATTTATATGGGTCAAAAGGGGTCATAGGATAACCTATGACCCCTTTCAACACATTTCATGACAACATATGTCTCTAGGTGTCCTATGACCCCTAGGGGCATATTATAATCATTTATATGGGTCCAAATGGGTCATAGGTTCATAGGGTTCCTAGGACCACATATGCTCCTAGGGGTCCTAGGACCCCTAGGGACATACATTATGTGTTTGAATGGGTAGAATGGGATCGTAAAGCTGACTATGACCCCTTCTGACCCATTAAATAAGGAAATACATTCTCAGGGGTCCTAGGAATATATATTATGTGTTTGAATTATTTGAAAGGTGTAATAGAGTATCTTATGACCTTAAGTACACTTAATGTCATTGAATGGGTCAAAAAGGGTCATAGAGTATTCTAAGGCCCATTTTGAGTCATTATATCACATTATTTATGTGGTTAGGGTTTCTAGGAACCATAAGCACACATATTGTGATTGAATGGGTTAAAGAGTGTCAAAGGGTACCCTTTCACCCTTTTTGATCCTTTGGAACCATTATAAGTATGGTTAAGGGTCCTAAAGCCTTTTTTTTTTAAATTAAGTATCCTAAAAAGGGGTCATACTATTATAAAATAATTTGAAAAAAAAATTGACAAAAAAATTTAAATTAAAAAAAAGGGGTATCTAATTTGAGAACAGGCATTCGATTTGGGAACGGGTACTCGATTAGGCTTGGTTTTTCTCTAGATGCCAACCCTCTATGGTCAACACCAAAAATGTCCCAAAAACATCTTTTTGGCCTATTGTTTTGTGTTTCTAACTTTGATAATGTAGCTAATGACTTTTTTTAATACAAATTTTATGAAACAAAAGGGGTTTCTTGAGAATGTTCTTAGCTTTGCATCAATATAATGTCTATCAAATTATGAGTTAAGTAAGTAATTATTGCTTATTTTATAATGGAGTTAACTACAAAGTGTTGATTGACATACTAATTGAAAAATAGTTATAGCTTTCAAACTGTATAAGATTTTTGAAATCCAAAAGATTCATCACATTCTATGCTTCAACTAGTATAAGAAAAAAATAAAAATTATTTTGAATTTTTTTGAACTAGTTAAGGTTGTAATACATGGGAGTTTTTAAATTCTAAAAAAAGTATAATAGAAAATTCATAATTAATTATTTATTTGGAATAAAAATACCCAAAAATATACATCACATCCGAGCATGAGTCTATTTTTATATCTATAATTATTAAAAAAAATTATCATTTGATTTTGATTAAGGTGGTCAGACATAACACCTAATTTTTATTTTCACCTTGAAATTTTTGTAGTACTACATTGAAATCCAAACTTTTGACCGATCAAATAATTTTTTCTCTAGATAAGCCCTAGTAGTTTAGAAACTACATTCAATTGCCTACAGATTATTTTCTTACAACTTTTTGATATAAAGTCCAGAACCACTTTAAAATTATGTGTCAAGTTGACATAACCCTAATTTGTTGGTTTTTCACTACCACTTAAGGCCATATTTTGGTTGACCATGATCCTACACATACCCTTAATAGGGATAACTTGAAATAAGTCTTCAAAATCATCTAACAAGGTATCTCTCATAAAGGGATCTAAATCCTCTAACAAGGTATTCTTAACAAACTAATTGTGATCCTAACAGATTACTAGCATTCCTAACAGGATGTGTTATTAGAAGAAATGGATGTAAGCTCTTAACTAGCACTATTTTACTCGTAAGGATAGGCTAGTGGGCATATTACTCCCACCATGGTTTTGATCCTCTCATCGAGGGTTTCTACATCTAAATCTATATGTCATTAATGTGTGCTTTTGTGTGGGATATTGTATGGTTTTAGTGATTAACCTTCATCATTTTCTTGTTAATAAAAAGGGTAGTAACCAGGTGCATTAGAGGAATCATTAGTCTAACTAGTAGGACTTTGAAAAGTAGAGGTATTGATTCACACACCCCCTCTTAGTACCTATTGGGACTAATAATTGGTATCATATCTCAGACCCTAAAAGTGATGAGTTTAATGATTTAGGGGAAGATCCAATAACATCACTTAGGAGATAGATCAAGGAAGCTTTGGATACAATCAAAGAGTTGAAATATAGGCTAAGATAACCTCTAGCCAAGTGAAAGAAGCTGATGAAAAAGCTTGAAGAAAGTCAAGAACTAATAGAGAAGCTTGAGGAGAAAAGTTTCTCTAAAGAGTCAGAAGAAGCTATATCTAAACTCATGGATGAAAATGACAAGCTAAAGAGCATAATTAAGGTCCTAAAGAAGGAACAAGAACACTTCATGGTGAGATTAAGTGAAGCTATGGATGAGAAAGGAAGCTCCATCCAAACTAGATAAGAAGCCCATAAATAATTAAGGCTAGCTCAAGAAGCTAGACAATGAGATGAAGATCTGGTAAAAGAAAAGGAAAATGAAATAGCTCTCATGATCAAAGAGAATAGGTATGTAGAGAGAGAAAGAAGAATACTACAAGCATATGACCATGAAAAGACTGAATAGTTGAGAACTATTATAGAAGAATCCAAAAAAATGGATGAACAAATCTATCAGGTAATGGGTGAACTGGATGTAGTTAAAATGAGTTTTAAATACTCTCTAACACATAAGAGAGTAACTCAAATGAGGACATCACAAGGGATACTCAAGGAGAACCATCTAACCCAACCAGTCTAGGATTCCAAAGAATCATTAATCTAAGAAAGGAGAATCCTCAAAGAACAAAAACTCAAAGACAAAAAGAAGGGGGGGAAATAAAAAAGAGGTATGTTGAACCAAAAAAACCCACTTTTTTTTACTGTGAAAAAAATAGGACATAAGTTTGAAAATTTCTAGCATAGACAAGAAACAACTTATAGAGTCAATGCAAATAGAAAACTATGTTAGAATTGTTATCAATATGGACATAGAACACTTGAATGCAGAGATATTGAAAATAAAGAAAGAGGAGAGAAATATTGTCACTATTGTAATATGTGTGGTCACAATGAGAGGAGTTATGGATCAAGCATTAGATCACACTAATCATGCCCATTAAATAAAATATAGGATTGTTTTGCTTGTGGAAACTAAGGACACATTGCATCACAATGAAAGTGGTGGATGAAATAATAGAGACAAGTAAACTCATGGAACTATTAGCATGAATGTTGATGGTATTCCTTTGGGGGAGTATCATAAGCATTGGAGAGATGGTTAGCATGATTGACATGTTGCATTCATGACTGTGTTTTTCATTGATGTCAACATAGTATTATTTTTAAAGACTAACAGAGCAACCGATAGAGAGAGAGGTCCTACAAACTATGTACGAATGATGAGGTCAAGTGCAGTTGAGGATGTGTTCTACATTGTGTCTTGATGAAATGGAGAATTGCTCATGTAGAATTTTGACGGCATGCAAGAGTTATTCAAGAATTAAATAGGACAATGTGCAAACAAAGTACCTAATAAGTGGTTTTTGATGTTTGGATTGTATCACTTAATAGGGATAGAATCATGATGAGATAAGTTAGGCATTGACAGTAGATATGGTAATGATGACATCAACGAGTACAAGGTTAGTAGTCACATGTGTGAGAAGTTATATTTACTATGAATTGATAGTATTTTATAATCATGTAAAGATGTAAAGAATTGTAATATCTTAGTGAGATCCTATTATAATTAATTGGGAAAGCCTCAAGGTTTATCCAAATAATTATTTTAAGGATGTGGTATAAAGGAAGGTTATTTTCCTTTTTGTGAAGTGTGTGGATAAATAAATTACAAGTGTGAATTTTATTGTATGTGAACAAGTGATATGTGAAATTGGTAAATGTGTGTAAGTGATCCAATGAATTATTGGATGTGAAGTTCATGATCTGGTATTGAGATCTAAAAGAGGTTTGGTCTCATTAAGAGGATAGAAAAGGAGTTTGAGTTATTTTATTTCTATTATTTTGCAAGGAATAATATAGAGATGAGTTGGACAGTGAGTTCAGTGTCTTCCCCCTGAAGTTGTTTAGACAATGGGTCCTTCTTCCTTCTACAACTCCTAATAGGGTTGGAATCTCGTAACAATGATTTAAAGTCTCCCAATAGAGACTAATATGTATTGAATGTATTTCATTGGCTCTTAAACGATTACATCCTCTTACAATGAACTTTTATATTAGTACATCATTTTGTGGGTACAACCCCACTGGGATTTTTCGTTTGATCAAGGGTTTCCCTAGTTAACATATCTAGTATTATTATGTATGTGTATCTACTTATGGTTGTTGACTATATTGTTCATGTGGTTAAGGATTAATAAGGTTGGTAAATGTTTTAATAGTTGGATAATGGATTCACCACTCCCCCTCCTCTCAGTTATCTTGGTGGACTTTACTTTCTAATAATTAGTATCAGAGCATCATGTCCTTGAAGGAAAAGCTTAACAGCTTAAGGAGATCAGTGGTGGGTCACTTTAGAAAAGAAAGTTCTAAATTTGATGGAGTTAACTATGACAACTAGAAAGAGAAGATGAAGACTCATTTTCTATGTATGGGTCCAAGGTATTCATTGATGAAAAATAACAGAAAGAAGATTGTGGAAGAAAGAAAAATTGAGGATTGTAGTGAAGTTGAAAGATGTTTTTGTGTGTAATATGCTTTCCAATGAATCATTATTGTCAGCCCTTCTTGAGAATGAATAAATTTAGATTAAATCCTTAGAGACTGTTAGAAATAAGGAATATTGGGAGGGGGGTGAATCAATATTCTACAAACTTTAGCCCAAAACTAGATATTATTAATTGTCTTATAACTTGTATATGAGAGTAAAATAATGATGTTGAACAGTAAACATAACCATGCAATAAGAGAACTCATAACACTATATTTTGTTAACTATGGAAACCAGGGACAAGGGAAAACCCTAGTGGGGATGGTACCCACAAAATGATCCACTAATCAAGAGTATCTAGTTAAAGATATTGACCACGTTAGGAGTCTATTACATCTGTATAGTGTACTTTTCCTTGTTAGAGGACTTAGGCCTTATTAGAATCCTCAACCCTGTTAGGAGTTGCTCCAACCATGTCAAGAGTTGGTACAAATATATATACAAAAGATGTACAAGCTGATCTCACTACCCCAAAATGTAACTTACAATGTAGTTCCTTGATACAAAAAGATAAATACAAAAACATTTTGCTTGTTACCGATATCTTCAATATCTGATATGTCATTGCTACTCAATACAAAATTTGGAATCCTCTTATCATACATTAGAATTTGCATCACATAAAGTTTGCATAATCTTCACATGAATAACACAATACTTAGCATATATCATACAACATTCACACAACTTCACATATTGCAATCTTTCCTTTATACCCTAACAATTACAAATTATTGTCCAGTCAACCTTCAAGTTTTCACACACTTGGAAAAACACAAAACTAACTCTTGCTCACTTAGGGTTAACATCTAGGATGTCATCTCTAATTACTTGAGTAATTATTTCATAAAAAAAAAATTTCCTTGACTCACAATTATCCTTTTCATGTTATGCTCTATTATGCCTATATATTGCCTTCATTGGTAATTAATCCATATCTTGTTTAGTACTAACTATTCTGACCTTTGGGCTTTAGATATATCATTGTAACACTCTGTATTGTTTGCATCTAACTCTGCATGTGCCAATAATGTCTCTGCTAACTGTATTGATCAAATTTGTCTCAATTATGTTGGATAAACTATCTCATACTTAGATAATTTTCCATGTCTAACTATAGAATCTTTATATGTACACAATGTCTTCTTTGTATAAGATATATGTTTCCATAAATGATAACTCTAACTCTTTTAAAACTTATCCTACTTTTCCAAATTTCCAACAATATCCCCCTTTTGCATTGATGGCAACATATGAGAAAATTGGCGAAGTCCCAAAATTTTGATCAAAAACTTTACAAAAATTGTGGCCTTCACAAAAATTTACAAAACTTCAAAATTTTAGATCATCATATTTATAACCATATTTATTTATACATCCTATTACATCATGCAATTATTCTATTACTCCCCTTTACATTATACTTTTATACATTTTCCTTATATTACTCCCCCTTATATATATCATATAATTTTCCTATATTATGCCCCCTTTGACATTAATGACAAAGGTGTCAAAATCTATATACAAATCAAAATCAGAAATTGTATACCTCTACATAAGGCTAATAGGCATGTGATATAGTCTTCAAATCTTGTCTTTAAAATCTTAAATTAATTCTCCCATGTGTCCTTGACTCCCTTTGATATGTTGAGTAGAGTGCACAACCCATAGGATGCTATTTCAACCACATTCAAGTCTAAATACACAAACTTGTCAAAAGATGTCTTTGCTTTCAATCATTCTTCCACTTGTTGTTCAAGTGTACTTATTTTTCAAAGATGAGTATTTTCTTATAAGGGAGAACTTGTTTTTTGTCCTTTCTTTTTTCATCTTTATAAGACTTCTCTCATCATAAATCTTCCCTATTTGTGCCTCAATGTCTTCAATCTTCATATCTAGTTGTTGAAGTTGATCTACTAGTGCTTGTATGTCATCATGCTTCTTCTTCATCTCATCTTCACTATTCTTGGTGAATTTGAATGACATTGTGCACTTGGCATATAATGTCTTACCTTCTTGCTCACATCTTCTTAGCTCCTTGATGCATGCATCAAGAGCTCCTAAGTCATTTCCAATACTTTGATAGATAGTGTCAAACATCTATGCATCATGCTTTCCTTGAGCGTCTACTACTACTACATCAGATAGACTTATGAATTCAACATCAAAATCTTGAATCACAACTTTTGCTCTATCTTCTAGATTAGGGTATGTCATATTTACAACTAGGGTGCTTTGCAACTTCTCTGTGACATCCATTAGATATTTATGCAAGATCTTTACCTTTCTATTTTTATCAATTATTTTTCTCAAAGATGAGATCAGCTTAGTCTGATCATCATCATCAGATCCTATCATGGATGGAAGAGTAATAGGTGTCCTATATGAGCTAGGTACACTTACCTTCTTCTCTTCTTCCTCCTTTTTCTTCTTCTCATCTTCTTCTCTTTTTTTCTTCTCTTCCTCTTCCTTTCTTTTCTTCTCTTCTTCTTCTTTCTTTTTCTTTTCTTCTTCTTCCTTCTTCTTTCTCTCTTCTTCTTCCTTCTTTTTCTTTTCCTCTTCTTATTTCTTCTTCTTCTCCTTATCTTCTTTCTTCTTTTTATCTTCATCCTCTTTTCTCTTCCTTTCTTCTTCCTTTTTCTTTTCTTTTTTTCCCTTTATGTATTCTTCTTCTTTCTTCCTTTTCTCTTCCTCCTCTATATTCCTTTTCTCTTTTTCCTATTTCTACCTTTTCTTTTCCTTATCCTCTTCTTTCTTCTTCTTTTCTTCCTCATCTTCCTCTCCATTAGCCTAGCTGGTATAGTTAACCAAATTATCAACAATATCCTCTCCAAAATATTTGAATGGATCCTCCTTATCATCAATAGTTATATGAATATTTTTTGCTTGCATGGTATCAATACCAATAGTTATCTGGGGAGTTGATTCAATCATCCTAGTAGCCCTTGCTAACTCTGCCACTGGTGTATTTGCAAGTATAGCCTCTGTAGCCTTTTCTTCTACTACTACAAACTTTTTTGGTACACTATTTTCTTCTATCATAGGTATTTCTCCCACTATATCTTTTCTTAGCTTAGCAATAATAGGTGTAGAGGCCATGAATTTAAAAATTGCCAAATTGGTTTCTTTATTTATTTCTTCATAGTTACCACCCATCAACAAAATTGTTCTTCTTTTGTTTCATAGCAAGGGTTCAATACCCTTCATTATCCTCTTCATATCATCAACAATAGTATTAACCTCACAGAGTTTTTTGATTTGATTCTCTCCTATTCCTCTATCTTCATCTACCACTCTTCTCTTTCTATTTATCCACCTATTTTACAAATCTTGTGGTATATCATTTTGAATATCTTCAAATTTCTTATTTGTCAAAATCATGTTTCTAACTACATTCCATCCATATTACTATACAAATGGTAAAACTTGTTTAACTATACAAGAATTTTATTATCTATAATTTGAACATTCAAATTCTCCATGTTGGGTTTCCAAGGCTTCTTACTTGAAGTCTTATTTACCTTTGGTTCAATATTTTCAATTGGTTTTCCCTCTAACTTTTTTTATTCTTCCTCTAGTTCATTAGACTCTAGCATTTGTAGTGTTTTTCTCCTTTTGCCTAGTCCACTTGATAGTTTCTTTGTTCTTTTCTTAGAGGGAAACTTTGATGCTTATTTTTTACCTTTGTAAGTCTTTTTGACTTCCTTGTGTTGGGAGGGGTGACTGTTTCCTCCTATTATCCTCACCTCCTCTTCATCTTTCTCCTTTGGTGTAGGTTGTACAATAGTAGGTTGTACCTGGGATACTACAACATATGGTGCACTAGGGATTTGAGTGGGTGGTCTTGCCATTGTGACAACTTATGTTTTTCTTGCAACTATAAGTGGTTTAAGAATTTGGTATAGCTCTGATACCATGTAAGAATTTTCCTTAGGGAAAAAGCACCCAAGACAAAGAAGCTCGACAACTAGCACAAAATAGACCAATAGAGTATGATCAGAATAACAATATGAAATTCAATTGATGTAATTGATTTGATTGATTTACAAGTACACTAGGAGTGTATGTATATAAAGGCCTCTAGAATGTCTAGGAGTTAGCAATATGATAAGCCTCACAACTAATCACATGTCCACCAAGAGTGGATCATCCTCCATTAAGCATAGGAGTTAGTGCCATAATGAGAGGAGAAGCCTGCAAAGGTGTGTCACATAAATTTATGTTGTAGACACCATGTGCTTAATTAAAGTGCAAATAACTATGTTGTCAACATCACAACTCAGTTGATTATGCAAACTCCAGTTTTGTAGATATTGTGTGCTAAAATAGAGTTGCTTACTCCTGTGTTGTCAACAAGACAAATCATATGAGTACACAAACTCCTAGGTGTCTAACCTAATAAATAATAAAATAATGCATTTATCCTAAGTAATCTTAAGTAAATTGTAAATAATTATTATTTACACTAACAAGTGGTGTAGCTACCAAGACCTTTGTCTATTCACTAGCCCTCATCTCCATAGCTATATCCATTGCCTCCTTTTACTCTTCTCTTGTCATGCCCAATTCCTTTATTATAGCTTTTATTTTATTTTCAACTTTCTTCTTTATATCCTTGTTGTGAAGTTTGTTGTGAACTTCCTTAACTTTCTCTTCATATGTTCCCCATCTAGGACATTCCATATTTCTATAAGATTCTAAGATGATCTTCACATAACCTTCAATCAATTATTCACTCATCTCATAACCCATAGGGTCTATTAACTTCACTCTTGTTTCCACTAGTTCCATATAGGTAACATCTATTTCAACCATGAAGCAAATGTCATTTTTGTACTTCTCAACCAAGGATGGTGGAATTTTGAATCTTTGTTTTATAGATGACTGGAAACTCATCACCATTCTTGAAATATCCTCTATTTTTCTTTCCTGAGATTGCTTTATGTATGATAAGTTATCAAACTCATTGTGCACTTATTACTATCTCATTCCTGGTTTGACATACCAAGGAGTTGTCTAACCACGTGGAAGAATAAGTGTGTCAATAGAGATTCAAATATAAATACTACATTCTTGGTTTTCTTTAATCTCTAAATATTATCAAGTAACTATTTTTTTACAATCTCACACATGTTAACTTTTTTCTCTTTTCACTGCCATAAGGTATACTACATGGATGAATCTAGTAGGCACAAAGTTCACTCTAGAACTAGAGTTCATCTTATATCCAATAATTTTGCTAATAACCCTAACATGTGTTTCAGTTATTAGGTTAATTCTCATGTTTCTTCTCTCAAACTATTTTCTCATATTGTTTTCAACCATCTTATTCATGTTCTTCTCATTCACGGTATTACATCCTTCATTGCTCAAACTAGTAAGTTTATGAATCATGTCATTCTCTCTCATCACAGGGATGTCTCCTACCCAAAACATGCCTTCATGAATTTTTCTCTCTGCTACATTTATGATTGTCAAAATCCATGTAAAACATATTCTTAATGATGTTTAAGTCACTCAAATTTGAAAAATTTTGTTTAAGAGATAGGTCACTGTTTCATACTAGGTCTAAATCTTTATGAATATCATTGTCTCCAATGCTCTCAAACTTACAATGTATATAAGCTCATACATCTTCTACATGCAATATATTTTGTGAAACTTGTGAAAATTATCCTAAGTGATCATCCTCCCAAGATACATAAGGATGCTTCTTGAACTTATACCTAGCTCTCTCACTCACATCACAAACTATAGGATTCTCCATTTCTACTGATTCAAAGCTTCACAATACAGCTGCAATTATGGAAAATACCTAGATATTATATAACTAGGGTTTCTTTGTTCACACTTGAAAACACTTCAATTCTCCTTCAATTTTTTGTCACTTCACTCTTAAATTAATTTAATGTTTTCACACAGTCAAATGGTACATACAATATCGTCCGCATAGGTTATATCTTACCAAATCGATCTTCACATTAATTGTGTAAGTACACAATTCACAAAAAGTTGTTTTTGATTACCAGTAACCTTTTTTTCTTCATATAACTTCATGTGATCTGCAAATTTTTTGTGCACTTAACCATAGTTTCCACATGTCTTCTTCTATCTCATATTAACTTTGTAACTCTTAACTCGATCTCTAACTTTAGTTTTTTCTTTGTGGTACTCTATTTGTGGTACTCTACCTTCAATAGGAAGGTGCTTAATTCAAATAAGATGAATCATATACAATAGTTGACTTCAATCTTTCATCAAGTGCATCAAAATATTGTTCTTTTAATACTACGTGTGAACTTGATGGATCTTTTGCTTAGACAAATACCTCTTTTAATTCTTCCACATGTTCTCTCAATTCATCTTTCTGACTTTTATTGTTATTGTCATTCCTTCTAACATTTTCGTTATTATTCCTTTTGAAATTTGGATTCCTTTTGATGTTCCTCATGTCCATTCTGAAAAATCTTTCTATCCTACCAAAGTTATTGCATAAATGACATACTAGTGTACTACTTCTTTGATTATGTCCAAACTAATTAACTGGTGCTATCCAATTTTTGGCAGTATGTCAGAAGTTGTTATATTTGTAATACATAATGTGATTCCTTGCTTCATTAGATCTTTCTCCTTCATTGGATCTTATTCTCTCATTACCTAAAGGGTTATTATCTATACATATTGTACTATTTCTATTATTACTATCAAATTTAGCTTTCTTACAATCAACTTCTTTAAGACCAAAGCCATGACCATTATAACAATAAAAATTAGTAATAGGTTTAAATAACTTACCTATATAGTCTCTCTTCATATGACCAAATTCATTTCATATAAAGCATCTACCTTTAAATTCATACCTTACTTCCTTAGATGATTAAACTTGCTTAGTTGCCATTGGTTCATCAATTTTCTCAGGTTGACTTGCTTGCTCAACTTCTTTTGGTGTATCTTTATATTGACTTGATTCAATCTTATTTTGATCATCTATATTATGTTCAAGATGTTTAACCACTGGATCTAGTTCTTTTCTTGATTCAGATTTCTTTGTTGACTTTTCTCCAATAAAATATCCAAGACTAATCTTATCATAGGAAGATCTCTAAAAATATAGTTTCTCATCAATTTTATCACTACTGGAATATAGCTTCTCTAATTGTTTCTTGGCCAAGGTTAACTCTCATTTCACAATAGTATTATACTTCTCAAGTACTACATGTTCCAACTTGATGGATTCAAGTTCATATGTCACTTTTGTAAGATGGGATCTTGGATCTACATTCTCAAATTTCAGATCTCACTCAACTTTTTTATCATCTTTCTTCAAACTTAGCTTTAGTTCAATGATCTTCAACTCATGTTTCAAAATCTCATTTTCTTTCTTTAATTTTGATACTTTGTCACTATCTTTTTTCTGATCTTTAGATTCCTTTATGGATTTGAGATGATCAATATTTTCTTTCTACTTCCCAATGTAGGCTTTTGCATGATCAATCTTTCTTTTAGGTTATCTCTTTCTTCAGTAAGAATATCAATCTGCTCAGGAACTTCTTCTAATTTTTTTTATAACTGTTCCATATCCATCGGGAACTTACTCAAGTTGGTAAGCCCCTTCTAAGTAACTACACTCTGATACCAATTGTTAAAAATAGAGAATACTGAGAGAGGGGGTGAATATTCAACAAAATTTAGTCCAAAATTGGATATTATTAATCACCTTATAACTTGCATATGAAAGTAAACTAATAATGTTGAATAGTAAACATAACCATGTGATAAGAGAACTCATAACACCATATTTTGTTAACTAGGGAAATGTTGACCAAGGAAAAATGTGGGGATGGTAGGCACAAAATGATGCACTAATCAAGAGTATTTGGTTAAAGATATTGACCCTATTAGGAGTCTATTACATCCATATAGTGTCTCAGTCCTTGTTAGAGGACTTAAGAATTGTTAGAAGCCTCAACCCTATTGGGAGTTGGTAGAAATACATATGCAAAAGATGTACAAGTTTAGCTCACTACCCAAACATGTAACTTACAATGCAATTCCTTGATACAAAAAGATAGATACGAAAACCTTTTGCTTGTTGCCGATATGTTCAATACCTTATATGTCACTGTTGAAAATTACAAAATTTTGAATCCTATGATCATACATTAGAATTTGTATCACATAAATTTTGCATAGTCTTCACATGAAGCGCAGAATAATTCACATATATCATACAACATTCACACAACTTTTCATATTGCATTCTTTCCTTTATACCCTTACAATTTACAAATTACTATGCAATCAGCCTTCGAGTTTTCATGTGCTTGGAAAAACACAAAACTAACTCTCTCTCACTTAAAATTACCATCTAGGATGTCATCCCTAATTATTTGAGTAATTATTTCATTAAAAAAATAATTACTTAACTCACAATTATCTATTTCCTGTTATGTTATGTTATGCCTTTATATTTCCTTCATTGGTAATTAATCCATAACTTGTTATGTACTAACTATTTAGACCTATGGGCTTAGACATGTCATCTTGACACTTTGTACTATCCACACCCAACTCCACATGTGCCAATAATTTCTCTAACAATTGTGTTGATCAAATCTCTCTATTCTGCTAGATAATCTATCTCATACTTAGACATTTTTTCATGTCTAACTATAGAATCTTCATCTGTACGCAATGCCTTCTTTATACAAGATATATGTTTCCATAAATGACAACCCTAACTCTTTTATAACTTATCCTACTTAGAAAAATTTCCAATAGAAACATGTCATGAAATTTGGAAAGCTTTAGAATCTACTTTTGAAGGTGATAAGCATGCTAAAAGAATCAGAGTACAAAATTGGATATGTTTGTTTCAAGATTTTAAAATGGTGGAAGATGAAAATATAAGAAGCTATATTGGTAGAATATTAGGAATTTTTGTAGGAATTAAGTGTTGCAATGGATCTAAAGATGAAGATGAGATTATATAGAAGATCTTGAAAACTTTGACTCCACCATTCAGGCAGACAACATAGATGATTGAGCAAGTGATACCTTGTACTAAGAAGTTTACTAGAGAGACTTTTCTTTGAAGATTAGAAGTAGAAAAAGTAAGCTTGAAGCAATCTAGAGAATTTTGAAGAGTGGAAACATATTTTAGTGCATTAAGTATTTGTCATTCCTCATCAAGAAGTACAAATGCTAGTGGATATAATGCTAGCAGTAGCAGATCCAAATTTGAGGAGGATAGAAGAATTGAAGAAGGAATTTCCCTACTTGTAAGGAGATAAATAGATGGTAAGAGAATCTTTAAATTTTGGACTTGTAATGAATTTGGTCATTATACCTCTAAGTGTCCTAAAAAATAGAAAATGTATAAGAAGAATTTTAAGTCTAGAAGGCCTATAGATTGTTTGTATGCAAATGAAGATGATGATTTTGATGAAATATTTTAGAGTGAAAGTGATGATGAGTTGGGATTTACAGCTATAAAAGAAGAAAATCCTTAAAAAGAAGTTAGAGAAGAGAAAGCCCTAGTTTCATAGTTTGAAGAGAAATTTGATTGGATCATAGACAGTGGTTCCTTGCATCATATGACTGGTAGCATGAATAATTTTGTTGTGTTTAGTAGTCATGATGGAGGTATTGTTAGAGTTAGTAATAATGCATCTTGTCATATCAAGGGAATAAGATCTATTACTGTTGATGGAAAGACTATCACTAATGATGTCTAATTTGTTAATAGATTAAAACATAACATATTGAGTGTTGAACTATTGGTTAATAAAGGATAAAAATTACAATTCACTGAAAATGAATGCATTATCAAGGATAAAGATGGTAAGTTGATTGGCACTGGTACAAGATCTAGAGGTGATATTTTTCAATTGAACCCTATAGAGATGGCATGAGTGGTTGCAAAGGTATACAACAGTTGGTTGTTGCACAGAAGATTTTATCATATAAACATTGATAACATTGTAAATGCTAGTAGTACATTTGTTGTCAAAGATTTACCTAAAATTGTGAAACCTACTAATGTTGTGTGCAAGGAATGTGTTATGCCTAATCAAAAGAAAGTTCCCCTTCCTAGCAAGAAGTTCACTACCACAGCAAAAAGTGAGATTGTTCATATAGATTTGAGTGGTCCTACTAGAACAAGAGGATTCTATGGTTAAAGGTACTTCATGATTTATTTTGATGATTTCCCTAGGATGATGTCGGTAGCATTTTTTAAAGAGAAGTCTAAGATATTTGAAATTTTTAAGTCGTTTAAGAATAGAGTTGAGAATGAATCTAGAGTAAAGATTTAAAAAAATAAGATCAAATAGAGGTGGAGAGTTTACCTTGAATAATTTAGCACCTTTTGTTAAGTGAATGGCATTAAGAGACAACTATCAACACCTAAGACCCCTGAGTAAAATGGGATTACTAAAAAAATAAATAGCTCTATAACAAAAGTAGTGAGAGTCATGATGTTTGAAAATGATGTATCAAAGACATTTTGTAGAGCAGTATTCAATATAGTATTATACATAATGAATAGAGTATAGATCAAAAAAGGTACAAACAAGATTCCCTATGAATTATGGATTGGATATGCACCCTCAGTAAAGTTTTTTAGAAGTGTTACATAAAGAGAGATGATGATATTGGTAAGTTTGATGCAAGAAGTGATGAAGGTATGTTCCTTGGTTATTCATTGAAAAGAAAATCTTATATATGTTTTAATCAAAGAACTAAGACTATTTTTGAGTGCGCAAATGTAAAAGTGGATGAAAATTTTGCAGTTAAAAAGAGAATTTTGGATTATAATTCTCATGAAGAAGAAACTAATTGTAAACATATTATAGAAAATTTTGAAGTTTTCTTTGTGACTAAAAATGATTTGTAGAATGGTGTTCAATTTTTAAATAGAGAGAAGAACCAAGATATGAACCTAGAGAAGAAGTAAGAGTTGAAATAGTAATGCCTACACCTAACAAGAATGTGACAAAGAATCACCCTACTAATTAGAGTAATGGAAGCAAAGAAAAAGGAGTTATGACAAGAATGAAGAATTGTGTTTAATTTCTCAATTTGAACCAAAGAATGTAGATGAGGCATACAAGGATGATCATTGGATTCAAACAATGAAGGAAGAAATATATGATATTGTAAAAAATGAGACATGGGAATTGGTTCCTAGACCTAAAGACAAGAATGTAATAGGAACTAAGTGGGTATTTAAAAACAAGATGAATGAAAAAAGTGAGGTTGTGAGAAATTAATAAAGATTGGTATGTAAGGGATATTCATAGAAAGAAGTTATAGATTATGAAGAGACATTTTCCCATGTTACTAGAATTGAAGTAGTAAAAATGCTCTTGGATTTTGCAGCAAATAAGAAATTCAAAGTGTATTAGATGGATGTAAAGTTAGCATTTATAAATGGATAACTTGAAGAAGAAGTCATACATTGAGCACCTTGAAGGATTTTGATAGAAGAAAATGACATGGTATGTTGATTGAAGAAAGTATTGTATGGTCTATAGGAAAAACCTAGAACCTTCTATGTGAGGTTGGAAAACCATTTGACAAAGCTGGGATTTACTAAAGGTATGAAAAATAGTAATCTATATTTGAAATAAATTGAGAGTGGATTGTTAATCATTGTGATATTTGTGGAAGACACAATCTTTAGGTGTAATGATGAAGTGACAAATTTGCTAATGAAATGAGGAATGAATTTGAGATGAAATATTTCTTAGGTCTATGGATTGTGTAGAATAGTTATTTTATTTTCCTATCACAAACTAAGTATTTGAAATACTTTTTGAAAATATTTGGTTTTGAAAATTGTAAGCCTATTGGAACTCCTATGATAACTAGTCACAAGTTATCTAGCAAAGATGAGACACCTATAGTTGAACAAAAGAAGTACAGATCCATGATTGGAGGTTTGAAATATTTGACTCACACCAAACTAGATATAGCATTGGAAGTTGATATAGTAGCAAGATTTCAAGTAGATCCTAGAAAAGCACCTTATATAGCAATAAAAAGAATATTCAAGTATTTGAAGAGTACATTTGACATTGGACCGTGGTATGACAAATCAAGTGACTTTAATTTTTATTCATATACTGATGCATATTGGGCAGCCAGTGGTGGAGAATTTCCCTTGGAGGAAGATTGGTTTCTTGGCTAAGCAAGAAACAAGACTATATTTCATAGAGTATAGCAGAAGCAAAGTATTTAGCAACAACAAACAATTGTAATCAGATCATGTGGATGAAGTAGATGCTGAAGGACATTGTGATAGATTTTTGAGAATCTATTATCATACATTGTGATAATACAAGTACATTAAGTATGTATAAGAATCATGTGTTGCAATGTAAGACTAAGCATATATCCTTTAAGTATCTTTTTTTGAGAGAGAAATTTGTAGAGAAAAAATCAGACTAGAGTATGTCAATAGAAAACTACTAATTGTAGATGTTTTTATTAATCCTTTTCCTAAGGATACATTTAAGTATTTGCGAGGTATACTATAGGTTATGCCCCTACCTACTTTTGAGTAGATGATGTAGAGAGTGCATCAGTATAGTGGTATAGAGTATGTAATGAACCTGGATTAATGTAGATTTTTGATATATTAAATTTAAAATCCCTAAGAATTATTTCAATCAAATTGTATAAGTTAAGACAAGTATTATTTTAATATATGTTAATATGTTGATACTACTTTGAAATGTTTCAAATATTATTTTAATCATTTTTTCATTCCTTGTGAACAAACATAATCTTAAATGTATTATTAGTTCACAATACATTAATACATAAACCTTATTAATATTATAAATGTTATTTAATTACATAAACCTAAACCTAATATAATTATTCAAACCACTTCTAACTCAACAAACCCTAATTATTAATTATTATCATTGGAACTTATACATAATTACCAAGATTTACTATGTACATATGCCCAAGCTAAATATAATCTAATACTAGTTGATGTAGATAGGAAACTAAAATATAACTAAGTTATATTGAATAGACATGACACAATGTGGTGACTATCGAATAGCATATTAATACCCGTCTTAGGGTCAGGGCAAATGGAGAAGAAAAATAGGAATGAAGGGATCGCATCAAGCAGCATAACCAATATATCACATTCAGGAGAAGAAGGAATGATATATAAAACCCAACATTGAATACGTTATAAGAATATTCCACATTCTATGGATAGATGCTGGATATATATAATTACTTCAAGACATCACGTTGTAACCCAATTCGCAAGACCACATTGACAGGGCAGTACATTTGCAATCTAGATACAGCTAATAAGCACACTGTCAAACGTACAGTCATCCTTACAACATCAATATTAGTATTGTACAGAGGAGTATGAGTACCATCATACAACGCATGGATACTACTGACAAGCCTGTGGTAGGGATATAGGTACATTCGATCCTTTGTACGTTCTGAATAGCAGATGCAATAATGTTAAAAGATATATAAACTATCTTTGTTGAATCATGTCATATGGTATTAGCAATGAACTATGTGTATTGTGTGGTTGCGAATTATGAATATTGGAATTCAGTTTAAGACCATTTTAATTATAATTTGAAATTAATAAGTATTCTACATGGAACTGAAAATACATATTAAATAGAATGAAATCAATACATGTCACTAAGTTTATATATATATATATATATATATATATATATATATATATATATATATATATATATATATATATATATATATATATATATATATATATATATATATATATATATATATATATATATATATATATATATATATATATATATATATATATATATATATATATATATATATATATATATATATATATATATATATATATATATATATATATATATATATATATATATATATATATATATATATATATATATATATATATAGTGATGAAATATATTTAATTAGATGTCAATACATAACTTATTAACAAATTATGTGTAATCAAAGGATATTGGTATCATACATATATATATATATCATAAAGGCTTGAATAACATTGTGAAGTATTTTGAATTATAGTATGGAAGGTTGTATCTTTCCCTGAACTATGAAATTCTGAGATAGGGAGTTGGTGGGGGGAAAGGCAAAGTAATTTTGAGGACTTTTCAGATACACTTGGACCTTGTTTCACATGCCCTCTGCACCATCATTCTACCATCTCGAAATGATCATAATTAGGAAGAAAGATTACCTGATACTATGAGGAGAAATCTTCCATGGAAACCCATAAATTAATGTTAATGCTCAACTCCTCACATAACTTAATAGCAGAAAGGATCTTAGGTTGTTTTTTAAAATTGATGATTTCTTAATTTATGCCTAAAATTGAATATCAGGTTAAAATTTTGAAAAAGGGGTCATCACAGAGTAGTATTGTTTATCTAGACTAAACATTGATGCTTCCTGTATGGGGGATTATTTGTGATGAGAAGATTCATCATGGACTCTTGCTCATTGGTATAGAACAATGTCTTTAAACACTTGGGTTGGTTGAAGACTTGGAGCATATGATTTACATAATGAAGCCTTTATCATTGATGTTGATGGGGGAGAATTGTACATGAAAAACATTTTCCAACAGTATGTGGGAGATGTATGTGTGGGGAAGGATTGTTCATGAGTAGATTGATATCAATGGGGAGAAACATTGAGCTATATCAATGGGGGATAACTATGAACAATTAATTTCTATGCATGTAAGAATGAGAAAGAATAGATGGAGATTTGTTCTTGTGGGTGAGAAGTGTGAACAACTAATGCTAACACATGAAAGAGTGATGAAGCAAAGATGGAGAGGTTTTCCAGTAAGTTTTAGATTTGATTGATGAAGAGGGTTTAAAAAGAAGAGAATAACAATAGAGTTGGATTTGGTATTCTTGGAACATAGATGTTTTCATATATGTTTCCATCAATGCCAACAGGGGATCTTGTTAGCATGAATCATGATGGAATTCCTTGGGGGACTATCCTAAGCATACAATAGTTATTCAAGAATTACAGAGGACAATATACAAACAAAGTACTTGATAAGTGGTTTATGATATTTGGATTGTATCTCTTAACAGGGATAGAATTATGATGAGAAAAGTTAGACAATGACAATAGACATCCTAATGATGACATCAGCGAGTGCACAAGGTCAGTGGTCACACATATGAGAAGTTGTATTTACTGTGAACTAAAAATATTTTGTAATTCTTTACATATTAATGAGATCCTATTATTATTAATTAGGAAAGCCTCAAGGCTAACTCAAAGAATTATTTTGATGATATGGTATAAAGGAAAGTTATTTTCCTTTCAATGAAGTGTCTAGATAAATAAAATACAAGTGAAAATTCTATTGTATGTGAACAAGTGATATGTAAAGTTGGTAAATATGAGTAAGTGATCTGGTATTGAGATTTGAACGAGGTTTGGTCCAATCAAGAGGATAGAGAAGAAGTTTGAGTTATTTTTTTTCTATTATTTTGCAAGGAATAATATAGAGACTAGTTGTATTGTAATGAAATAACTTGCACAATAGAAGAAATAGTATAAAATATTATATAAGTACTTGATAATAACTAAGAGTAATAGGCCACTTTGAGGGGGAAACCTCAAAATATCTCCAATGAGAACACACTTCACAATATGATGTTCAAATAAGACTCACAACCTCCTATATATACCTAATTATGCTTAGGCTAAATAGACACAACCCTACATAACACCTAGGCTGACCTACCTACCTAAATAATAATATAATAATGATAACATGAATTAATTAAGGATTAGGACAGCCATAATTGAACTCTTCATAACCCTATATGCACCAATATTAAGGGCATAGTGTGCCCCCTCTCTTCAAAGAAGCATTGTCCTCAATGCTAACCAACTGTGGATTCTTTTGAATGAACTCCTCATCTTCCCATGTGGCCTCTTCAACTAGTAAATTCTTCCATTGGATGAGATATTGGGTGAATGTTCTATTCCTCAGCTTCTTTGTGCATTTTTGAAGAATGCACTCTGGTTCCAAAATTATTCTTCC
This sequence comes from Cupressus sempervirens, assembly GCA_028749045.1. Classification (NCBI taxonomy): domain Eukaryota; kingdom Viridiplantae; phylum Streptophyta; class Pinopsida; order Cupressales; family Cupressaceae; genus Cupressus; species Cupressus sempervirens. The sequence continues at coordinate 656,485,004 of CM053784.1, forward strand.
TTCTTCATCAAGCTCTAGTAGTAATATTTTAGTAGGAATATTCTACCCAATTACCTTCTTCAAATAACAAACATGAAAAACTAGACATATCCTTTTGTTGGAGGCAACTCTAGCTTGTGGGAAACACTACCAATCTTTTGCATGATTTGGTATGGTCCATAATATAATGGAGACAACTTATTATTATTTTTGTGTTGCTTCATTGAAATTTTTTTATGAGGCTACAATCTCAAGAAGACCCAATCCCTAACTTCAAAATTTATTTCACTACAATGTTGGTCTGCTATTGTTTCAATCAATCTTGTACCATAGATAAATTCTCCTTGAGTCCTAAAAATACTTGTTATTAATAAAGAAAGTGGTCCTCTACTACCTAAACTCTTGGTGATACCTTTAATGATGATGTAATGAAAGGAGGAGGATATCCATAAAATTCCAAAAATGGAGACATTTTTTATGAGCTCTAAAAAGAAGTGTTGTACAACCATTCTGCAAGTGGTAGCCAATCTACCCATTGAGATTGTTTCTCTAAAGTGAAACAATATAGATATCCTTCCAAACATTTATTAAAAACCTCAGTTTTCCCATCTAATTAAGGATGGTATGAATAACTATGAACCAATTCAATATCCAAACATGAGAAAAAATCTTTCCAAAAGTGACTAGTAAAGATAACATCAAGATCATTGACAATAACCTTAGGTGTACCATGTAGCTTTTGGATATTCTTCAAGAAAACTTTGGCCACTATACTTGTTGTAAAAGGATGTGATAATGCAATTAAAAGTGCATATTTAGTGAGGAGATCAACTACTACTATGATGACATTATGACCTTTAATTTTGGAAGCCTTATTATGAAGTCCATGGATATCTCTTCCCAACATTGGTTAGGAATAGATAAAGGCTACAAGAGACCTGGTGTCTTAATTATTTCCCCCTTATTTCTTTGAAAAATCTAAAATTTAGTCACAAATTTTTGAACATCTCCTTTTAGCCCTTCCCAAAAAAAATCTTGCTTGACCTAATGATATGTCTTCAAAAATCCTAAATGACCTCCAATTTGGGACTCGTGTAGTTATATGAGAACCTTGTGTTTAAGATTAGAATTCTTGTATAGATACAAGCGCTCTTTATACCAAAGAATACCCCCCTTTAAACAAAACTTATATGAACTAATAGGGTCATTTTATATGTTGGATGACATTACTTGTTGCAAATTATTTTGCCACTCTGCTTTGGCTTCTACCACCCAATTTTCTTGTAATATTGAAAGGGCAACAATAAGGCTTCATCTTTTTCATCCTTCCTAGAAGGTGCATTGGCCACAATATTTTCCTTCCCTTTCTTGTAAACAATTGTAAAGTCATATCCCAACATCTTAGTGACCCATTTTTGTTGCTCTTCTGAAGATAGTCTTTGTTCCAAAAAGTATTTTAGGCTATCATGATCTGTCTTAACCTTGAAGTTTCGACCCATTAAATAAGGCCTCCATTTTTTAACTACATGAAGGATTGCTAGCATTTCCTTCTCATAAATAGGCTTGACTTGATATTTACCTTTTAATTGATGACACTCAAAAGCAATTGGTTGACCTTCTTGCATGAGAACTACTCCTATCCCATTTATAAAAGCATCACATTCCATAATGAATTCCTTGGTGAAGTCCAAAGTGGAAAGCATTGGATTTGTACACATAGCCTTCTTCAATTGCTCAAATGCTACATTAGTAGATTCATTCCAATGAAAAGAATATTTCTTCAATAGAGTGGTGAGGGGTGTTGCTATACAACCATAATTATTCACAAATCTTCTATAGCACCCTGTCAATCCTAAGAAACCCCTTAGCTTCTTAATGGTTTTTAGGATAGGCCATTCCATGATAGCCTTAATTTTTTTAGGGTTTACCTTTACTCCTTCATGTAAAATTATGTGTCCCAAATACTCTACCTCCTTAAGACCAATAGCACACTTGGATGGATTAGCATAGAGTTAATGATCTTCAAGTAATTATAATGCTTGATCTACATGTTTCAAATGTTCTTCCCAAGTCTTTCTATAAATTAATATATCATCAAAAAAAACTAACACAAACTTTCTCAAGAACTTCTTAAAAATGGAATTCATCAAACTTTCGAATGTAGATTGTGCATTGGTAAGACTGAATGGCATCACCAAAATATTATAATGACCCTCATGAGTTTGAAATTTTTTCTTACAAATATCTTCCTCCTTAATCTGAGTTTTGTGGCAACCCGATCTTAGAATGAACTTGGTAAAATACATGGCTCCATTTAATTCATCTAGAAGATCATTGATGACTAGAATAGGAAAATCATCTTTAACGGTGTACTTGTTGAGAACTCTTTAATCTGGACACATGTGCCAAGTTTCATCCTTCTTACACACCATCACAATATATGAGGAGTACACACTTTGGCTATGCCTGATAATTATTGCCTCTAGCATTTCCTCAACAATTTTTTCTATCTCACTTTTTTGTATGTGTGGGTACCTATAAGGTCTGATGTTTGGTAGATGGCTCCCTAGAACTAGTTGTATGGCATGCTCATGATCCTTCTTAGGAGGAATTCCTTTAGTCATATCTCCAAAAATCATTGAGTGACAATCAATTATTGCTTGTAAGTCTTGATTAGTAAGAGCATTAGTTTGAGATACTTCTAATGAACATAGTTGGGCCACAAATCTATCCGCTCCTTTCTTAAGAAACTTTTGCATTTGATGAGAGCTTACCATCTATGGGGATTCTTCCTTCAACCCCCTTAGCTTTGTTACCTTTCCTTTTGATTGAAATTGCATGAATAGTTCTTGGAAGTTCATCTCAATTGTTCCCAATGTAGTAAGCCATTGTACTCCCAAAATAATATCTGTTGCACCCATGAATATTGCATACATTGGTATATCAAGTTGATAATCTCCCATGGATAATTTGATGCTATGGCACTTCCCTGAACAACTAACTATGCCCCCATCTACAATCAAAACCTAAAACTTTGGGGCTAGATATATAAAACAATTTAGAAGAGTTTCCAACTTTTTGTTGATGAAATTATGAATACTACCTAAGTTGATCAATATTGTTACTTCTTGCTTCTTTAAGAAACCCACTACCTTGAGAGTTTGTGGTGCACTGAAACCTAAAAGTGCACGACAAGAAATGATTTTTTTTTAGAATCATGTGATTCCAAACCTGACTCCCTATCCTCCTCTAATATGGGTTCATCCTCTTCTTCCTTGCTTGGACCTTCAATATAGAACAATTTCTTTTCAATACATTTATATCCTTGACTATATTTTCTATCACAATTAAAACACAACTCTTTTTCTCTTTTTTCCTAAATTTATTGTGGAATCAACCTAGTAGGTTGAGGAAGAGAAGATTTTGACTAACCATTTTCTCTTGCCACATTAGCCCGTTACTTTCTAGGAATCAAGAACTTCTCTTCTACCCTGCACGCCAATATAAAAAACTCATTTACATAGCTAGGACTAAATATGCATACATCATGTTGAATGTGATCCTTAAGACCACCCAACAATAAATAATTCAAGTTCTCCTCTATAATTGTATCCACTCTTAAGGATAGATTTTGGAACTTTTGAATATAATCCTTAATTGATCTTGTTTGTTGAAGCATAGCAAGTTGGCTAAAGAAGTTTTGCGTCACACTATTACTATATTGTGCTTGGAGTTCTTCTATAAAAATTGACCATGATATGGTGAGACCCTTTTTCCTCCTATGAGTACAAAGCCAATGATACCAAATGAATTGATCTGGTTCTAGATATAAGCAATTGACCTTTTATCTATATGGGGTTTGATGTACCTCAAAAAAATTCTCCATTTGATTTATCCATGTTAGAGAATTCTTGCCATCAAATTTCCACATATCCACTTTTGAAAAAAAATTCCTATATCTTGTAGGAGTATTTAAATTTGTGTCATTATTAGTCAACTTGAAGGTTTCACCTTGATTTCTTAAGAACTCCTTCCCTGTTTCATTCATATAGGTTCTTAACATGCTTTGTATATCTGATATATCTCCTCGTAGGTCACACATATCCCTCTTAACCTCTTCCTTGAACTCTCTTATTTCCTCATTGGGATTACTATCCTTTGTTGTTTCCCAATCCTGATTAGAGGACTTCCTCGGTGTGGTAGCATTCTTTTTGCCTCTTGTTGGAGGCCTCGTCATGATGGAAACCAATATTTTTGAAATAAATCACACAAATGAAATGTAAATTATCTATAAAAAAATTAAATTTCTTTTTTACTATAACTTACTAAGGCCAAGATACCCTTACTTAGAAAAAATCCAAAAAAAAATAGCAAATTTGCTGCCTTGAGAGAGAATTTTCCTAATTTTTTAATAATTTGATTAGTTTTGCTTCAACTTCTCCAAGATTTTAAATGTATAATCCTCTACTATGTATTCAAAAACCTAATACAAGTTATACTCCAATTCAACAAGATGTAAGAGATATATACATCTCAATAAATTGTGTAGAAATAGTAATTCTACAATAATTTTCTCAAATTTTCTCCAATTCCTCTTAATTTTGGACTATAGCTTCTTTAATATGGTCTTCAAAAACCCTTTTAAAATATTCAAAAAAAATTCTAAATTTTGAAAGTTATGCTCTTCCCAAAATCACCCCAATGTTGAGAACAAATCTTGCCTCTATGGTGCCAAGATCATGCTTTGATACCACTTCTAATGAAATAACTTGCACAATAGAAGAAATAGTATAAAATATTATATAAATACTTGATAATAACTGAGAGTAATAGGCCACTTTGAGGGGGCAACCTCCAAATATCTCCAATGAGAACACACTTCACAATATGATGTTCAACTAAGACTCACAACCTCCTATATATACCTAATTATGCTTAGGCTTAATAGACACAACCCTACGTAAAATCTATGATGACCTACCTACCTAAATAATAATATAATAATGACAACATGAATTAATTAAGGATTAAGATAGCCACAAGTTGACTTTTCATAACCTTATATACACTAATATTAAGGGTGTAGCATGAACAGTGAGTTTGATGGTCTTGCCCCTGAAACTATTTCAACAGTGGGTCTTTCTACCTTCTACAACTCTTGATAGGGTTGACACAACTCACAATAGGGTTGGAATCTCCTAAAAGGGATTAAAAGTTTCCTAATAGGGATTGATATGTACTGAATGTATTTTAGTGGCTCCTAACAGAATCTATCCTCTTACAAGGAATTTTTATATTAGTATATCATTTTGTGGGTGCCATCCCCATTGAGATTTTCCCTCTAATAAAGGATTTCCCTAGTTAACATATATGATGTTATTGTGTATGTGTATCTACTTATGGTTTCCGATTATATTGTTCACAAAGTTGAGGATTAATAAGGTCGGTAAAAATTTTAATAGTTGGATAACTAATTCACCCCCCCCCCCACCCTCTCAGTTATCTTGGTGGAATTTACTTTCTAACAGGAACAACACAAGAAATACATGCTAAAAGTGTCATAAAGTGGGTTGTGTAGTCAAATAATATTGGGTAAAGTAGAAACCTAAATAGTATGATAATGGAAATAAAGGAAAAGGGAAATCTATTGATATTAAGCAAGCCAATAGGGACTTTTCCAAGGTATGGATCAAGAAAATATTAGATATTATTAGTGTAAGGATTGGAAAAGGAACAAGTTCACTACTAAGTAGTGAATTATCCCAATCAAGATGAGCAAGGATAATCTTAATAGCAGTTAAGAAAGAAAAATGAGTGTGTCATCGGTCCCCTCATGCAAGCTAGTAAGTCATGACTTAGTGACTCCAAAGGCAAAGGTTAAACCACTCCCAAAAGTGGAAGATAGGTTATCTTCAAAATCTAATCATTAGAATGTATTTATTGCATAAAGGTAGAGGTAGACAAGAAAGAAGGTTGTCCTTTGGAATGTAATGTTACTTTTTTATAGATCTATAAATAGGTATATTGCCAAACAAAAATTATTTTTTCACTCTTGAGTTCAATAGAGATTTTTCTTGCAAAATTCTAACTATCAAGATGCAATTTTTTGAAGCAAGTGTGTGTAAGAAGTTAACAATGATTTTTAAAACCTTAGGATTCACTTGGACCAAGAAACCAAGAGATAGAGTTAATTTCACATAGTCTCAGTGGCACAATATAATAATTTTTTCAATGTTGAATTGGTGGATAAAGATGAGGAATCACCAATCTATGAGCTAGAGTTGTTAGATGCTAGAAAAAGAGACACAAATGGAGCTCTATCCTCACTCCCAAGAAGTGTGATCAATGAATATCTAAAGACAAAACTAGTAGAAGTTGGAGACAAAATTATCAAAAGGCTGTATGGGAAAATCTAAGCAAGGGAAATAGGTGAAAAGTACATAGAAGTTCTAGAAGGCACAACCCTAACTCATGGCCTAGATATTCTTAAAAAAAATAGAGTAGAATGGGTGAGGTTTGTGCTTAGTCAAGTACATGATGAGTACATGTGGTTGGAAAATCCATACAAGATCACAAAAGAAGTAATTAAAAGGGTTACAGGGTTCAAAAAAACTAGAGAAAAGTTCACCACTAGAGGACATTCTATATCAGAGGTGGATGAACCTACAGGATTTTGTGCAAATGGTAGAATGTGCACCATAAAGAGCATTCCATATGAAAGGGTAGAATTTGTTGCAAGAGTGATATCACATAAACTCTACCCATCAAGTCATCCTAAAAATGTACCTATAGGGGAAGTATATGGAGTACATTAGAGAATAACAAAGGATACTAAGATGGATCTCAATGGCTGGCTACACAAACAAATGATAGACAACCTTGAGAAGATCAAGACTAATAGTGTAGCCCACTCCTTCAAATTTGGAGCTATACTGGTATGCATATTTTTCTATTTCAAGGGTGAGTAGCCTGGATATAAAGTTCTCAAGTGGAAGTCAAAGAGAAGCATCATTGCACAAATAACTAGTATGCAGAACTGGTCAGGAGACAAAGGCATAGAGAAACTTGAAGTCTACTTCAATAAGTTTTATGAGGACATGTAGAAAAGAAGAAGAATACCAATAAATTTGATATATGATTACAAGAGTAGAATTTGTTTCTTGGTTGACACTAATAATTTCTTTGTGCAAGTGATTAAACCAAGAACACATTGGCTAATTAAGCTCCCATATGAGATTAAGGAGGAACCAATTAGAAGCCTAATAGTAAAACTTTTGGAAAAGCTAGCTAAAAAGAAGAAATAAAAATTTGGAGCAATAGAGGAGGTAAGAAAAAACTTTGTTGAACAAGAAGTAGAAGCTTCAAAGCAAGCCAATCCAAGGAAAAAGTTGTGCATCCTAAGCCAAAGAAAAGCTCCACTCCAAAACCTGAATCAAAAGAAGAGGAAGAGAAAAATAAGAGGAGGAGACAAGAAACCTCCAAGCCCTCCACATTGAAGACTTACAAGAGAAAATTCACAAAAGGAAACAAGAATCTGCCTACTCAACCAAAGGAAGAGGACTAAGAAGAAGAATCAAACTATGAAAGCTTAAAGTCTACAAAAGGAGGTAAGTAGATTTCTCTACAAAAAAAATTTAGAATATATTGAGAACAATGGTAATTATGCCACCATTAGGATAGATTTTCCAAATTCACCAAGTTGAATAGAATTAAGATAGTACACTTAGCACTAGTGAGCTTGAGAGCATTTAGCAAAATGCCAAAAGAAAATGATTCTCAACTTCATGAAGAGCTATTAGATATAATCAAGGAGAAAAATTTTAGGTGTTGCAAATTTTTTCAGTGCTCCCCTTGGGATTTTTGGAAAGGGTTTAACCACCTCATGTGTACTATAAGTTGAGTGGTTGTATTGAGCATTGATAGATCATTCTTTTGGTGCAACAAAAACCCCACTTTAACAAGTGGTATCAGAGCTTGGTCACAAGTTCAAATCCTTAGACCCTCAAGTAATGCTAAAGGGGAGATTGTTGGAAAAAATTTCAGCACTCCCCTTGGAATTTTTGAGAAGGGCTTAACTATCTCTTGTGTACTATAAGTTGAGTGGTTGTATCAAGCATTGATAGATCAGTCTTTTTCTACAATAACAACCCCACTCTAACATCAGGTACATTATTGAATGGAAAGGTGTACTATAAGAAGCTTCCACGAACATAAGATCATACCTAAATAAATAAAAGGTAACAAATCTAGTGAACTCATGTAGATAAAGCACCAACCTATTAGAAATAGATAATACTAAGAGGGGGGTGAATCAATATTTTCAATCTTTTTTCCCACAATTGGATATTATTAACTACTTTAATACATGCATAAGGAAGTAAACCAATAATTTTGAATAGTATAAACAACCATGCACTAAGAGAGCTCATAACACCATATTTTATTAACTAGGGAAACCCTAGTCAAGGGAAAACCCTGGTGGGGATGAAACCCACAAGATGATTCACTATATATAAGAATTTGGTTAAGGATATTGACCCTATTAGGAGTCTATGAAGAATGTATAGTGTCTTGAGTCCCTATTAGGAGACTAGGCCTTGTTAGAAGCCTCAACCCTATTAGGAATTGCTTCAACCCTATTAAGAGTTGGTGGATCATATACAAATGTGTGAAAGAAGAGCCCACTACCCTAACATGCAACTATACAATAAGTTTTTCAAGAGAATAGATATACATATAATACTGGATCACTTGCTATACTTTTTAATTCTAATGATTGTCAGTTCTTCATACAAGGAGTGACTATGCATATATCAATCTCACATTATCATCACATAACATTACTTAACATCACATATCACAATATCACATTCACATCTCACTTCTTAATTGAAGCTCTTTACTTATATCAATCATATTAATAAATTCTTCCTTAGTCAGCTCACATATCATCCTTAGATTCAACCCATCAAGATTTAGTAATCAAAACAATTCTATAAGTCATAAAAGTTAATTTGTTGACATGTTCTATTCTGCACTGTGAGGTAACCGCATAGGTATTTCCTTCATAACTTGAACCTGGTTGCTTGTATAGACATGCGCACTAGTATGCATCATTAGAATGACATTATCCATCTATGGTTAACTACATAAGAGAATATTCCAAGGGAATATTCCACTATCAATAAATCTCATCATGCTACTGTACCATTATCTAATACTTAGTCAATTTTCTTTCACAATTAAATTGCAAAACATATGTTGCCATAAATGGCAATCACATCTCTCACCTAATTTGACTGATTGGCCATATTGCCAACACAACCCACCTGAAAACATTAAGGTAGCATTGATCACCATAGGATTAAAGATGAAGGCATACACCAATGCCAATAAATTTTGGTCACAAATCTACGAGCAAGGAAAAGAAATTCTTCAAAAAGGAGATGATCAAACCCAAAAGAACATTGAGAGACCTAAGACTATAGGCCCCAGAACCACCAAGAAGAAGCTAGTAGAGAAAGTTGAACAAGTCAAACAAAGGACCCAGATCAATCAAGATTTAAATCAAACATTGAATTAAAGTGGATAAATACAACAGGTCTCTAAATGATCATCGGCTATAGAAGAGAAAATCAATGCACAATCTCTAATCATTGACATAATTGTACAAGAAGTAAGAGAAAGTGTATAGGAGACAGGCAGTCAAGATAAGGACACAAGTTGAGAAGGATGGGAAGGTGCTATCAAAGAGAATAAAGTGGAGCAAGAAATGGAGGATACTCAATTACCAAAAATAGAAGTACCAACTAGTGTAGGAGAACAATAGGCAAAGGACATTGGTATAGATCAAATATAGGAAGCCCCACAATCTAGCTAGTACTGAGAGACACCAACTATTGAGCTATCCTCAACATCATCCAAAGAATAAAGAAGCATTAGAAAGGCTAAGAAGAGAAAGTGAGATTCATAAGAATGAAAAAGAAAAAAGAGGAGCAAAGGGATAGAGCAATCACAGGACCCAAAGAGTCATACATATCAGAAGATGAATGAGCATTGTATGACTTTGATGTTGCCCAAGAAACAAAGATATTGAATCTTGGAGAGCATGTAAATGATATGGGAAAGATAATAAGAAAAATTAAATAAAAGGACTTGCTAAAATTTACTAAACTCACTAAAAAATATAAGAAAATGATGCAAAATATTAAGAGATATGAGTGATCAGTTACACTTTTTGATGCTCAGGACTTGCAAAAGAAGAAACCTTTAATGAGGATGATAATTTGATCACTCAAATCAAAGACATGTGGTTCCAAAATGCACACCCCATTTCCTTTAGGAAATGGGGACCCTCTACCTTTTTTTGGATTTGGGCCAATTCTAAGGCCCCAAGTCCCATCTCGATGAGTCAAAAAAAAACCTAAAAAGTCAAAGAATCAAAAAATACAAAGAAATCAAAAAGGGTTGAATTTTTTTTTTAAATTATTAGTATTATTATTATAATTAATTAAGTACACACCTATGCACCTCACAAGGGCTGCTAAATTGCGTCCGACCTTTGGTGGGGCCACAAGAGTGCACCCCTCCCTTGGTGGTGCGTAGTGCACACCTCACTTCTATTGAGCTGTCATTTTACATGATGCTAAACGACAAGAATTCTTGTGAACTCCTCTCTTAAAAAGCTGATCTTTTGAATTGACTCTAAGGTTCCAGGTGATCTTGCAACCTACTAAAATCCTCTCATTTGAAGATAAATGTGAATTTTCATGAGAAGGCCTTTGTTGGTTCATTTTGATCTCGAATGAGATGAAGAATCTATTTTCTAGTTCAAAATAAAACACACAAAAAAGAACTATGTTTTTGTATTTCCTATTTTTTAATGAATGCAACTATTATGAAATCCTATTCTAACAAGGGTTTAGTAAAGAAAATAATGAAACTTTAAAGAAAATAACAAGAAATTGAAATCCTAATAGACATAAGCTATAGAAAATAACATGTCTAAGAATTAAACTTTCAAAGAAATCAGTGGGTAACCAATGAAAGTAGGAGCAATGATTCCTCAATTCCATCGATCCAATCGTTAGTGAGAAACTTAGTAATCGTATGATATTTCACTCTTCATCAAATCGCAAGGCCACGAAAAGTGCTCTCATGTGAGATAGAGAGTTATGTAGGCACAATTTGATGATTTCTTCTCGAGCTAGATACGTGAATGGAATTCATCAAAATCGTAGAAAATACTAGAATTAACGAATCACAGAACCAGAAACAAAGCAATAAAATTTTGGCTCAATCACAATTCCATGAACATACATCCACAAAAATATGACACATTTAGGCAAGAATCACTACACTCCAAATGCGAGTACCAAAAGCATAATTTTATTGCAAAATAACAGTGGCCTCAATTACATATTACAATGGAGTATTTATAAGAAATCATCTCCTCAATTTGTGTTTAGAGTGAGAGATATCTTCATGAAATAAAATGCTTTTAATTTAATAAAACAAACTAATTATATACAAACTAACAATCTAACTAGTGCTAAGTAGGACTCCATCCATTTTCTATTTATTAATTGGATGCATGAGCCTTTACATGTTGAAAAACAAAGAATTATGAGAGAAGAAAGAATGAGAAAGCTTTGAGTCAAAGTGAAAGTGTTTGGAAGTGCTAAAAATGGAAGCTAATCCTTCACTGGGCATCTGTCTAAGTTAAACTACCATCAAAATGTGTTTTTGATGCATGGAAAGCTCTATTTCTAGAACTGGTAGTTAGCTATTGGAAAAACTTTTGGAAATGTACACCTATGAAGCTGCGAACTTCCACACCTATGTACTCACCAACCTACAGACTTGCACACCTCAAAATGGTCCAAAATCTCAAAATTTTACTAAGTGTCAAAATTGAGATTCTAGCATCTGGGTTTTGTTCCCCTTCATCCCAAAGCTATGTTTGGATGTTTGCCTTTGAATTTCTCTATAATCTCAATAATTTTAGCTGCATCTGGTAAATTTAAAGCCTCATATTTTTCCTTGACCTTCTGTCTATAATTTTCTACCTCAATTTGGGTGTCAGCAAAATCCCCGAGTTTAGTATTCAATTCTAACAAGGCTTCTTTTGTTCTGAAAGCTTGCCAGATGTCTTTGTCATTAGAAACTTCCACAAAAATCTTCTTAAAACTCTCCACTACTGCCTCTATAGGCAACAACTTCTCTCATTCCCCATCTTCAAAAATATCTAAACATGCATTACTATAATGCTTCTCTGCTTCCAAAATTTTCTCTCAAGCTTGGTCCTTGAGCCTATGAATCTCCACGTGTAATGTTTCCATTACTTTATTACTATCAAAAATCTCTCTATCCAATCATCAATCAAATCTAATTCCTTTACTATATATACATCTACCAAAATTTGATATCTTTGCCCCTTTATTGCTTGCAAAATTTGCAAGTCCTTACTCTAGGCCCTTACCTCATCCATAATGCTAAAGTCCTACTTCAAAATTGCCACCATTTTATTCATGTTCTCTTGCATAGTGTATAGTAACTTTAGGTTCCCCTAGATAATCAAAATACCCTTATCTTCAAAACTTTCCTACCACTATTGATAGGCTTTCAAAAATGGATCTAAATGTACACTTCTCCTTTCTCTAAGTATGGTATTCAATGTATCATCGACATGCTCAAGATCAAGAGGACCAACCACTTTGCCCAAATATCCCTTTAGGATCTTATTTCTCCATCAAAGTGTTTGAAGTTTGACCTCCTCTTGTTCCATGCTCTTGAAGACTTCCTTAATCCCCATGGTCACCATCAATTGGGTGGTATCCCATGTGGGCCTCCCAAGCATGACTTCTTTAATTTGATAGTCTTGAGGACCAAGGCTTTGTGCATCTATATCTTCAGGAGGGATAGCCACTTGGACAAACAAATCCTAGTCCTGTGTATTGTTGAAAAATTCCAATGGTCTTGCCTCATGTAACAGAGACTTAGGTTTGTTCAAAATCTCTACCAACTGAAATATGTCTTCCTCATTAGAATGGAATTGAGGCTTTGTGCTCCTCATCATTTCCTTTTGAAGCAATCTTGGGATGCACTCAGCTAAAGACTTACCTCTTGAGGACAAAGGAGTATGCTCTTCTACCTCCTTTCCCTTATCACTCCTCCTTGGAGTACTTTCCCTTTGTGAGGGCTCTTCTTTTGTAGTCTCTGTTTCAATAGACCCCATAGGTTGCACCTCAGTGTCTTGGGAAGGTGGTTGAGAATATTCTACCATTTGTCCCTCCTTCAACACTTCATCGATCACCATTTATTCTGGTTCCTCCTCTTGTGAAGGTTCCTTCTGAACTTATTCCTCTTCTAAACTTTGGGGTGGAGGAGTAACTGAGCCTTTATCTACCACCATAACTTGTGGTGGAGATGGGGGAGTAAGATCAGGACCCTATGAATTTGGAAGCATCTGTGTCTAGTCTTCCCATTGGAATTCACCTATAGGGGTATCCTTGATCTTGTCTCCAACCAACTCTATCCCCATGGGCATAAAATCCAAATATGACATTTTGAAAATGTCATTGCCCTCTTCACTCTGCTCATCCACCCATTTTTGTACTTCATCTTTTGAAGAAGAGATCTCCAAGGGTTCCTTTGGGGTGAATGGAAATGTTATTGTGGAACTCCTTCTTCTTTGTTGTTCCATGGCTCTAAATAGCCAGGTTCTTCCTTGCAAAGGCACGTATTCCTCTTCATCTTCCTCTTCTTCATGTTCTTCTCCTTCTAGAATAGTTTCAGGGATATATGGGAAAGGCACCATTCTGTTAGTCACCCTTTGCCTTTTCTTCATTTGGATCTTAATCCTTTTCTATTTTGTAGAGGTAGAAGGGGATGCTAGCTCTTCTTGTGGAGGAGGAATGGAAACTTGTTGAAACTCTCTCTCTTTTGACTAGCTAGGCACAAAGGGAGGTGGTTGAGGGTCATCCTGGACTTGAGTAGCTCCAGTATCCTTAGACCCTTGTACATCTTCTTCCTACTACTAGGGAGGTGCTTGCACTTCGCCCTCTTGTGTATCAACCCTTCGAGGAGAGCTCCTTTTTCTCTTGTTCTTTCCTTTCCTCTCTAGAGGGTGATAGTATCCAACTAAGTGATCAAGTTGGTATATTATTTTAGGCCTGATAGTAGATTGGGCCGCAAAGGTAGGAATTGTAACTTTCTTTCCTCTACCTTTCTCTAGGCAGGTTTGCACATGAAATATCACAGTATCAGGTATTGGATCAAGTTGAAAAGGTTTCTTGATCTATTCCTTTTTCATTCTGATTACATGTCTCACTTGATGATTAATATCATCACCCTCCTCCCTTTCAATGTTGGCATTCATGATGGGTTTCTCTCTGATCTTGTTCAAGTTGAACAAGGGGTCCAACAGCTCCCTAGAATCTTGCTGCCTTATTTCCTTTGGAATGCTTAGTTTGAGAGTCTTCTCCACTAAATACAAATTCATCCTACAATAGTCCCTAATGTAGACATCATATTCATTTTTTGCATTCATCTAATGGTCTTCAATGGCCTCCTCATGATGGAATTTTCTGCCAGCTAGACTCTCAACTTTCCCAATATTATCAAAATAGGGTCAAGGAGAGTTGTATTCCTCAAGGGGATAATGTTCCCACTCCCACTCAAAAGATAGAATATCTTGCTTCCACTTTACTTGATATGGTCCTATGACCAGGGGCCATTCGAACATGGTCTCTATTGCTTCCTGACCCTGTCATATGCAAACTCAATCTGTTGTGCAATCTCCAACAACACCAATTTATCACTTGGATATCTAGGGAGCTTTTTAGGGTTGATAGAGGCACCAGCTACCTATAGATACTTGAATGTCTTAAACTAGATGTAGTAGGTCTCGAGAGCTATTATCTATGCAATTGCATCATCAGACAGCCTCTTCACATAGTCTCCCTCTATGAATTAGATGATTGCAAATATGAATGCATCATTCACGATTCTATATTCCTCTCTCTGTGTTGAGAGCTTCTTCCTCACTAGTTGAGGGTAGACGATGCAAGGCCAAGCATTGGGAACCTACATGTTGCCTCTCTTGTATAGTCTAGGATAATTTGTGGCCCTAGCCACTAGCAAATACACCATGTAGGAATTCATATAGAACTTCTTCTTATTCTTGACTGCCCCCAATTATTCACACAAGTTCTCATTTAATGTGGTGGCCCAGTCTAGTGGTATCTTTGTTGTCTTGACTATCTCAATGAAATTGGCCATGAAAACATTAAGGTGGCCAGCTTTTGGTAGACCCATGACCCTATTCAAAAGAATGATAGAGTATCCAATATCCTCCTTCATGTATCCTCTTATCATGTCTACCTTTCCTATTATCCTCCCTAGAGGAGTCTTGTCAATGACATAAGATGATTGAATGATTTATGTTGCTTGTTTCAGGTGCTCCCTATACCACCTTTCCACTACCTCATAAGAGATTCTTATGAACTAATCTACCCTTGGTAGATGAAAGAATTACTAGGTCATAGGTCTAGTACAACTTCTCCTATCACACTCTTTACCACTCTTTCCTCCAAAATTAAGTGTTGCACCAGTGTCATGATTAACACTGCTAATTGTATTGACATTGGGTGTGATGCTACACTCACCAACCCTGATCAAATCAATATAGATACCAGAGCTGATCTCTCCATGGGTTTTTTGAAAATTCTTAGAAGTTCCCCCAAGTTGTTGTGTCCCAAATCAATGTCTTTTATCCCAGCGTAGTCATCTTGGAATCTTGACTAGGATGGGACCCCTTGGAATTTGAAGACCACAGGCTTAGGTGTCATCTTCTCACTAGACATGGATGCCATTATATCTGCATGAAATTAAGAAAACCTAAAATAAACAATTTAAATGATTTTAAAAAAAAATCAATTCCCCTTTGATTATTTATCAATAAAATAAAAAATAAAAATAAAAATAAGGTGTGCACTATGCACCAAACTAGGTGCACTATGTGTACCTCATTTATTGTGATTTTTCAATGTGTATAGGGGTTTCATGTTATGGAGGTTTATGGGGTGCATAGTGGATGCACAATGTGTGGTGGGTGGCAAGTAGGCACGGTGCGGCAAAGTATGTGAGGCATGGCAAAGTGCACCAAGCATGGCATGGAGGTGTGCACAATATAGGTGCATGGCATAGAGGTGCATGTAGGAGGTGCATGTGGTGACAAAGCACGGTGCACAGGATGTGTGCGCAGTGCGGGTGTATGTGGCATGGAGTGCACATGACATGGATGCGCAACAACACGTGCACAAGAGCATGGTTTGCATTTTGTGGTGTCCAGGTGCATTGCACGATCCATGCAATGGCATGAGGTGCATGGCACATAGGTGTGCAGGGTGTGCGGCATGGAGGTTAGGGTGTGATGTGCACCTTAGTGCAGGTGTGAAATTATAGTACAATGTGCCAAAAGTAAGATTGCAAAGAAAACATAAAAGACAAGGTGGAAAGTTTGGAGGGGGTAGGGGTTTATATAGCCCTGGCCACCCTTGGTGGTGCATAGTGCACACCACGCAAGTGCGTAGTTGCAGATTGCACACCACCAAGGGTGGGGTGCATTCCCATGGTCCCACCAAAGGTGGGATGCACTAATGCAGCCCTTGTGAGGTGCGCGGGTGTGCACTTAATTATTTTTATTTTTATTTTATTCTTTTTTTAAAATAAAAAAATTCAACCCTTTTTTATTTCTTTGGATTTTTTGATTTTTCAACTTCTTAGGTTTTTTCTGACTCATTAGGATGGGACTTAGGGCCTTAGAATTGGCCCAAATCCAAAAAAAATGTAGGGGGTCCCCATTTCCTAAAGGAAATGGGGTGTGCATTGTGGAACCACAACAAGACATAACAAGACAAATTCATGACAAGGAATTACAACTCTGAAGGATAGTAGAACAATGGGTTCCAGTAAGAACATTTGAAGTTGAATATAAATTGTTTGAAGAAAAGAAAGAGGAACCTTTGACACTCAAAGATGAGATGTCAAAAGTTGTAAGAGAGATAACCCTAGTGATTCAGAAATAAAGAACATCATGCACTCTCACAATTGATCTTTACTATTTGAAGGAAACACCCCAACGGGAACTTAACATAGAAGCACATGCATTTGATCCACTCTTCAAATTAGCAATTGAGCACCTCTCCAAGATATAGGATACAATGTACCTATTCCACTAGTTGTGAGTTGAATAAGAAAAGGGAAGCCTCAAGCTGATGGAGATCTAATGCTTCTTGAATCCAATCATTGGGTCCATCATTGTTGCACTGAACTACCTAGATTTCCACCACCCAAGAATGAAGAAGCATTCTACCAGTAGCTAGTAGAACTATGAAGTGTTGTGACTAACAAAAAGATCTAAAGGATTCATGGAAGATCCTTCTCAACTCATCTCAAGACAAGTATAAGGAAAAATTTGAAAAGTTATGATAAGCATTGTACAAGGGATTTCTCTCGCAAGTGGAAGCAACACTAGAAACAATATCCATTGTCATTGATGATAAAAAGGGGGAGTATAAGTGTAAGAGTATAAGTGTAAGAATGAAAATAGGAAAATATCACATAAGGATAACAAAAGGAGGAGAAAGATGAATGGAAAGGATATGCTCACATAGGGGAAGAATTCAGTATGAAAATTAGATAGGTAGTATGAACCAATCACATCTAAGTCTATAATTCTTGTTAACCTACAAAGATTAGCTCAAGGTAGAAGTTTTTTCCATCAATGCCAAAGGGGGAGATTGTTTCATTAATCTATGTCAACCAGGAAAGTAATAAGTAATGATCTCAAATAGTGAGTTAGAAGAGTTTGTTGTCATTTATTGGTAACTAATTAATGAGAAGTGGCAAAATGTTTCAAGGAAAACTACGGATAGATTGGCTTACCGATCAAGGAAGTAGAATGAAGGAAGTAGATGAAACAAGGGATGGAAGTAGCATAGTCACCATTAATTTGATAATATAGAGGAATTTTTAAACATGACAAGACATGCATCAAAGCTATGTGATGGATTATGGATAAATCTTGTACAATCACCAATCTAGAAATAGTTATGCAATCAATTGAGCTAGCCCATATAGATAGGAAACTATGGACAGGGGGTCATGGGTGTCTTGTGATTTTGATCACTATGGATTTCTAATTTTGAACTAAAATTTGAGTGAGATAATCCTTTAGGGTTTCCATTTGAAATTAGAGATCATGATATATATGGAAGAGTTAAACAAAAAGGTGTGTGTGAAAGGATAAGGAAAGAAATCTGAAAAAATAAGATCTAAGAACACCACTATTGCAGTAGCTATGTGAATAAGAGAATCCATAAGAATAGTTAGTTGAAATTGAGAGCAAAAATAGGCAAGTGTAGAGAGCACAAAAGAAGGAGAGGTAGAGCATAGGGAAAGTTAGATGCAAGCAAGAAAATTAGTAAGAGATCAAGTATCTTCAAGGAGCCAAAGAAAATGATCTATCATGCAAGGTGCACTAGACACTTAGATCTATCACTATAGTTTTCTTTCTAACCATTACATCTATTGTAAAGCCTTTAACAAGGAAAACTTGAAATAAGTCTTCAAAATCCTCTAACAAGTTATCTCTTAGAAGGAGATCTAAATCCTCTAATGAGGTAGTCTTAACAGACTTATTGTAATCCTAATGTGTTACTAGCATTCCTAATAGGATGCATTCATAGAAGGAACAAATGTAAGATCTTAACTAGATAGCCTTTTACTTGCAAGGAACATTAGTGGGTATATTACTCCCACCATGGTTTTCACCTTCTCATTGAGGGTTTCCACATATAAATCTCTATATCATTAATCTATGCCTTAATGTGGGATATTGTATGATTGTACTACTTAACCATCATTTTTTTTCTTAGTAGTAAAAGAGATAGTAACCAAGTGTTTTAGATGAATCATTAGTCTAAAAGGTGGAACTTTGAAAAGTAGAGGTACCAATTCATCCCCCTCTTATGACTTGTTGGGATCAATAATATCCATGTCCTCTGGTAATTCAACTTCAAAAGTATTTCCACTGTCATTTTTCTTTAAGATTTTACATTGACCAAACTTCTTCATCTTCAACTTATTATAGGTACCAACTAGAAATTTGTTCTTTAAGTGAACCATAACTTCATCTCCAACCTCCAAAGATTTATTTCTTCTTACTT
This sequence comes from Cupressus sempervirens, assembly GCA_028749045.1. Taxonomy (NCBI): domain Eukaryota; kingdom Viridiplantae; phylum Streptophyta; class Pinopsida; order Cupressales; family Cupressaceae; genus Cupressus; species Cupressus sempervirens. Next base: position 656,504,215 of record CM053784.1, read on the forward strand.
TATCTACCCTCAATTTATACTCTTGATTAATAACTTCCAAACTCTTCTTCACTTCTTCATGCAAAGTCTTCATGAAATCTACAAATTCCTCTACTTCAACACTCCTCTTTATTTGAGTACTCAATCCCTTAACTTATTAGTTCCCTTAGGATGCATTCCATTTACTATCTCAAATGGTATCATCCTAGTACTCCTATTTACAAAATTATTATATGCCAAAAAAAAAATGGTGATAAAATCAAGTTTTAATTAGTAGTCTTATTTCCAATCAAACATCTCATCAAGTTAACCAAACTCATATTCACAACTTTAGTTTGTCCATTTATCTGTCGATGAAATGTAAACAAAACTTAAGCTCAATATAGGAATTCTTCCAAATTGTCCTCCAAAATTAACTAGTAAACTTAGTATCTATGTTTGAAACAATAGTCTTTGGTAACCCATGCAATCTTACCACTTAAAGAATAATTCAACCACATGTATTGCATCATATTTCTTCTTTTAAATAAGGTGTGAAATGAACCATTTTAGAAAATATATCAACCACTACAAAAATAGAATCATTACATCTCTGAGTTCTAGGTAAGCCAAGCACAAAGTCCAAACTGGTATCTTCCTAATGTTTATTTGTAATAGGAAATGGTGTATAAAAACCCAAATTATGACTAGTTCCTTTTTCTATCTGACAAGTTCTACAACTCTTAACCATCTTTTCAAAAAAATTGTATATCTAAGGCTAGTATTATCTATCAAATATCATCTTCACTATTTTATCTATTCCAAAATATCCACCAAGTCCACCACTATGCCTCTCCTTCATGATGTTATCCCTCATAGATCCTCTAGGTATGCACAATTGAGTTTCCTTAAACAACATATCATTTTGAATGAAATGATCTGTCCACTTATCTTGTTAACTTATTATGTGATTTTTACATGTCTTCCAAGGTTCTACAAAATTAGGATAAGTTTCATACATATTTTTTAAATCATCAAATCCAACTACCATAACTCTCATTTCTATCAACAAATTCCTTCTTTCTCTCAAAGTATAAGCTACTCTATTTGAATATCCACTTTTATGTTTCAACACAAAAAAAAAGTTCTACAAATACTCTAACCACTTTGTGTGCCTAATTCAACTTATTTTGACTTCCCAAATACTGTAAACCTTTGTAATCAATGTAAAACACAAAATCTTTAGGAATCAAATAATGTCTCCATTTCTTCAAAGTTTGAGAAAGAGCATAGAATTCTTGATCATACAATAAATATCTTTCTTAGTATCATTCATCTTCTCACTAAAGAAAGATATAGGTCTCCCATCTTGACTCAAAATAGCTCCAATGGAACTTCCACTAGCATCACAATCAACCTGAAAAACCTTAGTGAAATGAAGCAAAGCAAGTGTAGGTAATTATTCCACTTTTTGTTTCAATATTTCAAAAATCTTATGTGTTTCATGCATCCATTTGAAATATTTTTTATCCCATTTCATAATCTATATCATGGCATTACATATTGAACTAAAATTTCTAATAAACTTCCTATAGAAACTTGTTAGTCCATGAAATGATCTAACTTCCCTAACATTCTCAGGTGTAGGCTAATTAAGGATAAATTTTACCTTTTCAAGATCCATCTTCAAACCATTAGCTTAAATCACAACACAATTTCTTCTTTCATGAATGAACATTTCTTCAAGTTAATCAACCATTGTTCTTCTTTAAATCTCTCTAACACTTGTCTAATATTCTCAAGGTATTCCTTTATAGTCTTACTAAATATCATAATGTCATCAAGATACACAATCACAAACTTAACTAATAATTTGTTTGAAACCTCATTCATCAGCCTCATGGAATTACTAGGTGCATTAGTTAAACCAAAAGGCATAACCAACCATTCATACAAAACCTTCATTTTTCTTAAAAGAATTTTTTCATTCATCTTGTTCTTTGATTATGATCTGATGATACCCACTATTCAAATCAATCTTTGTGAAATATCTTGCTCCAATCATAAAATTCATTATAGTATCCATCATAAGTAATGAAAACCTATACTCCAGTGTTATCTTGTTTATAGCTCTATAATCAATGTGCATTCTCCATTCTCCAATAGTTTTAGGTGCCAATACAACATGTACAACACAAGGACTCAAACTTTCTCTTATCAGACTCTTATCAAGAAATTCTTGTTGTAATGACCCTATTCTCTATCCCTTTTCCATAAGATGAATTTCAATAAGGAATGATATTTCTTCGATGATATCCCTAAAATGAATTTGGGTTTCATTTTATATGTTGTCCATGGGAGTGATTTCTTCCAAATGGACACATCTCTTCTTTAATTACACCTCCTTGTGATTAAATATAGGTAATATATTGCATTTATTCTTTTATTATATTAGTATTATAATATATTAATTATGTAACATTAATTATTTTTATATTATTATTTTAATACTAAATAAGGGATTATATTATACTGTTATTCCACTTTTTACTTATTATTATATTGGATTATCATTCTAATTTCTATGATTGATTATCTAGTTCATTTTTTATTTTATTATTATTATATAAAATATTCTATTATAATTATATTATTTAATACAATATAATTAAATTGTTTTTATGTATTAATTATTAATTTATATTTTGACGAGTATATCATAATCCTCTCCTCTCAAATTTTCTTGTTTTCAAGCAATTGATTTGATCCTCATTAATTCATAGCTCAGATTCATTCCATTTCTTGTATCTATTTTAAACACTTTCAAAAGTACACATGTTAGTTTATGATGGCCTATGCAAGAAAATATGAATGAAGCCATAGAGTATACACAAAATAGACACATCAGTGCATGAAGACATAATGCAAACATGATTTAGGCACACAAATGCATGAAGACACAATAAAGACATGATGAAAATACATTAATGCATAAAGACACAATGTAGACACATATTTTACATGTTAAACTTTGTTAGATTCCTTTTTACAATTTGAAATAAGAAAAGGTTAAAGAAATGTTTTACCAACTTTGACCGTAGATATCACACTAGTTTCCCCTATTTTTAAATTTTCTTTAAAATGTATCGTTTAGAAAATTTATTATAGCTAATACTACAATAGGATGCCCTAGTAGTTATCTCATCATTATATACTTTCTCTCATGTACCTAATTTCATAACGGATGGTAGATTTACTGTTGCTCAAGTTTGGACATGATCTATGTGGGATTCCCATATTGGGATTCTCTTACCCCAATAATGTGATAAATTTGCTCCTCCCCCACTATGCACACTCCCTACCCACTCTTTATGTGCTTAGTTTTATAGTGGATGGTAGATTTATAGCTTCTCAAGTTTGAACATGATCTATGTAGGGTTCCTATATTAGGATTATCTTACCCCAACATGAGTGATTTACTCCTCCCCCTATGCACACTCCCTACCTACTTAGTATATTCTTAGTTTTGTGGTGGATGGTAGACTCACAATTTCTTGAGTTTAGATTTACAAGTGACTCTATTCAATTCTTCATTTTCAATAGGTGTTAGCCTATGTGGTGCTTTGTTCAAAAAAATAACTCTAGGTATCAAATCCATACAATGACTAATACTTCTTATAGGAGGTAAAACATTAGGTACATTATTAGAAATAATATCTTAAAATTTAGTGAACAAAGATTCAATCTCAGGTGCATGCTTAAGTTCATCTTGTTTCTCAATCTTCGTAGGAATCAAAGAAAAACAAACATTATGTTCCTTTACATCCTTAAAATTTTGATCCTCCAAAAAAACATACTCTTACTGTGGTACAATGATTCTCTTCTGGTTTCTCTACCAAAGGCAACAATACTTGTTTCTTCCCATCAACTCAAATAATGTATTGATTCAATCTACCATTGTATAAAGCTTGTCTATCATATTGCCAAGGTCTACCCAAAAAAATATGACAACAATCCATAGGTATAATATCACACAAAAAATTCATCATAATAATTCTCAATCTTTAATTTAATAGGTCATTGTTCACTTACTAGTAACTTATGCTTTTTCTAGATCCAAGCAACATGATAAGGCATAGGGTGTCTCAATCTATGCAACTGCAATTTATTAACCAACTCCTCTAATTCCAAATCATCCAAACTACACTGTCAACAATCACTTTGTAATACTTTAATGCAATCTTACATCTATTCTTGAATAAACTTGTTCTCAGAATGTGTTCTACATTAGTTTCCTCATTCCTCTCGATTCTTCTTATCATTGGGTTCTTACCATTCTCAAGCCCATTGAATGATTCAAAAAATTCTTCACATGATAAAGCATTTATGTTTTTACCTCCAATCCTCTTGCTAGAATTAGTGTTAGAAATAGGAAATACTAAGACAGGGGGTGAATCAATATATCAAAAACTTTTACCCAAATATGAATATCATTAACAATCTTATAACTTGCATATGAAAGTAAACTGATTATGTTGAAAATTAAACACAACCATAAAGTAATACAATACATAACACCATATTTTTTTAACTAGGGAAACACTGGCCAAGGGAAAGCCTCAGTAGGGATGGTACCCACAAAATGATCCACTAATCAAAAGTATCTTGTGAAAGATATTGACTTTTTTAGGAGTCTATTACATCTATATGTTGTCTTGGTTAGAGGACTAGATTTTTTTAGAAGCCTCAACCCTATTAGGATTTGTTATTACAATTATAGAAAGTATGAAAGATGAGACCATTGCCCAAACAAGAAATATACAATAATGAAGTTCAATACAAGAGATAAGTACAAAATCTCTTAGTTTTGATATCTTCAATATTTGATTTGTCTTTTCTATTCTTCACAAAAATTGAATGTATACTATACTACTATGATCTTATATCATAATTTTCATCTCAAATTATAGATTTACAATATCATAAAATATCTACAAATTTTGCATCTCAAGGTATGTCCTTTATACCAAGTTGTTTCACAATAACTTGCATTGTCAGGGTTCATACCTTTACATGTTTGTCAAAATAAAAAAATAACTCTTTCTGACTTAGGGTTAACATCTAAGATTCCATCCCTACTTAATTAAGTAATTATTTAGGTAAACAAAAATATTGGTTAACTCAAAATAGTCAATTCCTTATTTTATCATGTTCCTTCTTGCTCAACACTATCTCTATAAAAAAAAATATCTTTTTTTGTACTAACCATACAATCTCACACAGCTAAAAGTATGATCAACTCTATATGTCCTTAGGTTCACACATGTTGATCATCTTTTAGTGAAGCTTGCCAATCAAATCTTTGTCTCTACTATCAAATAAAGTGAGTGATAGTTAGACAATTTTCTAAGTCTAACTGCCAGAACTATATCCTCACATCTTGATCACATTATGTTGAATATATGTTGTCATAAATTACAACATCATACTATCTAAGCTAGACAATTTTCCAAAAATCTCCCCATTTGGCAGTAATGGCAACATATGGGAAAATTGGCTAAGTCCCAAATCTCAAAATTCTAAAACTTCAAAACTTGTAACATCTATTATATGGCCATTACAAAATTTTGAAAATTCTAGATTATCATTACTTATACCATATTTTCCTTATATCTCCTAATTACAATATTACTCCCCCTTTGATTATAATCTTTCACTCTTTTACAATTTTCTCTACATTACTCCCTGTTACATGTACTACAATTTTCCTTATACCTCTCCCCCTTTAACATCAATGAAAAAGGTGGTGTCAAGAACTATATACAAGTCAAAATTGTATTGATGCTTTTACCTTCATGACTTCTAACTAGATATCCATGAGATGCAATTGAAAAAGTTAGTGTTCAAACACTATAACATTTTGGGGAGGTTTTGTGACAACAAACCATCACAATTATGATGTCCAATCATTGCCCTAGTAATAGACTTGCCCGTCAGTTCCCTTTGGACTTTTTATGCTAAAAATTACAATGGTAAGGGAATCTATCATAATAGCAACAGAGGACATAGTCATAACTTGGAAGATGGGAGGGACAAGAGTTCATGTTTACAATGTCACAATTGCAATAGTACTGAACATCATGATTGTGATGGTTGAAACTTTGACTTGATCATTTCATTTGCAATGTATATGTGATAGTTGTGGTGTACAAGCAACTATTATCTATTGGGCCTTGTCTTCATAGTTGTGACACTTATGTGACAACTATGTTGTGCAAGGGATGGATATCCATCCTAACTAACTGTCACTTTCAAGGGATTCTCATCATAATTGTGATGACTAGTTGAATTACTAAAAATAAAAATAAAGTAAACATTGTGGTCGGCATTATTTGTAGGGTGTCTTTATTCTTATATCAAAAGAATAGGTATGAATTAGAGGTCATCCTACTATTCCTATTACAATTGGCCAAACCTTGTAGTTTTTCTCCACTGGGAGTCATTTTTTGTGTTAATATCTTATGTTTTCCCTCTTATCTCTCCATAATCCCGATGATGGATCATGGAGTGTGATCTAAAACATTAATTTAAAAACTCACAAAAAGTCAAATAGTTTATTATTGTACTATTTCATTATCAACATCTCATTTCATTAACCAAACCTTGGGATCAACTAGTTTAATCAACATCTTTCAACATGTGAACAATTTAATCAAACTTCTATGTTTTACCCAACATAAATGCAGTCATTCTTATTCAATCATGAGGCTACAACATACCTAGCATAAGGATCCCATTATCCTAGTTCATACACCAGCCTTTATCTTCCATGTATACTTGCATTCAACTTTGTTATAATCCAAGTAATATTTTCCAATGTATAATCCAACTTTTTTATAATCCAAGTAATATCTAATTAAATGAGATATTTAATTGATCAAAATAGAAAAATAAATATATATTAAAAGGAACCATTATTTTTATTATCAACAACTAGATTTGAAGTGTAATATTATATTAAAAATCATGAAAAAACCCATACCACATACCTTCACAAGATTGCATTTGCATAATATAGGAGATGCTAGACAAGTTAAATGATAAATTTGGTCCACCTCTAAGACTATGATTGTGTTGATTTCTAACAATAGAGGAACTCTCATTTACTCTATTTCAGAGGTTAGCAATAGGCAATAGGGATTTTCCTGTGATTGCCTTTTCTACCTAGTAAAATATATATAAGTTAGAATATGAAACCCTATATTTCAAAATCAGATTGATTGAGTTCAATGACCTCTACTTGTTGGAAATATAGGAAAGGCTAGGTTACTAAGAGGGGAGGGGTGAATCAAGAACTAGTAAAACTTAATATTATTTCACCAAATAATCCTTCATATATATTTTGATCTAATTGCATGCATGAAAGATTGAAAGCATGAAAACATTCATAACATATTAACACAAGATATGGTGACCCAAAAATGTTCCAAATAGAAAGTAAAACTAGGGTGGGGATGATAACCACAATCTTTAGTACTGTAGTATAAAGTTGGCCTGTTAAGTCTTACAATTGATCACTCCTGATGATCTACCCTATAAGGAGCAATAACAACTAGTAGGTCCACCTTGTTAAACTATTTACAAAACATACAATGAAGTATGCACTTGGTAAAGAGATTTTCAAAACACTATTAAGTCTACTTGGTTAAAGGTTTTAAATGTTCCACCTATTAGGATGAACTAGCTTCTAATCTCTAGTCTACAACTTTGATTTGTTGGTTGAGATTCTTTTGAAGTGTAATGATCACTGTTAGAAATGGAAAAAGAAATATGTAAATAAGCAATACCAGGAAAGAATCTAAGTGAGTTAATGCATGAAAAGATATTACCATAAGATAGGAGAGAGAAAGCTTGAAGATGCAACACCATGAGACAAGATATTTGGAAAGGGGAAAGCAAAGAAAACCCCTTGTGATATTATGAATGAGGCATGAAAAGCCTAAGAAGAAAGAGAGAGAGAGAGCAAGAGAGCAATTTCTCATACAATAATTGAGAAGAGGAAGAAACCTCATTGTTGTTGAATGAGAGAGGAGGGTCATCTCTTAAATAGAGATGAGAGAGAGGAGTTGGAATGTAACTCCCATGTCTATGAATGCCACCATTCATAAGTGTGTGAGGCCAAGTGTGAGATTCCTCTTAAGGAGGAATAATCTAAAATTAGAAATTACAATATACATTTGTCCTCACATATTCCACTAGATGACAAAATAAGATGTAGTGGAAAAAGGACAAAAAAGAAATATATTAGGATACCTTGGCTTATATCCTAATATATTATAATAATAAAAAAAGGAGTTCTAACCTTGGTTTATAAACACACCAAGGAAAGATTACAACTTCTAACACCCCCCTTTAATCTTTACTTGGGGTAATTACATCAAAGGGTATTAAACCCATAATTTTTACAAAAATCTGCAACTTAATCTTCAATATGAAGTAATTTGATTGTCTTCAAGCCATATGGAACATTTGTAGATCCAAGAGAAGTACATGAGTCCTTTGAATGTGATCAAGTGGAAACATAGACACATCTTCATATGTGAAAAATTGAGAAGGTTCCTTGATGGATCACCTGAAAAAAAAGAGAACAGCAAGACAACTATCCACAAGTAGAATTTCATTGAATGGTCCAGTTAGTAAAAAATGAAGTTATAATAATTTAATCAAGGAGGAACTAAGAGAGATGAGAATAAATGAATGTGTTCACCAACATGCAATGGAGTTAACATGATATCTAAAATAAGTCATAAGCTCAAAATGATCATAATATGTGTCAAAATGACTAATCCTTATGCAATAAGTCTCTCATGAAAGAAACATACTAATGCACAAATGACCACAGACAAGGCCAACTAATGAAACCTGCATCAACATTGCGTCAATCTCATGGATATAGGCAGTCCATTAATGAGTCATCCCACTACAGGTGAATGGGTCGCGACTCCATCACCTACATGACTCACGATCTAGGCAATAAAGTATGCAGAACATTATCACATTGTATATTTATCAAAGAAATATTAGAGAGAGAAAAATAAATAATTAGAACATGTGCGTCAAGCACCAAATAATTCAAGTTACAATTTTTCCAAGAATTATAGCTGAAGTGGACCAAAAGAAGGGTTTATGAGGAGTAACAACATATTGCCTTCAAATAAGAAATCCATCATGGACAAGCAACATCATTGCCATGAGGAAAAAGATCAACATGGGTCAAAACAACTTTCTCAAATAAAGTCTCCAATATAGGAGTACTCCAAGATATGGTAGCCTCGTCACCTATACACTACAAATGAGAAAGGTGTAGGAAGTCATACCATTGAATAAATCACAACTAGGAGCATACATGAAGGAGATAAAGAGATTGAAATGGGAAATTCCCATAAAATATCATCCTCGCATTGAGGAACAAAAATGGAACAACACGGAGAGAAACTCCATAAATATCAACCTTTCAAAGTAGAGCATATAGAATCAAATGGAGGGAAACTCCATATAAATATTAATCTTTAAAAGTGGAATCAAATGGAGGGAAACTCCATTGAAGTAAGTGCACACCAATTATAGGTTGGAGGGATACTCCATGGGCCAGATAACGCAACTATGAGTCAGTTTAAAACTGTCGGGTCCACCATAGTTAACCTTGATAAATTGGCTCCCGATGCAACTTACAAAACAAAATATTATATAAATCAATGGTATAAAACCATAAAGTGTCAACATGGACATGGAACGATGCTATAAAAGGATAAAACTGCAACCATGTGCAGATAGATCAATAGAACATAGTAAATTCAAATCATTAAATAATGAAGGCAATAGTGTAAGATACTCATAAACTAGAATAATTGAGATAAATAAAAAGTATTTGGAAGAGCAATAAGCATAAGTTATCAGTTAAAATCTCCATGCAAGGTGAACACAAGTGAGAAGATATTAAGGATGGGCCCACCATCAAAGACAAGAATCCTCCTAGATTATGGCAAAAAAAGAATTATAAATGAGGATATTTTAAAAAAACTTAACTTTTTATGTTAAAAATAGAAATAAAACTTTGATTAGTTTTAATTTTTAATTCTAAGAAAATTTCTCAAAAAGAAAATTCCTCCTTAAACTTCTCCCTTTTCTTACTTAAAACCATGTAAAGAAGTAAGAGAGATTTAAAATAAAATATTGCACTTGAGTTGGAGCTGTCTGACAATGAATGATAAAATGTCAGAAATAGATTGACAAAAGGCAATGACAAAGGTAATGAATGATTTCATGCCAAAAATAGGTTGACAAAAGGCAATGATAAAAGTAAAAGATGCCTCTGTCAAAAAAAGAAAGAATCTTGCATCTTTTGTCAAAAAAAAAAAGAATCTTGCATGAAAAGACAAGAAAAGTTACCTCTGAATCTAAATATAGAGAGAAGGGAAAACTTATATGATTTGAAAAACTCAAAAAAACATTTGAAGGAAGAGATAATCATCCCAGAGTTCGTGCCTACGAGACTAGGAACAGGAGCAGGAATAGGAATATTGCTCTTGATTCTGAAGAATCCTGTTCCTTAGTAAAGGAAGATGGCGATAATGACTGCACCAGCTTGTGGATTAATAGCTTTTGAGACAAACATAAAGTTGTTAATAGTCTGTCAGCTTATCTCAAGAGGTTTGAAGGTTGGATAATGGCCTATCAGAAAGTTTATGCAGATGAAACTGGGTCACTTACACACAGAAACAAGATTTAGAAGAGTGATTTAGAGGATCTTTTGGCTTAGAGGACTAGGTTTAAATGGGGGCAGTGAGAGTTTGAAGGACCTATCAAAACAGAAATAACAAGGTTATCTTTTATATCGAGATGTTCTGATACAATACATTGTCGTCCATCAGCAAATAGTGGTGCAGCTGATGAATATCTTTTCAGCTTTCTATATTCAATCCACTTCAATGTGTATTGTCACTTGGGTAATCTCAAAGGATAAGAGAATGTGTATGCATTTATTTCATCAATCTATGAAGCATAATCTGTCCCTTCATCTTCTTTACTTGTATCAAGAGCAACCCCAGAATCACTAGTAAATAGGACAGACAATGGCACCCAAAATGTATGGAATATTAATCCCCTTCAACATATCTCATTTTTATTTGATCCTGACTTTGTCATTTGTTGGCTCTCTGAAATAGTTTTCAAATGCCCTTCCAAGGAAAGAACTATGACCAGATAGAGCTCAACAAATAACAATGCAGTATGCCGAATGTCGTTTCAATTGAACGCAAAAATCGTGAAATCGGGATCTCCAAGGAGAAATGTGAAAGAGAAAAAAAATATGTCCTTATTGCACAAAAAAACTTTGGATGCACGGCAAAACACTCAGTGATTTCATTTGCACTTATCTTTTGATCTGAAGCAAACAACAGAAATCGACGAAAGCTAAAATTCCATCCATACACCCAATGTTCTTCTACAACTTAACCACTCTGATTGGGCAAGTTGTATGGCTCCTTTCTAACCTCAAACAATGGGGTGGGATCCTCTATTGGACCTTCGGGCATGAAAGGATAGTGCATGCAAACGGAATATGTCACAGAGGAAAAGAAATTGGTTTACAATATGACAGGGTCCTGTAACATTTAGGATCAAAGGAACAAGTCCTCCGATTGCTGCAGCAAATGGACAACAATTCAGTTCCATTAGGTAAACCAACCTGCAAGACATTGATAAAGGCTTGCAAAGTCTAAATAAACAGAAAAGAGCAAAATATTGATTGGAGAAGTGAATTCTGAATCAAAATGTCTCAGATTGCTTCCCTCACGTCTCATAGAATTCACTCCTTACGGCCTGGAACCCCAATAAATATTTCTATAGCAAGGGTTCCATTCATCAAATCAACAGAGACATTCAACTCATCAACAGAGCCAAACCTATGCAGGAAACCAGAATGCTAATAAAAGGCAAAAGCTAGAGGGAGGACAGGCAAGACAGATATCAAAAGAGCACAGAGTGGCTTATAAGGAAAACCCTTTGGCGGCAAGCCTTCCAAAGGGGGTTAGATGAAAACTAATATAAAATAAGAAGTAACCTGCACAAATTAGAGCACACAAAAGTTAATCGGGTTTGGCAGTAAACCAGCCAAATCCAAAAAAAAATTCAATTTCTTCTATCTTAAGAAGATTAAAGAAGAAATTAGTGAAATCTTCAAGAGTCTCCTTCAAATCGTACCTTCATGCAAACACTCAAAAAAAAGATTAAACTGCTCTAATACCATGTTAGAAATGGAAAAAGAAATATGTAAATAAGCAATACCAGGAAAGAATCTAAGTGAGTTAATGCATGAAAAGATATTACCATAAGATAGGAGAGAGAAAGCTTCAAGATGCAACACCATGAGACAAGATATTTGGAAAGGGGAAAGCAAAGAAAACCCCTTGTGATATTATGAATGAGGCATGAAAAGCCTAAGAAGAAAGAGAGAGAGAGCAAGAGAGCAATTTCTCATACAATAATTGAGAAGAGGAAGAAACCTCATTGTTGTTGAATGAGAGAGGAGGGTCATCTCTTAAATAGAGATGAGAGAGAGGAGTTGGAATGTAACTCCCATGTCTATGAATGCCACCATTCATAAGTGTGTGAGGCCAAGTGTGAGATTCCTCTTAAGGAGGAATAATCTAAAATTAGAAATTACAATATATATTTGTCCTCACATATTCCACTAGATGACAAAATAAGATGTAGTGGAAAAAGGACAAAAAATAAATATATTAGGATACCTTGGCTTATATCCTAATATATTATAATAATAAAGAAAGGAGTTCTAACCTTGGTTTATAAACACACCAAGGAAAGATTACAACTTCTAACAATCACCTTGTTGTGATAGATAAATCTTTGATGCTCCTTATATTTCTTGTAGCCTTCTCAATTAGTACTTCTACTCTTCATACTTTCTTCTTTTTTCTATCTCATATATTTGGATGTGATACAATATATTACATATATACCAATCCAAAACACAATACATCAAAGTCGGCTATAACACAAGTTTCACCAAAATACACAAAGTTGGCTCAACTACTGGCACTCAGGTTCTGATTCTTGGCAACCAATGTCAACACTCAACATCATCATGCTCTCGATAAATGTAGAAGCTTGGTTCATACTAATCACTTCCAAGTAGTCTGCACTTGGTTAGCACTGGTGACTCAGTGAACACTGCAAAACTTGGCATATAAACTAAATCACTTGGTTGACACTACATGGCTTAGTATAAATTGAACCACTTGGTTGACACTTCCTTCCTTGGTTAACACTAGATTCACATCACTGATACTATGAACTCTATAGACAATAGAGACCATGGTTGACACTATTCAACTCGATTAATACTATGAAGCTCAATTTTCACTATTACTTATCTACTTAGTAGATAAGCTCGGTAGCTGCTAACCATTTAACTAAGTATGAGTCACTAATAAACAAACTTGACCGTAATGTCAATAATCTCCCCCTTTGGAATTAGTGACAAAAACACTTATCAATCAAAATTGAATTCTCAAAATTTCAATTCCAAAACATTCTTTAGTCTCCATCCTATGTCTTCAACTCGGTAACATACTATGTTTTTTATATTTTTCAAAATTACTTTTGTAAGGATGTTTTCTAATTATCTTTACATGTATTTGTAGAATATTATGTTGCTCCCCCATACATATATCACATATTATACTTTTCTCACTATATACATATATCTCCTATCTTGTCTTCTCCTTCTTTTATATCATATCTTATCTCATTTTCTCCCCTTTATATATCACATCTTCTCCCCCTTTTTGACATAAATTCTGAATGTGCATGCTACATGGTAATGCCAAAATGTGACAAGAAGTCATAATGTACCTTTAAAATCAATAGTATTGTCTTGTCCCAATTTTCATGTAACACCTTGCTTGCATGCAATGCAATCTATACTTCTGTTAATAACTCCATCATGTGATCAGCTATGGAGAAGTTATTGTCATGGATGAGAGTTTTGGCATATGCAATTTGTTTCTACAATACATCCATGTTTTGGAGAATCATGCCTTAGATGTCTACAAGTGTGGCCCTAATCCTTGCTTCTTCTCTTAATAATTCTGCTTGTAAGATAGTCAAGAATATGATCTTTGAGTAGTGAGCAAAACTATAGCTCGGGTCAAGTGACAACTGGTCTGGACTTGCCTTCAAGTCTTCATCTAACTTAGATAGTTTATCTTTGATTTTCTAAGTGAAGATAGATGTATCATATAATTTTTTGAATAATAAAGAAACATTATTTGTAGAGGTTTCTAATGAGCTAAGACTAGAAGACAATTCTACTTGATTTATTGCAATTTTCATTGCCACTTGCTCCAATAATTTATCCTCAAATCTCCTCTTTGCTCTTTGAAGAAACTTGTCTTGTCCATTTATATCTTCATTAAATTTTTAGAAAACTTTTGCTAACCCAACCAAAATAGCTTGTGTATTATCAACCTCAATACTTAGTGCATCTATAAGTATGTTCTTCACATTTCAAGCACTTGGTTTTCTCTGCCTCTCTCTTCTCTAAGCTTCTGTTTCTTAGCTTTTTTTACAATAATTCACCTATGATGTTCATTTGATCAGGATTTAGAGTAAAGATATCTCAATTTACGATAACTATATCCTCATCAAGACCAATGTCTTCTTCTTTACCTTTATCTTTTCTTGAAACTTTAGTACTTGGTTGAGGCTTGCTCTCAACTATCTTTGTACTTACTATTTGCATTCTTGGAATTGTGACAATAGTAGAAATAGAAGGCCGAGAAAAAAAAGTAGATATTACACTGACAGTAGAAATACCTAGTTGTTGTGTAGCCAAATTTGATGATGGAGGAAGCACTAGCTACTCGGTAGATGAAGTGTTGATCACTTCAATCAGTATGGTACTCAGCTAAATAGGTGTAGAGATTGGTTGGGTGCATGGTGTTTTAGTGGTTTCCATGACCAACTCGATAGAAGCTTTCTTTGAGCTTGATAGCATTAAAAATTTGCTCAAAGAGTGAGGAAATGAGACTATAACTACTACTAAAATCTTCTTTAGGTTGATTTCCTCAATGCTCTGAATCTTACGAAGATTCTCCTTGATAACTTCTTATTCTTACTCCTCATCATCTAGATTTACATCATCTGTTTCTATATCTTCTTCATCATTGTTGTCATTTTCCTCCTTGTCATCTTCATCATCTATGTCACTAACATGAACAACAAAATCACTTGATTCATGAAGTTTGTAGATATTCTTCCATGTATTTGTAGCTATCTTCACCACATGTTCAATGTCATTTACCAATATCATGCATGTGTTGAATTTTAGAGTGATTTTTCTTCATTTTTCTTCATAGATTATTTCACCTCTTTATCACTAAGACTCAACATGAGCTACCTTAGAGTATATTCAAATATATCTTTTATAGTTTTCTTAGCATTTTCCCATCCTAACTTGATTGTTAACATAATATCATTGGGAATTTGTTGTACAAGTTGATCAAGTGAGTGTTTCCATTTGCCCAGTTTTGACATCATCATGTCTTCAACTTGCATCTTCTCATCTGCATTCCTGGTCTCATATCTGAGATATTTGAAGTTTTCCATTCTAGCTCCTGCTTCAATTTCCTTTAATTTTTATTGAAATGTAGGTGGAGGTATCTTGACAATTATTTCCTCAGCATCTTCCTCACCTAATTTAAATTTATTTCTTGATCTAGATGCTCTTCTTGTGAATACTATAGTAGATAACTTGGTGGGTTAGGTAATAATGACCTTACCCTTCTTCCTTATAGGCTGATCTTCTTTAGAATTTTTTTCTTTTGCTTCATCTTCTACATCATCTTCCACATCATATCCTTTTCCTTCTATCAAAAGGAGAGTATAACTTTCTTGTCGACAAATTTTTCTATCCTTTTCTTTCCTTTACTGGCCTCTTGAGGAAGCTTGATTTCAAGTTCTATTCTAGCTTTGGCTTCATCAAAAGTACTAAAATATTTGGCCTTGGGATCCACAAGTTCATTCAAATGTGCCTCAATGATATCCTTGGTGTCATCAATGTTAACCTCATAGCTTAGAGGCTTAACCCACACCACTCTAGGTTTGACTACTTAAATGAACCCTTTATCATAGTCCACCATGAAACAAACATCATGCTTGTAATCTTCTACAAGTTTATTTAGAATTCTATATCTACTATTCATCTTTTCCTTGAATTAATTAAAGTAATTTTCCATGGTACTAACAAAGCTCTCACCCATCTCTGCTATATATTCATTAATTTGATATAGTATAGATACATATTTTCTCCATACGACTGAACCTGTTGAAGGGAAAAACTTTTACACAAAAAAGAATAAACAAGTCAAGAGTGAATAAAACTTACATAGATTGTTCTTTGAAGTGTTGATGCTCTCCATGTTCTTGTTGAATTGATTTAGCATTAGCTCAGCAAGGTCAAAGGACATGTTGTTCTTTACTACCTTGAGAGTGAGATCAACTGCCTCACATGACACATTATTGAGTCGAATGGAGTTGTACATATTATGATCTATCACATGAATTCCAAATTTTAGCTCCATGTTAATCATATTACTAATCTTCATAACTCTTCCATCCCACTTGACAAGATTTTTTCTTTCCAATTCTACCTAACTTAAGGTTTTGGTAGTCTTTTTTTTGTTCAACATTGGGAGCCCTGTGATTCGATGAATCATTTTCTTTGTTATTTGAATAGGCTACTCCAACCATAGCTTCTCGTTGTGTACATGGCTAAGGATAAACCTTATCCATTTTATCTGAAAGCCTTGGAGCATATGCAGAATGTGTGTTAAATCCTTGGTCTCTAAATGTTGATGCTCGAGTTTCAACACACCATTAACGCATAACTTTTCCAAAGTCTCATCCATCTCTAGGGTTCCAATATCTTGTATAAAATGGTGAAAATGTGAATGAATATTGTTAACAAGTAGTACCTTTGGTGGAATCTATGACTAAGCTCCAGTTGGACCAAGTGCTTCTACAATTGTTGAACTCAACTTGAAGTTTGGTGCCTTCCATTCAATTCCACAAACCAACATCTTGGACCCTTTCCTAGTTTCTCTACTGGAAGACACCGTGCTTGGTAGGGTTTATGAAAACATGAAAATATTCAACAACAAACACATAGATTTATTGGAAGCATAAAAATTTCCCTTTGCAAATAGCTCTTCAAAAATTCATGGTGATAAATGAATTTGATTTCCTTCCTTTTAAAATATTTTCATTTTTCAATTTCCATAAATGCTTGGTATGATCACTCATTAGGTCGCAAACTATCTTCCACTTGATTTAATCTTAATGCTTCATAGAGTCATTTATAGCTCAGTGTCCACACAATGTTTTAGTGTATCCCAACCTTTCTCGGCACAGTCTTGTAACCTGACCTAGCTCAGTAAGGTCTTGAGTTTTTGGCAATAACTTGGTGATCCCTCTTGCATCTTAAATGTTGATATGAATCTTTTTTATATTGTTAGCTCTGGTTTTCCTTTTATCTTCTTTCCTTCCAGTGTTTATATAGTTCTTGGCAAGATTTCCAAGTTTTGTACAAATAAAGCATCTTCTAGTGGTGTCTCTTGTCCTCACGTGATGTTTCACACAATTTTATCCAATGTGCCCAAATTCTCCACAATAGTGGCATCTACACCATGTGTTGTAGTCCCATACAAATATATTTTTCAATATCTATTTTTCTAGGTTTAATATCTTGGTTTTGCATTTGGAAGATTTGTGTCTATGCTTCTTGCACTTGTGACATTTACCTTCAAACTTAGATTTCTCTTTGCATTCACTTGCTCTATGACCATGCTTATTGCAATTGTAACACTTTACATTGAATATTGTTTTACCATTACTCCAACATTTTTTTTATGTGTGACCTAACTTACCACAATGATTGCAAGTGGGCCTTTAATTCTTTTGAGCTCCTTGCTTGGATGATTCACATTCTTTTGTGTATCTTGTTCCTTCTTTTCCTTTCTGTCTATATTGACTTTTCTCATTCAACTAATTTATGTTTGCTTGATATTTCATCATCCTCTCATTAGTTTTCCCTTCAATGTTTAGATTATATTGAAATCTTTCATTCTCTAATCTTAGATTAATGATTTCTTCATTTGCATTAGTAAGCTAATCAATGAAGTCTTCCTATTGAAGGGATAGATGTTGAATTTCATTGTTCCTTCCTTCTATCTCTTCTTTGACTTTGTATTTTTCTTCCATGACTTCATATAATCTTATTTATTGAATTTCTTATACTCTTTTCAAATTTCTAACTTCTTCTTAAATATTGCAATTCTTTTCCAATAGGTCTTTGATTTCTTTATCAGCTTCATCTAAATTTCTTTATGGATAAATGTCTTCAATTATTTCTTCAGTATAGAGATTTTCACTCATTTGTACTACAAAATCTTTTCTTATTTTCAAGGATTGAGAGAGTTGCTCCTTTACTTTCTTTGTTTTCTCAATAGCCAATTCCAAATCCAACTTTTCATTGTCAATAGCCTTTTCTAGCCTATATACCTCCATTACCTCTAATCTTTGCTCAAGTTGTTAAACTTCTTCTCTGAGAACCATAAAGCTCTGATACTAATTGTTTTAAATATAGGATAGGCTAGGTTACTAAGAAGGGAGGGATGAATTAGGAACCAATAAAACTTATTCTTATTTCACCAAATAATCCTTCATATATATTCTGATATAATTGCATGCATGAAAGATTGAAAGCATTAAAACAATCATAACATATTTGTTGGTGTTTTTACACTACTAAGAAACAAAATACTTAATAACAATATGGTAAAGATAAAATATCCTAAGGATTAGCTATTTTCATAATTAGCTAGATGATCTTTAGATTTGGACCCAACTTCAACAAAATCATAACAAATTTTCTACTCTTTTGGCTCTGCAAAACCAAGTCGGGTGCACCTTAGGGATAAAATATTTAGAACTTGATACTACTCTCACATTTCATTCATTCAATAATACTTTATAACACTATTCATCCCCTACAACACATTGGTCATAGTTCTTCTCAGATCTATGTAAAGTAAATCTAAGTAGCAGTAGCTAACTAAAACATAGAGATTAAACGTAAACAAGTACTGACCAACTATGATATTCTTCATGCATTTAAAGTAAAAATTGATTTTGATTTTATATTTATGCCCAATGCAACCTCATGAATTTCTTCAAATTGTAATTGAATATATGATCAATGCCTTGTTCATTGGGATTTAGAGTCTACCCATCAAAATATTTGAAATAATTAATTTAGTTACAATTAATTTTATCAATAATAATCCCCAAACCAATCCTTATGAATACCCCTACTGTATGACCAAAAATAATATCAACTTATTGGAGCATTTACTTAATTCCTTGAATTAAAAGCAACAAAAAATTGATATACAACCTATTCTAGTTGTATTAAATTGTATATGACTTGTTTATACAATCCCAAGATAACCATCACACAAGAATGGAGATCTTTTGGCTCCTCTTGCAAGAAAAAATCCTTACCCTGGATAATTTAGCCAAGAGAGGCCAAATTATACCCAACAGATGTTGCCTCTATAAGCATGACCTAGAAACGGTTAATCACATTTTCATTCACTGCCCCTTTTCCTCTAGAGTGTGGAGTCTTCTAACTTCCAATATGAACTTCTACTAGTGCCCACCAGCCAGTATCTAGGAATTCTTAATACAGTGGAGTAGCAACCACAAAGGCCTAAACTCCCAATTTTTGAGTTCTTGGATTATCCCACACTTTTGCTGGGGAATATGGAAGGAGCGCAACAACAGGATATTCAGAGACAAAGAAGCTCTTGAGGGTATTATAGCAAAGAAAATTGATGGCCTCATGAAAGAGAACTATTCCACAACTAGAGATGGAAACATAAAGGATGGAGGAAAAATTAAGGTCAAGAAAGAAGACAGGATCAAAAGAAGACAACAGGCTACTTGGTCCTTCCCCCCGAAAAACTGGCATAAAGCCAATTTCGATGGGGTGGCTAAGGGGAACCCTGGTCCCGTCGGATGCGATGGAATCATAAGAAATAGCTTGGGAGGGGGAATTGTTGCTATCTCCTCCCCTATTGGTCACCAAACCAACCATTTGGCTGAAGCCAGTGCAGTCAGACTCACTATTAAGCTAGCCCTGGACTCAGGGATCGAACATATGTGGCTTGAAGGAGACTCCCTAAATATAATAAATTGTATTTTAGGAGTAACCAAACCCTCATGGACCATTGAAAGCATAATTGAGGACCTAAAAATGGACTTGATAAAATTTTAAAATTACCACGTCAGCCATGTCTACCGTGAAGCTAATGTGGTTGTTGATTGGTTCGCAAATGCAGCAGTCACATTCAATTTGATGATGACGTGGGGAAACAATAATCATTTTTCGGCGGCGGCTATGGAGCTCATCTGAAAGGAGAAAATTCAAGGTACCAACTCAAAATCTTTTTTATGATGATGAGACATGCTAAATCATGTTTTAAAAAGGGAATCATTTGGAGTTATGCGAAACCCCCACCATTTCATAATAACGTGTACGGAATACACAAGTAGAAGAAAGACAGAGTTAAACCCAATAACACGTGCATTAAAGCTCTTGTCCTTAGCAATTTCTTCATCTTTGAGCTTTGCAATTCTGTTAAGGGTTTAGGGTTAGAGAGGCATAATATCGCAATGGTGGGAGAAAGGATTAGAAGAGAGCCATGGGGAGAAATAGAGAGCTGGAAAGAAAAAGGGAAGGTTTGGAAAAAACTCCAGAAGGGTGGCATAACCAGTTTCATGGAGAGGCTCCATGGTTTCGACGTGGGGGTTACCAAGATTATGGTTGAAACCTGGCACAACAAAAAGGTCAAAATTGAAGGTGTTTCCCACCAAATCATAGAGGGTCTCATTGTGGAGGTGACTGTCTTCTCCCAGGAAGGCATTAGCTTCTTCAAGGATAAGAAGATTTCCACCAATGCTATCAACGATTTCGTCAAGAATGACAAGGAGAAAAACAAACTGGTAAAGATTGACACCTACTATGACATTGAGTCCATCAAGAAGATCTTGGGGCATGTTCTAAGGATCATCATAGAGTATGTCACTTTGGAGCCCAGGTTTGATAGAGTCAGGATCCATCATTTTGTTTTGCTTAATCATTTTAGACATAAAGTGAAAATCTCCTTTCCTTTCTATATTAATACTTCTATGACTAAGAATATAGAGAGTTACAAGAAATGTCCTATCAAAAACCCCACCATTCATGAAGGCCTTCTACTCCTCATTTTTGAGTTTCTAAAAACCCAGACAAGAGGCAAGTCCATTGGGGTTTCGGGTGGCTCCTCGGAGGACACTGCTAGCTCAAACTCAAGGGAAGTGCGCGTTGTGAAATCTGTCAAGTCTAAAACCCCAAAAGCCAATCCCTCTCCTCACTTCCCTAGAAAGAAGAGCCCCAGGTGCCCTCCCCCAACCCCCCTTCCCCTCATCCTAAGGAGCCTAGTGATGAGTCAGATACAGAGTTAGAGGAGGCAGATTCGGTGTCAGAGAAGGAAAGTGAGTTGGAAGATGACAAGGAGAAAGATAATGACAAGAAGGAGGTGACCCCCTTGGTAACCCAGGATAACCCCAAGAAAAGAAAATTGGACCAGACCCCAACCCATGATCATCTTAGTGACCTCGCCAATTTGCCCCCCAGCCCTACTGCACCCAGTTCCCCCTGGAGGTCCCCATTTCACACCTAGAAGAGATGATAGAAATCATGGTTGAAAAGTGGGGGGAGGCCATCAAGGAAAATAAGAGAAGAGTCTGGAGCAATCTCAATGTGGATAGGGCCAGTATGGGCATTGTCAGAGAACCTGCTAAAATCCAGGTGTTGGGGGATCTCGACAGTAGCACCCACTATGACTAGCTCCTTGACCTGACTCTTCTGGTTCTCTCTGACAATGTTCATGAAACGGGTTTCAACTTTCTCAACAATGCAAAGAACAGCTTGATTGACAATTTTTTCTCCATTAAGTGGCTTTTTCAGGAAATTGAGACTCTGAAGGACAGGTCCAACCAGACCAACAATAGGCGGGATTTCAAGGATCATGAGGCCAGAGGTAGTAAAGACCAGGAGGGCAGCCAGGAAAAAGACAGAAGCCAGGACCCCAGAGACAATCAGGAGGACAGAATCACCCAGCTTGAGTAGAAGGTCCAAAGGTTGGATTCTGTCCACCAGATTGTGACTAAACAAATTGTGGATACCCTCCATACCTTGAATGAAAACATTGTTAATCTAGGGGACTTCTGACCAATGCCAGTCTTGTGGGGAACGTGGAGTAGAGTACAGAGCACGGAACCAGCTGGGAAGATCCTCAGAAAGAGACTGGAAACTAAGAAAGTCAGGGGGACCAG
Source organism: Cupressus sempervirens (assembly GCA_028749045.1). NCBI lineage: Eukaryota > Viridiplantae > Streptophyta > Pinopsida > Cupressales > Cupressaceae > Cupressus > Cupressus sempervirens. The sequence continues at coordinate 656,526,694 of CM053784.1, forward strand.
AAGCATTTCCCCCTAGGATCCAGGAGGAAGAGGCCACCCAGAAGGAAAGTGATGTTGCAAAAACCCTATAGGTAATGGAAAAGAAGGGACACTAGTCTACCTGCCAAGCTCTGTTCCTGGCCTTTGTTTCTCAAGCTTTGGGCCTTTTTGTTTCTGGCCTTTTGAGGCGGCTTTTTTTCTGTCTTTTCAGTTTTAAGTTGTTTTCTGCTATAAAACTTTGGGTTTCAGGATCCCTGTAAAACTTGTTTTCCTAATCAAAAATAATGGAGACAATATTCAAAGACAAAAATACAACATAACTTGCTCTTTTGCATTAATTTTCATTTTGAAAGCTACAAGAATGCTAGTAGGACTTCAAAAAACCTCTAAAACAAAATAAGAGATCCCTCAGTAGTTTCTTGTATTCTCAGAGTTATAGGAGAATACATCATGAAAACTTACAATAGACTCAATGAGCTGATAATAATAATATAATTCTTAAAATTATCAAAGAACCAACCCTTACTCCACATTTTGGGAATCCTTTTATAGAAGGATTGCAACAGGCTACAAGTGGGAGGACACTTTTCAAAATCTTAATAGAAAAAAGGTACAAAGATATATCATTATTTTTTGTATGCAAAACATTCTTTGTACTTGGTCCCAGAATTAAGATGGAGTTACAAAACTAACAAGTGGCGTTTATCAGAAAATATCTTATCAAAAAATCAAATTTGTCTTCTAGTTCCTATCAACATCCATTCTTTTTCTTTACCCTTTCATTCTTTGAACTGCATCTCAACTGTATTCAGTCACTATCACCGAGTGGCAGTGCCTTGATATATGCAATTAACTCCCAAATAGTGATGTATGTATCAATGTTAAGCCATGTGATATCTCTGATTGTGTACAGATCCTCTAAGCATTTGATCCATTTAGTCTTAGTTATAGCTCTAACCTCATAAGCTATTTTAGACATATCTGCTTCTAACTTATAAAGTGTGTCTATCATATCATATACAGTAGTGGCACTTGCTTCATTGTTACAAAAAGACAAAAAACTAGGATGATCAAGGATATTATCAAATGATGACGACCATTTAGTCTAGTCCTTTATCTTTCCTTCACTATCCAATATTGTAGAGACAAAATTTGGTGTCCTAGTAGCAATTATTTTCATCTTATTTTGTACTAGTTACAACTTTCCCCTAAAGAAACCACCTAGATATTTTACCTTATGAATTACTTTTCTTGTACTCACAATATTTTCCTTTGGTAGGTCCTTCTTCTATGGAATTATAGTGATTATGTTATCAAATAATTGAATTTAGGGGCCCCATGTGTTGAATAATAGAAATAATAGAGTAGTTGACTCTGCACACTTGTATTCCACTCCTTCTAAGGCAATATAACTACCATGCACATTTTGTGAGACTATCTTCAATGCATTGATCTTATGGGCTAATAAAATCTTCAAAGATCTAATCTTTGCATCCTTACTAGCTTCTATTTTTTCTTCATCAATGTCCATAGCCTGGCCTGATGTTTCCCCTATCTCAAAAATCTTGCCCTCTGTCTGCATTTCTTTGTCATGAACCTCTGTAACAATTCTAACATTTTTCTTTACTGAAGCCACCTCCATTTCCAATTTGATGACACTTTTTTGTAATACAAAAGTCTTCTTCATTTCCTCTTCATAACTCTTTCTTCTCCCAATAAATTTTTCATAGGTTTTTTCATGTTGAGCTTGAAGAGTGTCCATCTTATGTTTATCCATTAATGCTACCAAAGTATGCATCCCCAAAATCTGGTCACTAGATGTAGATTGCACATGCCAAAATATAACATTTCCCTTGGGGGACTCATTTATTTCCATGAGAGTGGGCTTATCATCCTCTACAGTTAAACTCCATATATCCATTTTCTAGGCATCAACATTAAACCCTAAGCCCATTATATCCCCATATTGGTTTTCATCTTCAAAAGAAATTGATTTCTCTTGTCTTCTTATTTGATCAAGTAAAAATAAGGATCTCAAATCCCATCCTAGGAAGATAATCATCTCACTTCTCCTAGCTAGATCTCTAGCCTCTTCAGTAGTGAGGGTTTCACTAGCAAGGTCACACTTCTACAACTTTTCTATCAACCCAGCAACCTTTTCATCTGAATCTCCAAGCTTCATTTTCAATTGCAATTCATTTCTCTTTACTTTAAAAAGGAAGCTTTTGAATTCATTTGACTTAATAAAATTGTCATCATCCATTAACTCCTTAGCCTCAATGATTCTATCATCAATCATTTGTGTCTCTAACTAAAATTTCTTTTCTCTTTTCTCACTCTCAAATCCCTAAGACATTTAGAATCTTCTTCTAACATAATCAAAATACTTATTTCCCCTAGGAAAAATCTGAAGAGCCTTTTGCTAAGCCTTGTCTAGTATTTCTACCATCTTTTGCTTCTTATGCCTTTGTTTTGCCCATGTAGAACTCTCAAGAGCATCTTGAACATCTTGTCTTGGTTGGTCATCTTCAAATTCATTTTCATCTAAAACCTCTACTGTATATTCATCATCAATATACTTTAGATCAATCTTTTTTCTAATTGCCTTAGGGACTTAAGCTACTAGCTCATCAAAATTGTTAACACATTTATCTAGTCTGGTCCAATATTCCTCATTAGGATAAAACCCTTTAAAATACAAGTCTACCTTTCTCGTTTCTCACTCATAGCTGACAACATCTCTAATTTTTATCATTCTTTCCTTGCAAACATCGTCACTTAACACATCATCAATAATATCCTCTTCCCACATAGGCTTTGTAGGGGGTAGATTATATCCTCTCACGCTTTTTAAAGCATGTCTTACTAAATTACAAGGGTTATATGTTCTACCTAGCCTGATTGGCATCTTATAATTTTGCAGAAAGGAATTGCTTTTCTCAATAGCATTATTGCCAATCTCAAAATCCCCCACTTTAGCACATCTACACAAAAATTTCCCCTTCTTGACACCCTTTCCCAAATACTCCCTATTCAAAGAAATTAGCTGCCAAAAAATTTCTACTAATCCTAACCTCTCATGAACATACTTGGGAAAAATGTGGGGTGGTTGAGGACATCCAAAGATTCTTATAATAGTATACTCTTCAAACAAGAAAATACTACCCCAATCATGAGTCGATTGTACAACCTATCATTTTTAAAAGTGGATAAACAAAGTCATTATAGAAAGAGATAACATTTGCATATGGATAATACAATTTCCATACCTATGTCCACCTTTGCTTTGGTAGCCTCTCTCTGCATTCTTGTGTTGACTCAAAAAAAATTGATCAAAAATGTCAACATTCTTTGACAGGATAAGGTACATGAGAAGGGAATAATGAGGGAACTTGAAATCCTTCAATTCTCCTTGTTGGACAGTAGTGATTTTTTTGTGCATGCTCTTAGTGATGTATTCTACAAAATTGTATCCAGCATAATGATTAAGGTCTTGAATATTCAAATCCATGATGTAGTATGTCCTTGAAGCTTTCATGGTTCCATTTGTGCCTAGGGCTTTGTCAATCCCAAATATGGTATTCTAAAAATACCTTTGAAATAAATCCAAGGGCATAACTTCATCGATATCTTTCCTTTTCAAAATCTCTCCTACATCTTTCTTCACCTTGGGAATATGTCTAGTCATGTTTTTACCCATATAGAAATTCTTTTTTTTTTTGAAATTCTCATTCAACTCTTTGATATTGATGGGCAATGACATAGGTCCACCCAAATCAAATGCCTCTATGAATGTATCCTTATCCAAGGCTATAAAAACACTTTTATCCTTCCTAAGAAAATATTTATTAATAGGATTATAACATTTGATTAATGCTTTGACCAAATCCACATCTGTGAATACTTTTGGCATTATCAATTTTCCCAAATTTCTTACCCAAGGGTTGCAGATTAGAACCTCTTTCACTCTATTCTTGTAGAAAAACCAAAATAGCTCATACCCACTTCTATCAAGGACAATTGCATCTCGGCACATTGTATATGGGTCTCTAAAAACAAGGTCATTTGTATTCTGGGCATTAGTGGAACCAGGCAAAATGTGCATCCATTCTTCTAGGAATGTGTTGGATGCCTTTGGTGGTGTATCTAGTACTTCAATTACTACTTGTGTGATCAATTCTCCTTCTCTTTGGGCCATTTTCCACAAATATTTTAGCTGATTTTGTATGCTATATTTGATGAAAAACCACTTAGAAATTACTTTTGCAATTTGAAATCACCCAGAAATTCAAATAATTTGAGAAAACTATAATAACAACCTTTTCCTTTTTGGGTTTTATCAACTTCTCTGATGAAAGCATAGCTTTATTGGAATTTGAGGGTGGCACACTTGAAAACCTATAAATATTTGAAAAACTAGATAAATCTATGTTTTTTTTCAAATTTTTGTACAGTCAGTTCATCCCATCCTCTTCCAACTAAATTGGTGTCGTTCAAAAGTTGTTTTATGCTTTAAAACTTATAAGTGCAATAACTATGGACAAGACCACTTTGCCACTTCACAACTTAAAAAATTTATGTTATAATAAGACTTGTGATGTTCTAAACCCTTTAGCTTCTTATTCAATCACAACTTCACCACTATATTTAATCACACTTTTTTGATAGTTGCAACCTTGTGACAAGCCTTTAACCTTTAATACTTTGCAACCTTGCAATGGATGATCCCTTGGAACACTTTATGCTTGTAACTTTGTGATGCTCCAAAATTCATTTGATCACTCCACAACTCCCAGAGAAGGTATCTATTGTAATTGTATGATGGTGCACTTAACTAGCTTATATTTAACATTCCTTTTACCTCACAGTTTTGTGGCTTAGAAAATTGACATTCAACTTAGCCCTGTGATGATGTGCTAATATTTTATACTAACTATTTTCCTCAATTCACACACTTGCAATTGTAGATGCCTTAAGCTTAAATAAGCATGTGGACATGCACTCCCCTATGTTTCTCATAGTCGTAACTTAGCGCATTTGTAACATTCATGAAACATAACAAAATTTGAAAAGATCAAACAAAATAATTTTCCTAGGGTTTTCTCAAGGGCTTAACAAAATTTTATAAACCTTAGGTTATTATTCAACAAATATTCATAAAAAAAAAAATTATAATTTTACACAAACTAGGTGAGCAAAAATTTAGGCCATTAATATTGACACAAGATATGGTGACTCAGAAACCTTCCAAATAGAAAGCAGAACTGGGGTGGGGATGATACCCAAAAACTTTAGTACTATAGTATAAAGTTGGCAGGTTAAGGCTTACAATTGATCACTTCTGATGATCTACCCTATTAGGAGTAATAAGGGATATTAGGTCCACCTTGTTAAAGGATTTACAAAGCATACAATGAAGCATGCACTCGGTAAAGATATTTCCAAAAGACTGCTAAGTCTACCCAGGTAAAGGATTTAACTATTCCACTTGTTAGGATGAGCCAGTGGCTAATCTTTTATCTACAACTCTGATTCTTTGGTTGAGATTCCTTTGAAGTATAACAATCACCTTGTTGTGATAGATAAATCTTTGCTGCTCCTTATACTACTTGTAGGCTTCTCAATTCATACTTTTTCTCTTCATACTTTCTTCTTTTTTCTATCTCATATATTTGGATGTGATACAATATATTTCATATATACCAATCCAAAACACAATACATCAAAGTTGGCTATAACACAATTTTCACTAAAATACACAAAGTCAACTTAACTGCTGGCACTCAGGTTCTGAAGATAAACTAAGTGAGGTTCTAATACTTGACAACCAATGTCAACACTCAGCATTATCATTCTCTGAGTAGATGTAGAAGCTTAGTTCATACTAATCACTTCCAAGTAGTCTTAACTCGGTCAACACTGGTGACTTGGTGAACACTATGAAACTCGACATATAAACTGAATTACTTAGTTAACATTGCATGACTCGGTCAACACAAACATTACAAGCTTAGTATAAACTAAATCACTTGGTTGATGCTTCCTATCTCAGTCAACACTAGATTCACATCAATGATATTGCAAACTCAGTAGACACTAGAGACCATAGTTGACACTATGCAACTTGGTTAATAATATGAAGCTCAGTTTACACTGTTACTTATCAACTTGGTAGATACTACTTGTTCTGAACTAAATATTGATTTTGGAACTTAGTAGCAACTATAGAACTTGATAGAACCTAGATTACTTGGTTAACACTATAAACTACAAGATAAGCTCAGTAGCTACTAACCATTTGACTAAGTGTGAGTCACTAATAAACAAACTTGACCATAATGTCAACACTACTACTCAGCAGGGAATCATATCATGTATGAGGGCCAAATGATAAATCTTAAGCTCCACAACATTTTTGGTATCCTTTTTCATACTTATTAGAGTTTGGAATTATAACCAAAGAGAAATGCATCTTCCCTCTTGCACACAATTTATTATCTAGTTTTCTTCTTGACACAGAGATTCTAGCTTCTTAATTGAATTTCTAGTTTCCTACATATACTCTTTCATTGTTTTGTGCCCCTATTTTCCATCAATATAGCTACAAACATAAAGTCTTAGCTCTCTAATTTATCCAAGAAAAAATTTGATGGGCTTTGTTTTCACTATGATACATTCATGTTTTTTTAACATAAGTAGGTTGATTAGACTTTGTACTTTATAGTCAAACTGAAGAGAGATGCATCTCCATTCTTGCACATGATATTCAATAATTCAATGTCACAACGTGAGAGTGTATGATCCAAAATATTGAATTTTGAAAATTTCTCATTCAATAAAATCCAAATACCTCATCGTATTTTATGTAAATTGTAAAAATCTAATAACCTTGATTTAATTGATTTATACTATTATGCTAAAACCAAGGCTTGATTATTTCATTGTGCTACTGATTTAATTGATGAATGACTTGAATAACATATAAATGTCTTCACAAGGTGACCAACATGATGAATTCAACTTTGAGTTCTTGGGAAACAAGCCTAGAGAAGCATACATTGTGTAGACCAATGTTACTCCAAGGGAATAGGTAAAAGAGAATTTGACCAAATGCAAGACTTCCATTCCTATTCCTTCCTCTTGAATTGACACCAAGTTGTAAATACTTGACACATTAAATGCATTGGTTTCTCACAATTCATGGGTTAGTTGGGAGATTATTTCTTAGTTTTTATTATATGTCATTTTTTGCATTAACAATTTGGATCATACCCTAGGATTAAGGTCTTAAGCATTTAATCTCTAATACACCCAAATAATTTTTTTCTAATGCAATGTCACCACATCACATTGCTATAGCAAATTTCTAGAATTTGTAATATATATAGTTTCTTTATATCAAATAATTTTAGCCAAATATTGAATCTACATATTTTAGATTGGTTGAAATCATGTACACACCAAGTATCAACTCTTAGATTAAAAGTGATAAATGAAATTCTCTACACTCAATATATTGTCTAATGTGTGTATCATAGAAAATTGATCCATGAATATTTGAAAATCTTCCAAGACATAATTGGGTTTGAAATATCTAAAAATGTAGCTTTTTTTACTTTACATCTCAAGAATATGCACAAGACCATTTTAACCAAAAACAATCCAAATGTAATGGCTTTGGCATGGTTGTTTGGCCCAAGAGTTGATTACATGTATACTTATTATAATTCATTAGAGATGCGACATCTGTATAATTTGGTTATTTTCTCATATTAAAATGTTAATAATGAAAAGACCTCATATTCTAAAATTTGGATATGCTAACAAGAAGATAGAAATTTAGTGAATAGTGTGAATTGATTTAGAGAGCTAGGAAATGCATTCAATCAGTTGGTCTATTGAATGCCTATGGGTATATCTAAGTTGTATTTTCCAAATTATATTCTTAATGAAAAAGATACGCATCTGAAATAGAATTTAGCATTATCAAAAGAATAAATGCAGAAGTTGAAACTCGTCTAAATAATAAATGCATCACAATAAAGCTGCTAATAATGATCCCCATGACTATGTTTGCACATACAACTAACACATTTCAAAGAATGAAATTTAGTCTCCTATGGCTTTTCCAAATCTCTTTGAGTATCACTCCAATTAAAAAGACAAATCCCAATATAATTGGCATTATTTTTTCACATTCTATAAAGTATGATACCACTTTTGCATATTTTTAATAGGCCTTTTAGATCATTGAATGATCTCTTCTTTTTAACAGTAGATCATTGAATGTGAATTAAAACGTGGATTGAAACCAAAAAAAAAGAACCTATCACACACAAAACTCCAATGGCAAATCATTGAACGTGAATTGAAAGTGAGTTAGAAACCAAAATCCCAATGATAGATCATTGAATGTGAACTGAAACCCAAAACTATCATATGAAAAATCTCACAATTTCAATATGCTCGTGAAAAAAAAAGGGTGTTGAGACGAGTTACCTTCAAAACTAAATTGTGCTAAATTGTGCTAGTCTATTTAATTCAATATTTCATGTTTGAAAATAGTTTCTCTTAATGATATAAAAATTTCTACAATCCATTAAAACTATTAACTAGTTTCTAAATTTGATTATGATCTTCGTAACAACTAATATTTTTTATGAAATTGTCAGCAACTCTCCAATTGATTTCATTCGATATGACATATGTTTATAATTGAAAACCACTAGTTCTTTAAAACTAAAGTAACCTTCCCTAATCCTTTCATTGATGGAAAATGTTAAGCGTATAAAAGCAATACAATCCCATACTATCAAATCTCTATAAACTATCACACAAACACAATCTAATACAAATTGGAAGTACTAAATACCTAATTATTGTGAGATTAAATGGATTCCTAGCTTTGGAAAGATCTTGTTCTTACAAGACCTATACTTGTATTCCTAATGACTTGAAAATCTCAACAAATACCTAATTATTGAAACTTCAATACACTTTTTGACCCTGCATTGCCTAATTCTATATTGGGAAAGATTGATCATCATATTCATAGATGAATTTCTACTCTTGAAAGCATGGATTTCACATGCTTAGAAAATTTCAACTTCAATTTTGGCACATATTTGAGCTTCAAAACAAGCCTTCCTTTATTCTCACCAAGCCTAGCTATTCTCAAACTCTTTCTTCCTTCATTGAAATTATCAAGCCTTTCATATCTTCTTCTCTATATAAATATCTTCATAGAAATAGAAAATCCTATCATGCCTAAAGTTCAAGCCAACCCAAGTCTTTTTAAGTTATTTCAAGTATAAAAAGATGTTTTTATGAGAGAGAAAACTCTATTTTAAAGAGCTAGTAATGGATGGATGGTATCATAGATAAGATGGGGTAAAAGACCAAGGTTTTAGAATATGCAACCATGGAATCCGCTAAACCAAATAACCAACAGCCACAAAAAAAATAAGATAAATTTAGTAGTTCAAAGTGAAAGGTAGATAGTCATTAGAAGTTGTGACTAACATATGAGGGTGAAAATTCTTTAAATATTCTTGATATGGTTGAATCAAGAAGTGGTGTGTGAGTTAGAGAAAGTTTGTAAAGGCAAATTTATTATGCCTCTGACTGTCACCAAGATTCTTGTAGGATAGCTAAACACTCAAGCATTTGGCCTTCATTTGGAATGCATGTGAAGATTGAGAAATGAGGAAGGAGGAAAGGTTATGTTCAAAGGACTATTCTAAATGTATTTTTAATAATTTTCATGGAATGAAGAAATTGTAGTGTGCAAACTTTCAAATTGACCTTTATTTTCCAATCATATTTTTATTGTTGAATGCTTGTCTACATTGAAAATCAATCACAACATGCACAAACAAAAACAAATGAATAGATACAACTATTTGTTCAGAGATAATATCATCTAAAGTAGGTAGTCATTATTTATCTTCAAAAAGGATAAAGAAGGAATGATATATGTATGTTCATTCTTTTATTGTCATTCCATCCAATCAATATTTTATTCTTTTATTCAAAAATGGCACATGAAAAAATCCATGCATGTATTCATCCATTTACAGAATTCAAAGTGTATCTTTTTCTATTACTAAACAAGTAATGGAAAAATGAAAAATAACTATTAATTCATTCAATATAAATCATACCAATAAGCTTTTTTTTCCACTCTATCAAGCAAATAGGTAAGAAAAAATAGTCAAACAAATGCACATGTCCATTCTTTCATTTGCAAAAATGATCATCTGAAAGAACATGTTTTTGTCTTTATTCAAAGATGGGCAATAGATAATGTAAATAAAAAATAATCCTAGCTCAAACAAAATCACCATAAATCACCTCTTCTTTCGTTGCTCATTCATATGCAAGATCATCCAAAATTTGGTAAAAGAACATTAAAAAATCATCCATTGTTCAACATCACATTGAGAATCAATAAATCAGAAGAAATATATCTCAATTATCCATTACAAATCCAAAAATATGAGATACATATTCATTGACAGAGAGTATCATCTGAGTTGGATATCCCTACATTTATGACATTAATGTCATTAATGAAAAAATATTTAAAAATATATATCCATAAAAAAAGTATACTCTAGAACATGTACCTTGTAACACATGTCCTTTGGTGAAGTGGGCTATCTCACCTATCTAGGGACTGCAAGATGATCAATGGAAAAAATACACCTATTTCCACCTAAAATATGAAGGAAACAATGTTCTTAAATGATACTTGTGAAAAAATATTCATATTCATGTGGATATGTGTGACAAAATATAACAAAAAAAGGTTACAGACTTGCAAAATGATATCATTTTCCCATCTTTTAGTGCATGTCATTTTTCCCTTGCATCCAAAATAAGATTTTGCCACTCTAAATTGAGAATGAAAATACAATTATGTTCTATATGCATGGACAATAGGTGGGTCTTAAAAAATGCACCATGTTTACATTTATTTAATAGGTCTATTAAGTTTTTAAAATTATAGATCATCATAAATGTTAGAACTCTAGCTGCTATGGTCAAGGGAATGTCCTCAGCAAGCCAACATATAAAAAGTCTTGTTTTTCTTGCATTTTGAGGACATTACCCTCACCCATAAGAGTCAAGGTTACAAAGTTTGTAATGGTCTATAACTTAAAATACCTAACTAAAGACCTCTAACAAAAATGCAAACTTGTTACATTTTTCAACTCCACTTGATGTCCTATGCATATGAGTTGAGATTGCATATTGAACTATGGCCTCCTTCTACATTGCCTGAAACTAAGAGATTGACATAGTTAGTTGTCATGCAATCATAGGTTTGTTGAAAAGAGATTGTTTTGAAGTGCAAAACATGTAATGAAACAATCATTATTTTGTTAATGATGTCAAACCTACTACTTTCTCGTGAGAAAATTTCTTTTTGATCTAAATGTTATCATATGGTTGATTGATGAAGAGGATTTGAAAAAAGGAGATAACAATAGAACCTAGAGAAAGTTTGAGTTAATTGGTGCATAAAAGGAGCACTAAGACCAAGTAAGAAATTGATACTATAGTGTATTTTTTATCTACTTAAAGTATGAGATGAAAGATTACTCAAGCAAAGACTAGAAGAAGATCAAGTAAGAAAAGCATCTACCAAGCCTTACCAAGCAATTAGTGCAAGCTAAACAGAAAATAGTAGAATCTAAATGAAAATAAATAGGTGCCCAGCGAAGAAGAAAAACAACACAAGCCAAGTAAAGTTTAGTTGGTGTCAAGAATTAGTAAACTTTAGTGTTTTTCGAGTGAACTAGTGTTGGCCGAGTGACAGAATAGCATAGATGCTAAGTGATAGCAAACAATCTTAAATCAAAGATTTGACAAATTTGAGCTTACTAATTTGATTTATGAGATGGTGACATAGAATTTCAAGGTAAATCATTTTGAGGTGAATTCAAGGAAGATTGTAGAGGATTTTTTCTAAAAGAACTCAAATGGAAAAGTGGGTAGATTCATTGAATCTTACCTAACCCTAAAATGGACTATTGTGGTTAAGTGGCAAAAGATCTAAATTATCTATTTATAGAGATAGTTGGCCAAAAGAAAAGGTTTCCATGTGAGAGAACATAAGGAAGATAAGAGATCTATGGTATTGCTTCATCTAGTGGCCAAACAAGAGAGACTGTAGTTGGTATACAAAGAAAGAAGGCTTAAGGGGATGAATTCTTGAAGGATGAACAAGCTATCAGAGCTAAAGAGTATGAATGCTAAGTAGAATGGAGGACTAAACTAGAGATCTATATTCTACAAGTGATTTGTAAGTTTTTATCAGATCAAGTCCTATTGTTACTTTCTAACAATTGTACAAGTGTGGATAAAATCCTTTGGATTAAGGTTAACCTAATAGTCATTTGTAAATCCTTTAACCAAGTGATATTCTAATGGAATTTTCTAAAGTCCTCTAGGTCACATTTAATAGTGTGTACGAGAACCTTTAACAAGGTTGGCCTTTTATAGGGCATCACTTAAGAAGAGTGAAATTGGGTAGCATGTTACTGGTGGTTTTTCCCAAATTGGGTTTCCATGAAGAATCCTTTTGTAAAATTGTGTGAATGTGCTTATGGTACTTTATGTTTACATTTCTGCAAAATTATTTTGACCTAGGATAGTAACCTACTAAGTTAAGGTATTGTATGATCTAATTTATGCATGCATGTTATGGTTTTATGGATATGGATCTGTTAAGCACTAAAAAGTTTTATTTGTACATCTAGACCTTGGATAACTAATTCACCCCCCTCTCAGTTATTCTAAAGAATTGTGACAAGGTTAATGTTAAGCTTCACTTGGTTTAGTGAATATTTTAATATTCTCTACTAATCAAGTCCAACCACATGAAGGTGGAAGTTTATCCCCCACCACCCCCCCCCCCCCACCCCCCAACATCTAAATTCCCCATTAACATCTAAAATTTATTCATTCATTCATATATTAATAAAAATTTAACATTCATGAATTATCACATGATAACATTCACATGAACATTGAAACATAAGATTCATTAGAACATTCACATGAACATTCAATAGCACATAATTAAAACATTAAGACATAAACATCAGTCATTATAAAATAAGTTACATAAATGAGAATCATTTCTATTTTTTCTTTTTCTTTTTTTTTCCTTCCCTATATTGTTATAGAGGCATATCCATGTCATCATCGACATTTCTTCTCACCTGTAGACATGATCTCATTGTCCTTTGCAAAGGTGAGTCCTTTGTAATAACAAATAAAAGGGTTAAATTTTAAAAAATTAAGATTGTAAAGAACATAAGAATAGCATTCTTTATCTTGTCCAACCACACCATCTTGCCTAACATCTTGAACCTCAACACACTCATCAGGAACAACCTCTACATCCCATACAACTACAATACAAGATATTTTCTTAATCCCAACACATAATTATTTTTGGAATAAGTATATGGGAAAAAAGATACTAAGAGGGGGGGTGAATCGGGATCTCAAAATTTTATCATAAAAACAATTCCTTTCCTTCATATCCAAATCATTTCATAGATCTATCAATAAAACTATAATGCTAAAATATAAATGTATTACAACACATCTATAGTAGTTCAACACATAACATAGTGATTTTGGTTACCCAAAAACACTTCAAGATGAAGCTAAAACTAAGGTGGGGATGATACCCACAAATCTTCATTGTTGCAACAATAAAATTATAGACCATAAGATATGATCTACCCTATGAGGAGTTTTCCCAATTAAAAGCTTAAGAGACTATTAGATCTCACCTTGTTAAAGGATTTTACACTCACAATAAATTAAGGAATCTATTAGGAGATTTGCATAGCCCTATTAGGACCACTCTATTAAGATATTTTCCCTATCTCAATTACAAAATAACTAATTCAGTACTTGACCCTCAATTTTTTTTGCAAGTTAATGTTGGGTCTCCTCTTTCCTTTATCTCTAATCCGATTCTCCTAATCTGATAAGTCTATTTAGTCCTTCACTACTCTCATTTATCTCTATTGGATTTGTCTTCTAAAACTTTTCTTCACTCCTTCACTTGCACATATCCCTTATGCATTGTCATTGAATTGTCTTGTGTATGATTCTAGGGCTAGAATCCTCCTTCAATAGATGTCATGTGAAGTTTATATCCCTTTTCTGATTGTTTGGATTGTATGTCTAAGGATCATTACCTTCTATGATGATGCATAATCAACATTTTTCTAGCTCTATAAATATTAAATGTCATAAAAATTTCAACCAAAATGGTTTATATATGAGTTTGTGCCATTACAAACTCATATACCAAAACTATATTACTCAGCACTTGAATTTTCTGATGCTCGATCATGAATAAACCTTCATGTTGTTGCTCAACTTCTATATGTTTGTTTTCTCAGCTCATAATAACATTTCAATATGCTCAGTCTTTATTATATTTCTTAGCTCATACTATATTCCTTACCTCACATATTTGCTTGGTCTCTACTAAATGCTTGGAAATCACTATCTCACTTAGTATAAGTGTTCTATGCTCGGTTGTTACTAGATATCTCAGTTGCAATGATGACCATATAATCTTGCCTAGTAAATGACTAAGTGTTGGGAGACTAATCAAAAACATAGTCTTAGAGATCAAAAATCCCCCCCTTTGACATTAGTGGCAAAAACATTTTTTCATGAAATCATTTTGTTCAAACTGTATTCTCCTCTTTGAGACTGAAAAAAATATCTCCCCCTTTCGCATTATTGAATATCTCCCCCTTTTTTTGTTCAACTTGTCTCATCATTTCTCATTTCCCATCATTCCTCGTCATTCCCCCTTGTTTTTGTCACTGATGGAACTTGGGTCTTTTGGGGTGAGCAGATATTTCTCAAAAAATTATTTGTGACTTGTCACAATCTTGGCATAGCTAGTATTCCATCTTTCTTTTACCTGATCCAAAATCTAAAATTGAATCTCTAGCTTAGCAGCTAGGTCAATAAATCTTGCAATGTCAAAAAAATTTGTCTCTCTTCAAAATATCTCGAGCTATAGATATTACCTTCTAAATTATATCTATATGTGGCAATAGTTGAAGTTGAATTAATGCCAACTTATGCCTTATTGTTGCATCTTTAGCATTGAGCTTCTCTAACCTTGTCTGATTGAATATAAGTTCATTGTAAGAAGATGAGTTTGAACTTGCATTATTTCCCAATGAATGAACATTAGCTTTTATGTTTACATGTAATGTTCTTTCCCAATTAATGAACATTAGTTTTTATGCTTGCATGTTATAGCTCTAAAGAGTGTGTTGTATCTACTATAAAGAAATTGATATCACACAATTTTACATATAAAGAATTGATGGTGTTCAAAATTGTTTCCAACTATGTAATAGATGTAGAAAGCTTGACTTTTCTGTGTTTTAGTTCATGTGAGACTTTCTGTAACACTTTATGCTCCATTATCGTTTCATACCATTGCAACAACTTCTCATTTTTCTCTTCATCATCTGTCTTAATTTTGTCAACCACATATACTAGCTAGTCCAAAATTGGATGTTGATTGTTTACATCTATAATTCCAAATTCATATGTGAAAATATCTTTGACAATATGTAATATATGTCTTCTCTTATGCTCTATTTTTAGTTGTTCTTATTTTACCTTATGACTCAACAAGACTTGTAGTTCTTGCATTTGTTGTAATGTAATATTATTCAAATTATATTTAGGTAATGTAATTACCTCACCAAGATTCGCTAACTCATCACCATCCTCCTCTACATGAGTTGCATCTTGAGATCTAAAAGGTCTATCACTCAGTAGTGATAGTTGCAATTTTTCCCACTTTTCACTCGATCTCTCCTTTGACTTCTGCATTGGTGTAGATGTCACCTATGATGGCACTCAAAATTGCATTCCTATTTTGAGTGTTCATTCCAAATTTTGAGTCATTTTGAGCCCTTACAAATCCCATGCTTAATCCACAAGTTCTATTGATAGAAATTCCCAATTATCCCTCCATGTTAAAGAAGCAAAAAAAAATGGAGGTCCATGTCCAAAGTCAGGGAGGAATGAGCAGAGCCATCCATGGCGGCATGTAGATAAGAAGCTGCAGTTTGCAACAGGGGAGGCAGCATGAAATATTTAAATTGGGAGATATATCCCACATTAGGCACAAAATGATTCAACAAATGTTTTAGAATCAAAGTTACTCAGCTAATGAAGTGTCTTCAAGACACATTTTTTGAAGACAAGCCACTACTCATGCATGGAGGGGCCCAACTAGCCAAGGTGAGTGATGTCAGTCCTATTTTGATCAAAGAAATATATATTCCAAAGTTGCCACATGGTAGATTGTGAGGCCAATCAGAATCAAAGACTCATGATGCTACGAGGCCACGATCTCACGACTAATCATAGCGTCAAATGTCCAAATCTAGTGGTGTGAAATACTATGATGAAGGCATGTCATCATAGGGTTGGGAGCTGGAAACTAAAGTTGTGCGATCATATGATGGTTTCGTATGATTGTGTGAGGGGATAAATGGGCCTCTAATCTTACAATTTTTGTAAGGTCAGGACAAGAATTTCAATGTGATATAATGTTTCCATGGGCCCCTTGCCATGTGGTCATGTGGAGAAATTTTGAGGTCTATGATGTTATGTCATTGGTGTAAGATCAGGAGACTCATATCAAAGGGTTATGATGCCACAAAATCTACCATTGTCATAAGATCTGGGAGGCAAGGATCATGGTCAACGACGTTACAAAAAGTTATGATCCTATGATAGGAAGATGCTACGACTGGTGTGAAATCAGAGATGAACATCTTGAAGCCTGCAATGTTACAATAAATGAGGTTGTCATGGGATTGGGAGGAGGAGTTTCAAACATTGTGATGATATGTCAAGGAAAGATTTCATATTAGCATATCAGATTTTTGTATGATTGTGAGGTAGCAGAAAAGGTGCTCTAATGTCACAATTATGTCGTGTGATCGATGGAGGAGAATTAGAGAGTCATGATGCTATGAAGGAAAGGTGATTTGGTCATGAGATCATGAGGCATTTTTAAAAGGATTAAGATGTTATGATTTAAAGGTCACCATGAGATCTCAAATTTGAGTTTGTCGTAGGATTGTAAAAGAAAAATTTATAAGGTAAGATGCTATGGGATAAAAAATTGAAATATGTTATGCATGTATGTTGTGGGGCCTACTTGGGCATTTCAACTAATGGAGGTGGACATGTGGCATTCAAGGAAAGGAAAATGAATAAATATTAAAAGTTTAGAGATATTCAACGTGCAGATGTTGGAAGGATTATAAATTGAATAATATTATATAGTTTTGACTATATAGTTTTATTTTTCATTTTATGCTTTGTTCTTGGCTTGGGGCCTAAAATTTCAAATGGACCTTAGAGGCACAATTTATATCCAAAATATGAGGTATGATATACTACCGAAACTAGGAGAGGATGCACTTTTCATTTCTAGGATCAGATTTTATGCAGGTGTTAACCAGAAGCAGCTGCAAGGGGATTTTTATTTTTGGGAGCTTCTCAATGAAAAGTGCAGAATTATGTTTTCAGATGAAATTAAGATCATATGTGGCTAGTTTTTCATCAATTTTGATCTCATCAACAAATTAAAGAATTGGTCAATAGCACAAGTTGATTTCACAACAAAGGCAAATGTGACTAGCTAAATCAAATTTTGAGCCTCCAGCTTAGATTTGATTTGTACCTGATATTTTCTCCATGAGATATTTTGTTGATTACTTTAGTGAGATATATTAGATATTTTTGAATCATTTATGGTTTTAATGGCAAGAAAATAAGGGAAGATCAGTTTCAACAACTTTAGATTGAAGACATTTTTAGTGGGACACGTGTCAAATTCAGCTTCTAGAGCCTGAAAATATCTTCTCTTCTATATATTCTTCTTCTCTACTCTTTGTAAGGGTTTCAATTTTTATGACTTCTAAGACCACAAGGTTGGATCAATTTTTTAGAGTTGTGATACCATTTTCTCAGTGTTCTTCTATTATGAACAGCATATTGTATTTCTTTTGAAGCATTTCATATTATATAGTCATTCATTTTGTATTTTCTAAATTTTGACATACGGATGATGTATTGGTTTCAAGGAAATTAATGCAAGAGTTTAACCTTCTTAGTTTCATTCTAATTCTCATCTCCTTCTTTTGATATTTGTAATGTTTTATGTTTGAGAATGAAGAGCTTGAACTCAATTGCAATCCCTTAAGGTTGTATTTCATAATAAACTTGTTGGAACAAAGAAGCCAAGTAAATGCTTGTTCATACTGATAGGATTGTAGGTTACACTAGGAGGATATTACCATAAGTATGAGAGTTTTTATGAAGATTGATGTCTATTTGCAAGTCAAATAGATAGATCATATGTCTGAATATATGAGTATACTTCAAGTTTCCATTTGTATGTTGAGGTTTAGTTGATGCACAATGGATAAGGGACTGGTCAGCTTGGAGGTTACATGTTCTCTGATGTTGCATACTCGGGTTATGCTGAGATATTAAAACTTCAATTGAATATCTTTCCCCTTATGTTTAAGGAATTAAAAGAGTTTCCCTCACTTGGTTTATCAAATTCATGTGCTCTCTCATTAGCTATTTCACCCATGAATGCTTGCATAAACATAGAATAAGAGATTTTATCTTTTTTCCAAATTTAGTTATATGCCTTTACACTAGTACCATTTAAAGAATCTGAAGTCTACCCACCTAGGTCTTACAGAGCCTGAAGAAGAAGAAGGAATTATCCTTATAGTTGGCCCAAGACTATAGTCAAGTGCATCCATTATAGGAATTTTCTAACCTTAGATGTATTGGTCTAGTTTCTAGGTTATTTTCAAAACTGTTAAATTGGGAGCCAACAACCTATTGCATAGGTTTCACATGGGTAGGTTTGGCACCCTTTGCACCTGGCAATTAAATAAGAGCTTGACTGGCTTCTTTCTCTTTCAATGTGACTTTTTCCTCTACCATTTGGGTGCATGGATCTTTCTTAAAATTTATATCCTTGTTCAAAGTTTTCACATAGATTGATGGTGTATATACACTGAAGGCCTTACCAAGTTGCTCATAACTTTAGCCTCAATAACTACTGTGGCTATAGTATCATCAATTTTCTTGACTTTAAGCATTGGATATTTAGTTATCTATAACAAAATTGGGTTTGTATAGATTTTTCTTGAGTCCTTCATCAAACTTCAAATTTCCTCTTCATTTGGTATATTACGATTAGGTAGAGGGGTATCAATATCATCTTCAATTGTGACAATGTCCTTTTTTTCATATCCACTAACAAGTTCTTCAATTTCTATTGTCATCTTGGCCACTTCTTGCTTATCATCATCTTTGAAATCTATAGCATCTCGGCCTTCCCTCTCCTCTATTGTTGGAGTAAGCACTCCAAATACTTCTTTCCATACTCATATATTGTCTTTCTCAATTTTAGGAGCTTTATTCTTCAAAATTTTATATGCCCTATCCCTCACCATAAACTTCTTAACAAAATCTTTAAGGGCTATCAACATGTGTGTCTTTCCTAGATCTAGCATAACTTGTGCCAATGTTGTTTCTCTTATTTTATTTTTAGTGGTCAATGCCCATTTCCACTTCTCATCCACTCTATTGTACAATCCTACTAGAACTCTAGTTCCCAATTTCATGAGTATATGCTTGAACTTAATTAGCATATCAATTATTGTGCCTTCAAGTTTGACTTGATCATCATTTCCCAAAGAATCATACTGTAAGTCCTTGAGTGCTAAAATAGTTGTTGATTCTTTCAATTTTTCACATACCTAATATACAATTATTGGAGGGAGTATGTTCACTACTTGTATTTTTTTGGCCTCATCAAACATTGTCTTTTCTTTATCTTCTTTCTCCTCTTGTGTAACAATCAGTTTCCTTGTTCATTTGACTTACACACCTTCCTGCTTCCATTTCTTTGATGGACTTCCTAGAAATAGCTTAGTAGGAGGTTATGTTGACCTTCTTCTAGTGATGATCACCTTGCCTTGGTGCCACCATTTCTTACATGTTTTTATGAAGGTCTTCCTTCACTTTAGGTTCAATTATTACAACCTTTTTCTTCTTAGTGGCCTTAGGCTTCACAATTGCAAGTCATTTTCCTTTGCCTTCCTTGACCTCTGAGGGTTGTCCAAACCCTTCTCCTTGTTCTATCCCACTAGTCTTAGAAACTTTTATTTTCCTTTTCTTTCATGTCTTGGGTGTGCTATCATATGTAGTTAGCTTGGCAATAATAGTCTCATATGTGCTAAACTGCTCGGCACTAGCATCAATATCTTCTTTCAATAGTGGAGTAACTGAAGCCACAACATCATCTACATTTACCTCCTAAGGAATTTGACTTAGCCGTGATACCCTTAGTAATATTTCCTATGCATACATAAAATCTTTTTCTACCATGAAACATATTTCATCATAATATTTTTCAACAATAGACTTTGGAATCCTCATCATGTTCTTCATTTTAGCTTTAAACTCTTCAAAATAGTTTTCCATCACTACCTCAAAATTTTCTCTTAACCTATCTATTAGGTCATTTAATTATTCCACAGTAGTTCTATTTCTATCCCATCCAATCCTTTCAATGGTAGGAAAATAATTATGTACATAGAAAAATATACAAACTAACAGGGAGCCAAACTTACAAGATGAGTTCTTCACTTTCCTTATTGTTTCTAGGGTTTATGTGAGTTGATGCACCTGCATCTTGGCAAGGTGTTATGAATGATCTTCCATCACAATTTTGTAGCCCAAATCAACTGCTATGCAAGGTACACTATTCAATCTTCTTTACTAATAGAACTTGTGCACAATTATACAAACAAAAAATTGAAGTAGTGGATCCTCAATATTGTTTATTGACATTCCATGACCATTCAACTTCTTGGTTAGGTTTTCAATCTCATTCTTGATTCCACTCCTTATGCTCTTCGGTCAATCCAATGTAGGGTACCCAGTTACCCTTCGAATGATTTCCTTGTTTATCTTTATTGCTCCCCCTTCCAACCATATTTTAATGTTATGCACTTGGAAAAGCACAATCTTCATCAATTTAATATTGAAAACCTTAGGAAAACCTAAGGCATGGGTAAGCCCTTTGTTAGCAATGATCTTGAATTCATCTTTCAAAATTCTATCAATGCAAAGCTTTTCATATGATACTCTTATTTCATAATCTCCAATCTCTCCAATCTTACATTGATAGCATGATCTAATATCTTGAATAGTCAAGACTCTAGGTGGGATTTATGATAATGCTCCAATATCATCAAAAAGGGTTTCAATGTTAACTAAGTTTCTAAAATTTGGTGGAGATTCTTGATCATTCTTATTGATTTGTGTACTAATATCCTTTACCATTTCACTACCAGACACCATTGTGAACTAATGTTTTCAATAAAATATTTTCATAGAATACCTTCACTAAATACCTCACTCGGTAATGAGAATAACACTTCACTTTATAATTTTTTTGATAACTTGTTGAGATTCTTTTCTCTAGTTGCTCAAATCACTTTTATTGCCTTTAAATCTTCTTGTGATTTATCTAATAACTTGGTGAGAAAAAATAAATTCCAAATTTGATAAATACCTTTGATTTTTTATTTTAGGTATGTAATTAATGTCTTTGTACTCAAATAGTGTATGAAAACTAGCTCAATCTACACTTTTAGTTCAACCAAGGTTATTCACTTGGTCATAACCATTTCACTTAGTCAATAAGAAAAATTTCTTGATCACTCAGTCTATACTACAAGGCTCGGTCAATATAGACTATACCACTGATGTTGGGTACTTACTAATTCCTTACTTATAATAGTTCTCAATGCATCTTAATTTATACAGATATGTCTTTGCATTACTTTTATGCTAGGAATTGATGCAAAACATAGCTTTGAGCATACAGCTCCTACATACCTTCTTTAGTTAGATGTGGTGTGATCACCTACTCCATTAGATTGGGTGATCACAGTGTCTTCTACTTTGTTGCTTCTAGCTCTTACTATCTCTATCCATGTCTTCTTACCTTTTATTTTGTCATTTCCATTAGTTGGCATTGGTATTGGTGTTGGTGTCCTTTTACTGATCTGTCTAGCTTTGAGACAACCAAAGCATATTATCTCTCCATTTAACCATTTCGTGTAGTTTCCTCTGAAGTGTGTCTTGATGAAATTCTCTTTCACGTATCCATACTCTCCACAATAGTGACAACTATACCATATATTGTGTTATAATCCCAATTGTAGGATTTTCCTTTTTTTGATGTATGAGTTAATTTCTCAGGTGACTAGTGTGACTTCTTCTTAAGTCTACACTCATTATCTTTATGTCCATATTTTTTATAGTTATAGCAATGTCCTTGGAATCTAGATACCTTTATGGTTAAATTATTGTTTCTTTAATCTGAATTCATGTGTTTGATGTCCTATTTTCTTGTAATTTAGACAATTATCACTTGGCTTAGGTTTAGGGATTTGTTTACCATTTTTTCTTCTACAAATGTTGGTTGTGTATCCAAGTTTTCCATAGTGATAACATGTAGGTTTTCTTTTTGATTTTACATTCCTTTTTTCTCCAATTTTGGATGATTCTCCTTCTTTAGTAGTTGAACTTTTCTTTAATCCAAGTCCAAAGGTGTCTTTTCTTCTAGGTGACTTCATCATATCTTCAAAATGCTTGATTGTTTCATTTGGTTTGTTCATCCTCTTCATGACTTCCTTTTCATGCCTCAACTCATCTTTTAATTTCTCATTCTGTAACTTTAGATTTGTGATCTCCACATCCTTTCTATTTGCTTCCTAATTTGGAATTACCTTTTGATTTATCATGTCAAGCTGATTGTTTGTAAGGTTCTAAATTCAAATGATGTTTCTTCAAGTTTTCTAGCTATCTCCCTTTTTTATTCTTCCATGATCTTATCTTCTATTTCTTTCTTCCTTTGTTCAATAGCTTCACAAAGTGTAACTAATTGAATTTCTTGTTCTATCTTGAGATCTTTTGCTTCCTTCACTAGGGCACTATTCTTTTCTAGCAATTATGTCATTACTTCATCTTTATTACCAGTCTTTCCATTGTCCAATAGTCCTTTTGTATCAACTTCTATGTATTTATAGTCATTAAGTTGTATAGCTATCTCTCTTCTTCTCTTTAAAGATTTTCTTCACTCTTCTCTTGTTGTTTCCAATTGTTGCAACCCGATCTGGATTTCAATCATTTGATTCTCAATGACCTTTCCCAACTTATACACTACCATCTCCATGAACTTATTCTCTCAATTTTTTAGGCTTCCTGATAAGAGTACTAGATCTAATACCAATTTTTGGAATAAGTATATGGGAAACAAGATATTGAGAGGGGGTGAATCAGGATCTTAAACTTTTATCATAAAAATAATTTATTTACTTCATATCCAAATCATTTCATAAATATATCAATAAAACTATAATGTTGAAACATAAATGTAGTACAACACATCCATAATAGTTCAACATATAACACAATGATTTTGGTTACCCATAAACACTTCAAGATGAAGGTAAAACTGGGGTGGGGATGAAACCCACAAATCTTCACTATTGCAACAATAAAGTTAACTAGTTAAGGTTACAATGTTTGAGCATAAGATATGATATATCCTATGAGGGGTCTACCTAGTTAAAATCTTAAGAGACTATTAGGTCTCGCCTTGTTAAATTATTTTACACTCATAGTAAAGTAAGGACTCTATTAGGAGATATACATAGACCTATTAAGACCACTCTATTAAGAGATTTTCTCTGTCTCAATTACAAAATAATTTATTCAATACCTAACCCTTGGTTTTCTCTGCAAGTTGATCTTGGGTCTCCTCTTTCCTTCATCTTTGATTTGATTCTCCTAATCTGATAAGTTTGTTCAGTCCTTCATTGCTCTTATTGTTCTTTGTTGGATCTTTCTTCTGAAAATTTTCTTTACACCTTCACTTGTGTATATTCCTTACTCATTTTCATTGTATTGTCTTGTATATGATTCTAGGGTTAGAATCCTCCTTAAATAGGCATCATGTGAGGTTTCTAGATCTTGATCGATGGCTTAAACTCCATCATCTTTTACCATTTATATCCCTTTTTCTGATTGGTTAGATTGTATGCCTAGGGATCATTACCTTCTTTAATGATGCATAATCAACATTTATTCTGGTTTTATAAATATTAAATGTCATAGAAATATTGGACAAAATGGTTTATATATGAGTTTGTGTCATTACAAGTGTGTATACCAAAGCTAAATTACTCAACACTTAAATTTTTTTATGCTTGGTCATGCATAAACCTTCATGTTGTTTCTTAGCTTCTATATGTTTATTTTCTCGACTCCTAATAACATTTCAATATGCTTGGTCTTCATTATATTGATCAACTCATACTATATTCCTCGACTCACAGATGTGCTTAGTCTATACTAAATGCTCGGCAATCACTATCTCACTTGGCATAAGTGTTGTATGCTTGGCCATTACTAGACAACTTGATCACAGTGATGACCTTGTAATCTTGCCGAGTAAATGACTTGCAAATGACTAAGTGTTGGGACACTAAATGACAATATAGGCTTAGAGATCAATAATTATAGTTAAAGTTGTATTACTACACCAAATTCAATTTAGAATTTTTACTTGTGTTAATAATTCAAATAGTAAATATATACCTTGAGTACTACAATGCACATTTGAATCGATGCCTCCATGGTTCTTGGATGATGTATCAGGATTGGCAGGCTACAATCCAATGTAAATAACTAGTACATTTATCAAAAATATATACATATAAATACAAGACAAATAATAAGAAATGTTAATCATTTATTATAATACATATAAATATATTTACTTAAAAAATTTAAACGAATATATAATTATTGTTTCCTTATAACAAATATAATGACTTATATTTTTGGAACTTAATATCAAATATAGTAATTGGTAAAGTATTCAATTTGAAATAAAAATCAATTGACTTATTTACCTAATCGATAGATCTAGTAGAACAACCTTCCACATGCATTTCTTGGAGTTGTTCAGCCACGGTTGTATAGCCTTGTCTATAGGTTATTTTCTTGTCCTCTTTAGAAATTGTTTTTTTTAACTCCAAGGCCTACATTTTTGCTTGGTATCATGAATTTCATCAAGACCAAATTTTTTACAATTTATATATATTTTCATATGGTTTTTCATTTGTTTATACTTACAATTCATGTAGCAAGTTAGAATATCCACCCAAGAAAAACTTGTGTTGCCTGTACTTCTATTTTCTTTCCTCAGTTGCCTTTGATATGTCAAGCAACCTATGTGAAGTTTGAAATATGTTAGATCACATAAGTATTAAGAGTAATTAGTACATAATTTCATTCTTAAGATTATGGCATACCTTCTTTCCTCAAGTGGTACTATTTCTCCACCATGTCTTGTGCTTTTCTCAGTGGTATCCTTTTTAAGATTCTCCCACTCAATAATAGGAATATAGGGGGTTGCTCATAATAAGGGTTGTGTTCCATTTGGGTCATGTAGTTATACCTAATATACTTCAAAGGTTGGCCCACTTTCTCAGCGAGCCTAAGTTTTTGAAAGACGTTGCGTCCAACAAGTCTTGTCATAGCATCAATGAGTTTATCCTTTAACTCTTTAGTTTCTTATGTTATGTCACCTTGTTAAAGGATTTACACGAACCATTAAGTCTTTCAAATAACTATTAGTTCAACCTTTAATAAAAGGATTTCAATACAAATTATTTACAATTATTAGAAAGAAACTAGTAGGGTTTTGATCTATATGATTACAACTCGCTTTCCAGGTTTAGATCACTATTCCGTCCATGTGTTGAGTCACTGATAAGATCCCCATTTTCATCTTTTTTTCTTGATTCACTTGGAAACCTTTCAAGAAATCAAATCTCCTTCTTTCAAGAAAACTTGAGCCATCTTCTCATATTCACTTGTCAATATCAGCAGCATTTGTGCAAGCAATCTCTTTTAGCTTTGCATTCACTCTCACACACTTGTGTTCACCCTTGTGTGACTCTTAACCACATTTCTCTATATGCACCTCTCTCACTCACACTTATTAAGTTCAGTTCTATACCTCTTTAAATAGGTAATTCTTGCTTTGTCATTTTCCATGATCACCATAGATCTTAGAGTTTATGATTAGGTTCAACATGATTCATTGTATCTATCCACCTTCTTGATCATCCTCTATAAATTTCTTTGGAATCCATATATTAGGTCTTTACCTAATCCCCACCTTGAATTTAATGATCCAAATCATTAATCTTGTCTTCAACATGGTTTACATCTCCTAAGAAATCAACTGAGTCAGCTAGGATTCACAATTTTCTCAAGTTCATTCTCAACACTATTACTCAACAACCACTAAGTTCTAACACTTGGCCATCACTAAATTACTCAATCACTCTAAAACTTTTTTCTCGGCATCAACTATCTTGCTCGATCGATATTGATGCTTGATAAACACTAGATTTTCTTGGCACTTACTATGGCTTGGTTGACATTAGCATCACTCATAATTCCTTAACCTTTTACTCTATTGCTCAGCTTAGCTTAACTTTCTTGATATAAAAAATCACTTTGTCATATCAAAGTCTATCTAATCAAATGTCCATTGTAGCTTCCTTTCCATAACTTAACCTTTCCTTGTTAGTACATTAGGCCTCCATTTTTTACCAAAATTTTTGACGACAGGGCAATTTGGCTTATCAAATTCACTTTTTTTTAAATATGATCCTGATAAGGTCAAAATTTTGACAAAACTTAAGCTTTTTCATCAAAATTTTGATGAAACTTAAGGTTTATGTCAAAATTTTGACAATAGTTAAGTTTATTGTCAAAATTTTGACATTATCAGGATATAAACAAAAATAGCTAAGTAAACATTTCATTTTGTATCCACTAGAAAATTGCAAGAGCACACAGGGGAGGGTTTTAGGCAAGGGAATGTGCGACTTAACTTAGATAAGAGATTCAAAAAAAAAAATTCTTTTGTATCTATTTGATCACAATGTTTGGACAAACCTTGTTCAATTTTTGTTTTAGTTTGATAAATCTTGTACAAAAGAGGAGGAATTATTTTGTTTGCACTAGCAGAAATGGTCATTCTCAAACATTATTAATACAAAGAAGCTTAACCCAAAAGAAACCTTAAAAATTCCATGGTAATTATCTATTAGCTCAACCTCAAAGTGACCAAACCAATTAATGCAATGACTAAAAAGTAGAATCCCCTTTCTTCTCTATCTATAACAACAAACTAACAGTGAGACGATCGCCTGGAAAAATATACCACATAGTCGGGACAATGTTCCCAAGTGCACCTTAGGTAATAAGCTTGTATCTCTCCCATGGATTTAGAATGAGTTGAGGTATCTTAGGGGTGAGTGGTTCAAGGTAGATTTATTATGGCACATAGGGGTATACTCAGTAGGGAACTCATCATAATTTAGAACGCATAGATTAGGATGTGAACTAGGGTTTGGTAAATGCTACTAGTTTTGAAATGTTGTCTTTTCTTATTCCAAAGGGAGGGTTTAAAAAAAAATTATCAAATGGTACCAAACTCTCATGAATTCCTTCATTGCATATGAATCCCTAAATGATGCTTCCAAACAACCACACATGCCAATACTCCAATAGTTTTTAATTACTGATAACACAATATCCACAAAGAATGGTTGTTGCTAAGTAGAATTGAAATCTTTTTAGCTCCTATCACCAAACATGACATTTTTTCTGAGATTCAAGGGACATGGTTTTTTATGAATGAATAATTGTGGGACTTGAATTGGAAATGGCACAATAACTTTAAGAGATTCAATGGAAAATTTTGAATCCCTACTTCTGATTGTGGAATATTTTTTTGTTAATTGTGATATAATTACTATTAGCACATGTTTTGCAAACTAATACTTATTCAGTCAAATGTTTCAAAAAAATTAAATATTGATGCATTGAAGAAAAATAATAGTAGACTCATATATTGAAGCCTTTCTTACTATAAATGTAGCTATGCACTCTGATCAAGAAAGAGTGGAAATTAGTTTTATTCGAGTCATTATGGATATGGATGTGCAAATAGATAGAACACAAATACTTCATTTAGACACTTTCTCACACTCTTCCAAAATGAAAGTTTTATTTCCCTAAATTCAATTTATGTTTATGATCATTTTTTATATTTACCAAAATAGGACAATCGTGATTGGTGTATTAAGATGTCTCAAAAGTGTAGGAAGTAGGAAATTTTAATGATCTCCTTTATAGGATATACACTATGACTTTGAGAATACCTTTTCTAATCTACACTAAGCCTTTCTTGTTTCATGGATATCCATTTACTCTTTGTTCCTTTCTTCCTCTCCAACATTGCAATTATACGCCTTACCTTCATGCACCCTTCTACATGGAAGAAAGGTGAACTTTCACAGCTTGCTAAGCTTTAACCTTCCATATATTCATGTACAAATTATATTGATAGAATCCCAAATGAATCCTTCACCATTAAGATGTCTTTATGCTAACATAGAGAGAAGACCTAGTTCATTTCTTCCTCTCCAACATTGTAATTATTTCTTCCTTTCTTTCTTAGTAAATCTATTTTTCACAAATCATGTGACCATTTTATTCTAATTTAAAATCCTCCAAGATTCATACTAGATATGCAAGAAGGAATGTAAAGCTGAAGTGGTACTATTAGGCCCCTTAGGAAATTTTATCATTCTTTCATTATTGACCATACAATATGCCATTATTAGCTCTAAAACATTCCAATTAACTTTAATTGTTGTCTTCATGCCTTCTTCCATGTTGGGACCATTCAAGAGGTCTTTGGCTTTGATGCAGGAGCATCCAGAGGTATAAGGGCAATCCTATGTCACCCAAAAAAAATATACTTAGACTTAGTTTCTGTTTCATGTGTTTTCATTTTTGGATACCCATTTGGGTCAAATAAAGGTTCCAACTCTCACAGTTCCACTAACAGTGAGCTAGAAAATCCCGAAAAAATAGGAGCATGTAATTGGGCCATCATTTTAGTGACCTAGAAGGTGTGAATTGGTCAGATGAATTTAATTGTGATTTAGAGCATTCCAAAAAAAGAATCAGGTCAAAAGGCCCCACGGTTTGAAAGTTATTGCAATTTTTTGAGTTTTGGAGACCTCCTAAGAATGCTTCAAAGTCAGGTTAGGGGCATTAAATGACCTCAAAAAGGGCCAAAAAATGGGGGATGAGAAAATCTGGTCCATAGGGCTATAGAGTGCTTTGAGAGCTTTTCGAAAATGTAAACAGTTCATCAATCGGAGCTACGGTTCAAAAGTTATGCCTCCCGAAAGTTCGGTTACCGTTTCTAGATTCTTCTAGATTTGCACCGACTTCTAACGCAACTTATGGAACCTTCTATTTGGTCAGTGGATGCCTACTAGCACTTTCTAGAATGTACTCCTAGTCCTTAACTCTCCGGGGTCTATTTAAGGAGATTTCTAGCATTGTAAAAGGCAGTTCGGAGTGGAGTTTGAGAAGAGGTACTGAAAGGAGAAATTATCTCCAGATTTATGCTATTGTAAGCCCTTAGGGCATGTTTTGAATTTTATTTTATTGTACTGTTGTACTAGCTTATTTTCTCAGTTAATATAATTTTCCCTTTTCTGTTGTGTCCATTTTGTTCTTGGGTTGTGTCCCCATCAGGTTGTAATAGCTTTGAGAGGTGCCCCTACACCACAATATTTGAACAACTATAAATACTTTGGGGAAATAAATCAACCTATATTGAAACCTATAAATTTATTAACCATTCATTATATGTATAGAAGCATATAATATAAATTAAACATTCTACACACAAGAATAATAATATTTTTAAATTGAAAAAATGCAATGTAGGAAAAACCATAGCTCTCACTATATGAACACTGGCTACACAATTTTAGGCTCTAGACCAAGGAATCTCATTGATCCTAACTTGACTTTTATGTTAACATGTGTAACCTTAGTGAAACATGCAATAGACTTGTAGACTAAACATTGCTTCTTCGAGATAAGATATAACACATTCTTTGAAATGATAAATTTAGTGCATTGTTGTAAATATATGAAACTAATTTCACTAACACTCATCTAGAATTGTAGACCATCATATACCATGAAAAAATATAACCTTATTCATTTAGGATTCGATAGTGAATATATGTATTTTCAACCCTTACTGAAGAGATACTAATATTTATTTATTTAATTATTTTTTATTATATACAAGATAATACAATTGGAAATATAAGATAGGCTAAGTTACTAAGAGGGGAGGGCTGAATTAGTAACATCAATAACTAGTAAAACTTAAACTTAATTTACCAATTAATCCTTCATATGTATTCTGATCTAATTGCATGCATGAGAGACTAAAATGATTTAAAAATTCATAACACTTTGACACACAATATGGTAACCCAGTAACCTTCCAAGTAGAAAGTAAAACTGTGTTGGGGATGATACCTACAAGATTTAGTATTGTAGTATAAAGTTGGGTTGTTAAGGTTTACAATGATCACTTCTAACGATCTACCATATTAGGATCAATAAGGACTACTAGGTTCACCTTGCCAAAGGATTTACAAACATACAATGAAGTATGCACTCAGTAAAGAGATTTACAAAAGACTGTTATGTCTACTTTGTGAAAGGATTTAATAGTTCCACCTATTAAGATGAACTAGTGGCTGATCGCTGATCTCTGATTTGCAACTTAGGTTTGTTGAATGAGATTCCTTTGGAGTGTAATGATCACCTTTCTATGATAGATAAATCTTTTCTGATCCTTATACTGCTTGTAGCCTTTTTACTTTACACTTCTTCTTTTTAATACTTATTACATTCTTGTTTGGATGTGATATGATATATTATGTATATACTAATCCAATTTACAATTCATCAATATACACAAAGTCAACCCAACTACTAGTACTTGGGTTCTGAAGACAAACTCGGTGAGGTTCTAACACTTGACAACCATTGTCAACTCTTAAAATCATCATGCACTTGCTAGACATAGAAGCTCAACTTATACTAATCACTTCCAAGTAGTATGAACTTGGTATGTGCTGGTGACTTAGTGAACATTGTGAAACTTGGCATATAAATTGAATTACTTGGTTGACATTATATAGCATGGTCAATACTCTCACTATGAGCTCGGTATAAATTGAATCACTTGGTTGATACTGCATAGCTCAGTCGACACTAGATTCACATCATTGAAGCTTTGAACATGATAAACACTAGAGAACTTAGGTTGCATTGAGAAATTTGGTAAATATTATCAAGCTCGGTTTACACTGATAATCACTAACTTGGTAGTTACTACTCAGTGCAAACTAAATATTGTTTGTAGAACTCAATAGCAACTGTAGAACTCGATAGAGCCTAAATTACTTTGTTAACACTAACTCCAAGATAAGCTTGGTAGCTACTAACTATTTGATTAAGTGTATATGTAACTAATAAACAAACTTGACTATAATGTCAACAAGTACTAATGTTTGTATGTTTATATTGGATATAATTTTATAGCCCAAATATTTACTTCTAAAGAAAGTCCACACCTAACAATATGAACCCAGAACAAAATAAAGTATAATTTTTAGATTGTGGTCTCTATTAAAAATAAAAGGTGATGAAAAATTTTATTGTCCTTGAAAAAAATGTAAGGGCTTAAAGAATCAAAGAATTCTAACCACAACAACTCAAAGACATTGTAGGCAACATGATCACAGTGAAGGGGGAAAGGATTTTTGTCCTTTAGTGAATGTGGATTTTGAATAGGTGAGGTGTGAATTTTGAAGTAGAAGGTAATGATCCCATGGAATAAGATTATCGTGAGGCATAGAACACAATTTAAGATGTTGGTATTGGCGCAACTGATAATGTGCCAGAGAATAGGATTCAAGAAGATGTTATCGGTGCAATCGATGAAAATGATGAAGACGATGATAGTAATGCATCTAATGATGATGATGAAGAGAACCTTGATATACCTATAGTTGAAAAGGCATAAAAGCCCCTATACCAAGGCTCCCAAACAACACTTCTCTCTGTTGTATTGTTGTTGGTAAACTTCAAGGTTGAATGGTATATCCAATGTAGGAATCTCACATATGCTAAGGTATAGTATCATTTTTATCATCTTCTATGTTAGTGTACCATTAATATTCATTATATTAACAAACAAAATTCCATAAGTTGATAGATGAGTGTTTCTTACCACCATCAAACATTCTTCCTCGCTCTTATTGAGAATTATTGACCATTATGAAAGATATTGGAATGGAGTATCAAACAATACATGCATGTCCCAATGATCATATTATATATCATAAAAAATATAAAATTTATAACACAATAGGCTGATTGTCACATTACTAGATATTGATCAAATCAAATAACTCAAAAGATGTCTCACAAGGTTCTTTGGTACATTCTCATTATTCCACATTTGCAACGATTATTCAGGTGCACTAGCTTTGCACAATTAAAGGATTACCATGCACACAATAGAAGTCAAGATGACATTATGTGAATACCTATGGATGATTCTATATTTAATAACATATAAGATAGGTGACCAATATTTAAAGAACCTTGTAATCTAAATCTTTCATAGGTAGCAAATAGTTTCAATCCTTTCGGAGAGATGAGATCTATTTACTCGGTCTAGCTTGTTTTTGTTATTAACAATAACATTCCTCCTTGGATGTCTATAAAGAGGGAGCACTTAATGTTTGCAATGATTGTACCAAGTATTTTTCCATTTAATAGTCATCTAAATTAATTTATAAACATAGAATCAAAATGTCCATAACAATTATGTTTTGTTTATGTTCATTCAATTAGGTAAGTACCAAGTGAAAGATATGAATGTATATAGTGAGCCCTTGATTGATGAATTGTTGGAGTTATGGAATGAGGTCACTATGTATGACATCTCTAAACCAATTGGTGAAAGACAATTTTAATTTTGTGCAATGCTTGTATGGACAATACATGATGCCCCTAGACTAACACATTTTTGTCGTATGTAAAACTAATAATGCATATTTTTGGTATGCAATAGTGCTAACACATTTTTTTTGTATGTTTAAGTTGCGCATGATAATTGTAAATATGAATCTTCTAGTACATGCGTCATCCAATAATACACTATCTTGTAGGTCTTCAAACAAAGGAAAAATTTGCATGTCTAATTTGTGGTCCAAAGATGAAATCTCATCATTCAAAAAGTTTAGGAAAGTAGGTGGGTATGTGCAGGATCATGGTGTACCAAACTATGGCCTTAAGTAGCAGCGAAAAATTAGTAAATCAGGGTTATGTCAACTTGACACATAATTTTAAAGTGGTTATTGACTTTATATCAAAAAGTTGTAAGAAAATAATCTATAGAAAATTGAATGTAATTTTCAAACTACTAGGCCTTATCAGGAGAGAAAAATAATTGATTGGTCAAAAGTTTGGATTTTAACGCAGTACTATGAAAATTTCAGGGCAAAAATAAAAAGTAGGTGTATGTCTAACCACCTTAATCAAAATCAAATGATAATATTATTTTAATATAATTATAGATATAAAAAGTAGACTCATGCCTGGATGTGATGCATATTTTTTGATATTTTTATTCTAAATAAATAATTAAATATGAATTTTCTACCAAAACTTTTTCAGAAAAAAAAAAACTCCCGTGTCTGACCACCTTAACTAATAGAAAATTTTACCAACTTTAATTTATTTATATTTTTCTTATACTAGATGAAGCATAGAATGTGATGCAACATTTAGATTTAAAAAATGTTAAACCGTTTGAAAGTTATAGCTATTTCTCAATAAGTATGTCAATCAACACTTTACAATAATCTTCATTGAAAATTAACTAATAAATACTTATCGAACTCATAATTTGACAGTAATTATATCGATGAAATCTCAAGAGTGATCTTAAAAAACCTTTTTTATTTCATTCAATTTCGATCAAAATAACATTGTCAAATGGCTACCCGAAGTCTAAGTGTCATTGAAACCCTCCTCAAACATTTTTTTCGGTTGACTAGGCAAGCTTGGTAAATCCAAGCCTGATCAAATATCCAATTTCAAATTGGATATCCGATTAGCAACAGTAATTTCAAACTCATTTTTGGTGGGAAATTTCAAAAGGAAATTTTTTTTTTTAATTTTAAATTTGGAGGGAGACAAATTTAAGAAAATAACTTTAGACAATTTTAGAAGAAAATATTTTTCATGAATGTGTGAACATTAACATTATTATTATAATTATTATTACATTATAGTAATATGTATGATTATTATTATTAAATATAATATAGTTCTAAATATAATATAGTGATATATATGATATATATTACTATTAAATATATATAGTAGTATTATATGAAAAAATTATTCTATATAATAATATATATTGTTATAACTATTATTAAATCTATAATCTAGTAACATATATGATTATTATTGTTACATAATCTAATAATGTATTATTATTATAGTAAAAATATACAATATAATATAATTATTAAATATAATATTGTCCCTTCGACCCATACGAAAGATTCTACTATGTCCCTAGGGGTCTTAGGA
Organism: Cupressus sempervirens; assembly: GCA_028749045.1. Classification (NCBI taxonomy): domain Eukaryota; kingdom Viridiplantae; phylum Streptophyta; class Pinopsida; order Cupressales; family Cupressaceae; genus Cupressus; species Cupressus sempervirens. The sequence continues at coordinate 656,561,461 of CM053784.1, forward strand.
CCCCTAGGGACATATGTCACCATGTAATGGGATGAAGGGGGTCATAGGTCAACCTATGACCCAATTCGACCTATACGAAACATTCTAATATGTCCCTAGGGGTCTTAGGAACTCTAGGGACATATTTCATCATGTAATGGGTCGAAGGGGGTCATAGGTCACCCTATGACCCCCTTTGACCCATACAAACGATTCTAATATGTCCCTAGGGGTCCTAGGACCCCTAGGGACATATGTAAACATGCAATGGGTCTAAGGGGGTCATAGGGCAACTTATCACCCCCTTCGACCCATATCAAGCATTCTAATATGTCTTTAGGGGTCCTAGGACCCCTAGGGAGTAATCTCATCATTTAATGGGTCGAACGGGATCATAGGTCACCCTATGATCCCCTTCGACCCATACGAAGGATTCTAATATGTCCCTAGGGGTACTAGGACCCCTAGGGACATATGTTATCAAGTAATGGGTCGAAAGGGGTCATAGTTCAACCTATAACTCCCTTTGACTCATACAAAAGATTCTAATATTTCCAATGGGTTGAACGGAGTCATAAGTCAACCTTGACCCTCTTCGACCAATATGTTATCATGTAATGGGTCGAAAGGCTTCATAGGTCAACCTATGACCCCTTTCGACCCATACAAAGGATTACAATATGTCCTTAGGGGTCCTAGGGCCCCTAGGAAAATATGTCATCATGTAATGGGTCGAAGGGGGTAATAGGTCAACCTATGACCCCCTTCAACCTATATGAAGCATTCTAATATGTCCCTAGGGGTCCAAGGACCCCTAGGGACATATGTCATCATTTAATGGGTCGAAGGGGGTCATAGGTCACCCTATGACTCCCTTTGACCCATACAAAAGATTATAATATGTCCCTAGGGGTCCTAGGACCCCTAGGGACATATGTCATCATGTAATGGGTTGAAGGGGGTCATAGGTCACCCTATGACCTCTTTCGACCCATACGAATCATTCTAATATGTCCCTAGGGGTCCTAGAATCCCTAGAGACATATGTCCTCTTGTAATGTGTTGAATTCTAATATATCTCTAGGGGTCCTAGGACCCCTAGGGACATATGTCATCATGTAATGGGTCAAAAGGGGTCATAGGTTGACCCATACGAAACATTTCATCATGTAATAGGTCGAAGTGGGTTATAGATCACCTTATCACCCCCTTCGACCCATATGAAGCATTCTAATATGTCCTTAGGGGTCCTAGGACCCCTAGGGACATATTTTATCATGTTATGGGTCGAAGGTTGTCATAGGTCACTTTATCACCCCCTTCAACCCATATGAAGCATTGTAATATGTCCCTAGGGTCCTAGGACCCCTAGGGACATATCTCATCATTTAATGGGTCAAACGGGGTCATAGGTCACCCTATGACCCCCTTCGACCCAACCAAGCATTCTAATATGTCTCTAGGGGTCCTAGGACCCCTAGGGACATATGTCATAATTTAATGATTCGAAGGGGGTCAAAGGTCAACCTATGACCCCCTTCGACCCATATTAAGCATTACAATATGTACCTAGGGGTCTTAGGACCCCTAAGGACATACGTCATCATTTAATTGGTTGAAAGGGGTCATAGGTCAACCTATGACACCCTTTGACCTATACGAAAAATTCTAATATGTCCCTAGGGGTCCTAGGACCCCTAAGGACATATGTCATCATGTAATGGATCAAACGGGGTCATAGGTCACCCTATGACCCCCTTTGACCCATACGAAAGATGCTTATATGACCCTAGGGCTCCATCATCATGTAATGGGTCAGAGGGAGTCATAGGTCACCATATGACCCCCTTTGACCCATATGAAAGATTCTAATATGTCCCTAGGGGTCCTAGGACCCCTAGCGACATATGTCATCATGTAATGGGTCGAATGGGGTCATAGGTGGACCCATATGAAGCACTCTAATATGTCTCTAAGGGTCTTAGGACCCCTAGGGACATATGTCATTATTTAATGAGTCAAAGGAGGTCATAGGTCAACCTATGACCCCCTTCGACCCATATGAAGCATTCTAATATGTCCCTAAGGGTCTTAGGACCCCTAGAAACATATTTCATCATTTAATTAGTTAAAAGGGGTCATAGATCAACCTATGACCCCTTTCGACCCATACAAAGGATTCTAATATATCTCTATGGGTCATAGGACCACTAGGGACATATGTTGTCATGTAATGGGTCAAAAGAGGTTATAGGGCAACCCATACAAAAGATTCTCATATGTCCCTAGGGGTCCAAGGACACCTAGAGAAATATGTCATCATGTAATGGGTCGAAGGGAGTCATAGGTCACCCTATGACCCCCTTTGACCCATACGAAGAATTCTAATATGTCAATAGGGGTCCTAGAACCCCTAGGGACATATGTCATCATATAATGGGATGAAGGGGATCATAGGTCAACCTATGATCCCCTTTGACTCATACGAAGCATTCTAATATGTCTCTAGGGGTCCTAGGAGCCCTACGGACATATGTTGTCATGTAATGGGTCGAAGGGGGTCATAGGTAAAACTATGACCCCCTTCAACCCATACGAAGCATTCTAATATGTCCTTAGGGGTCCAAGGACCCCTAGGGACATATGTCATCATTTAATGGGTCAAAGAGGGTCATAGGTTGACCTATGACCCCTTTCGACCCATACAAAGGATTCTAATATGTCCCTAGAGATCCTGGGACCCCTAGGACATATGTCATCATGTAATATGTTAAAGGGGGCATAGGTCACCCTATAACCCCTTTCGATCCATATGAAGAACTCTAATATGTCCTTAGTGGTCCTATGACCCTTAGGGACATATGTTATTATGTAATGGGTCGAAGGACCTATGACCCCCTACGACCCATACGAAGGATTCTAATATGTCCCTAGGGATGCTAGGACCCCTAGAGACATATGTCTTCATGTAATGGGTCGAAGGGGGTCATAGGTCACCATATGACTCCCTTCGACCCATACGAAGGATTCTAATATGCCCCTAGGGGTCCTAGGACCCCTAGGGACATATGGCATCATGTAATGGGTCGAACGGGGTCATAGGTCAACCTATGACCCATTTCGACCCATACAAAAAATTCTAATATGTTCAATGGGTCAAATAGATTCATAGGTCAATCTATGACCCCCTTCGACCCATATGTCATCATGTAATGGGTCGAAGGGAGGCATAGGTCAACCTATGACCCCCTACGACCCATATGAAGGATTCTAATATGTTTTTAGGGGTCTTAGGACATATGTCATCATGTAATAGGTCGAAGGGGGCCATAGGTTAACCTATGACCCCATTCGACCCATATGAACCATTCTAATATGTTCCTAGGGGTCCTAGGACCCCTTGGGACATATGTCATCATGTAATGGGTCAAAGGGTGTCATAGGTCACCCTATGACCCCTTTTGACCCATACAAAGTATTCTAATATGTCCCTACGGGTCTTAGGACCCCTAGAAACATATGTCATCATGTAATGGGTCGAACGGGATCATAGGTCACCCTATGACTATTAGGATAAACTATGGACAGAAATAAAAACTACATGCAAATATAACCAATAATAGAAAATAATAGAACACACAAAAATGAACACAAGGCACCAAGATTTAACGTGGTTCACCCAATCCCTAGGCTACGTCCACCAAACAGCAAGTCCGATCTTATTACAATCCAGTGATTACAACCTGATTACAATCTGTAATCCCTTACAGCTCAATACCGCCGCAAGAACCAATTTCATATCACCACACATAAAAAATACCCAACCCTAAGCCCTTTTTATACAAGTATTAAACCACTTTAGGGTTATAACATGTCGGCCATATGTCGGCCATAATATGTCGGCTACCATGTCGGCTACCATGTCGGCTAAATATGTCGACTATCATGTCGGCTACTTCCCAAAAAAAAAATTTTGGGGGAACCCCACTATTTATGAAGTATGTATAGTACTTTCCTGATCAGTCACCACAATCTAACAATGACCCCCTTCGACCCATATGAAGCATTCTAATATGTCTCTAGGGGTCCTAGGACCCCTAAGGATATATGTCATCTTGTAATGGGTCGAAGGGGGTCATAGGTCACCCTATGACACCCTTCGAACAATAAAAAGGATTCAAATATGTCCCTAGGGGTCCTAGGACTCCTAAGGATATATGTCATTATGTAATGGGTTGAATGGAGTCACAGGTCAACCTATGACCCCCTTCGACCTATACGCAACATTTCATCATGTAATAGGTCGAAGGGGGTCATAGGTCACCCTATCACCCCCTTCAATTCATATGAAGCATTCTAATATGTCCTTAGGGATCCTAGGACCCTTAGGGACATATGTCATCATTTAATTGGTCAAAGGGGGTCATAGGTCAACCTATGACACCCCTTTGACCTATACGAAACATTCTAATATGTCCCTAGGGGTCCTGGACATATTGATGGGGACACAACCCAAGAACAGAATGGACACAACAGAAAAAAGAAATTGTATTAACTAAAAAATAAGCTAGTACATTTAGTACAGAGAAAATAAACTTCAAAACATGCCCTAAGGGCTTACAATAGCATAAATGTGGAGATAATTTCTCCTTCCAGTACCTCCTCTCAAACTCCACTCTAAACTGCCTTTTACAATGCCAAGAATCTCCTTAAATAGACCCCAGAGGGTTAAGGACTAGGAATACATTCTAGAAGGTGCTAGTAAGCATCCACCAACCAAATAGAAGGCTCCAGAAGCTGCATTAGAAGTTGGCACAAATCTAGAAGAATCTAGAAACGGTAACCGAACTTTCGAGAGGCATAACTTTTGAACCGTAGCTCCAATTGGCAAACCGTTTACATTTTCAAAAAGCTCTCAAAGCGCTCTATAGCCCTATGGACTAGCTTTGTTCGTCTCCCATTTTTTGGCCCTTTTCAAGGTCATTTAATGCCCCTAACTTGACTTTGAAGCATTCTTAGGAGGTCTCCAAAACTCAAAAAATTGCAATAACTTTCAAACCGTGGGGCCTTTTGACCTGATTCTTTTTCTGGAATGTTCTAAATCACAATTGCATTCATCTGGCCAATTCACACCTTCTAGTTTACCAAAATGATGGCCCAATTACATGCTCCTATTTTTTTAAGATTTTCTAGCACACTGATAATGGAACTGTGAGAGTTGGAACCTTTATTTGACCCAAATGGGTGTTCAAAAATGAAAACACATGAAATAGAAACTAAGTCTAAGTACATTTTTTTGGGTGACACAGGATTGCCCTTATACCTCTGGATGCTCCTGCATCAGACACCCAAGGTAGACTGAAAAGTGACCCTGTCACTTTATGAATGGTAGAGGAAATCCCAAATGGGAAACCTGAGCTGTTGAAATCCAAGTTGAGTCCTCGATCACTCATCCTTTCCATTTGACCAAATACTCTTCATACTGCCTATTTCTGGTACTCCTACCCACACGATGATCTAGAATGTCTTCTATCTCCTCCTTCTTAGAAGCAGGAATTGGACATGGCTCTAACACTAGCTCCTCATCTGCACCATCATCATGATACTTTGTTAAATCTGCAATGTTGAAAATGGGAGAAATGTGAATACCATCTGGTAGCTCCACCTCATATGCATTTCCTTAGTCATGTTTCTTCAAAATTTTGCAGGGGCCAAATTTTTTCATTTTCAGCTTGTTGTAAGTACCAGCTAGAAATCTTTCCTTTAGTAAGTGCACCATGACTAGATCCCCTACTTAGAATTCCTTATGTCTTCTCCTTTGATCAGCCCTAGCTTTATACTCTTGATTCATCTTGGTAATGTGTGCCTGAACCTCCTCATGTAGATGCTTGATATGTTCAGCAAATTCTTTTGCTTCAGCACTTGTCCTCTCCCCTTGCTCTATCTTCCTCAATTCTAGTGTAGTCCTTGGGCTATTCCCATATACAATTTGGAATGGTGATTTTCCAGTACTCCTATTTATAGAGTTATTGTAAGCAAACTCTGCTTGTGGTAGAATCAAATCCCATCCCCTGGGCTTATCCCCAACTAAACATCTCAGCAAATTGCTCAGACTTCTGTTTACCACTTATGTTTGGCCATCAGTTTGTGGGTGATGCGTGGAACTGAATTTCAAGTCAGTTCTTAACTTTTTCCACAATGTCCTCCAGAAATACCCCACAAATTTAGTATCTCTGTCAGAAACTATGCTCCTTGGAAGACCATGTAGCTTTACCACCTCTTTGAAAAACAAGTCTGCAATATGGACAGCATCATGAGTTTTGTGGCATGGAATGAAATGTGCCATTTTGGAGAACCTATCAACCACCACGAATACTGAGTCATTACCCCTTTGTGTCCTTGGAAATCCAAGAACAAAATCCATACTTATGTCCTCCCATGGCCTTGATGGAATAGGCAATGGCTGATATAGGCTAGTATTATGACTAAACCCCTTGGCCACTTTTTGGCACACCATGATCCTGCACATACCCAGGTGTTTAATGAGAATAGACACTTTCTCGACAAAAATCATAAGTATAAAATTACTAAAAAACATCTTTTCAATGGGAAAGAAGAGACAACATCAAATCCACGAAGAATGACACCTCATATATGGAAATTGGAATACAATAGAATGAATCATCAAGGTAATGTCATTCCATTTGATGCAGGTTTTGTATGAAATTAAAATTCGGATATTGTCTTTTGTTTAGTAATGATGTAATTGATGTTCATGAAGGTTTTCAAGGCATTGATGAGAAACTTCCAAAAGGACTTAAAAGCTATCCTATATAATTTAGTAGATTGTTGTACTACAAGCACCTCCCAATTATGCATTGGTTTGATGCTATGCATATTGGAAAGAATGTAATAGAGACATTATGAAAAATATTGGATGAAGGCATAACAAAAAAAATTGGTCAAAATTTGTAATGACATTGATGAATCCAATAATGCATTGAAGTTTTTCCTTGAATCAAATAGCAATGAAAACTAGATTAATAAGAGTGTCATTCTTTGGTTATTAACGCAATAGCAAACATATGTCATATTTGAAGCCATACAAAAAAATCCCATGGCATTTTCTACAAACATAAGTAGCCTCATATCAAAGAAAGGTGATTTTGGGTTAGGGTTGAAAACCCATAATTGGCATAACTTCATTAAAGTAAGTCATGTTCTTCTCTATTTACAATAAATTTGTAAAACATCATGTACTTTTCATTGTTTTATTTTATAATATATTGAAAAGATCATTTTATTATTATTTTTGTACATTCTACCTCTATCTCTCCTACACAACTTTGACAACATGAGTATCAAACAAGTTATATATGATCTTGGGAGATACATGAGGTTAGAAGTGTTATTTGTTAGATTTTTTATATAGATATTATTTTAGCATCTTGCTCTTCTTTTTCTATAATTTATTGTATTTGTTTTTGCAGATTCTTGTTAATATGTTTTTGCATGATGAATATCTTCTAGGTGGTTTTCTTCTAAAGAAATTGATAAAAGAGACATGTATGAGATGCAAATGTTTTTACCTTCAACTTTTTTCAATGCACAAGAACACTACCTTATACATCTAGTTGATGAGATTGAATTGTGTGGACGTGTACCAACTAGGTCAATGTGGATGGTTGAGAACAACTTGAAATTTTTTAAGGTCTTGGTTCAACAAAGAGCACATCTTGAGGGCTCCATGGTCAAGGGATATATGGTATACCAGACCATGGTGTACATTAGTGAATATCTTCTCAAATTTACATCAAAGATTCATGTAGATCACATTTGAGATCCCAACTCCATTAATAGATTTGAAGGGAAGTACTTGATGGGGAAAGGTAGATTGAGGAAAGTGAGAGGTAATTATAAGATGTTATTGTAGTTAATTAATTCTTATACATCATCAATATAAGTTATTTTTAACTGATCTATTTATTTTATACAATTTCTCATGAGTGGGACGCACTTCATTTGTATATTGCAAAAAATCTTGATTGGATGATGCTATGGATTGAACGATCTCAAAAAAATGGTCATTCATTAACATGGGAAGGTGTTGCTTTATTGGTTAAAAAATATCATCGTAATGGAGATTCCAATGTTATGTCAATGGTAATTGATTTAGAAAATGGTCTAAGAGGTAGAAAGGTACATATAAGTTAATCTATCATGACCTATTTTTTTAATATTAGCTCATGGATGGATGCATAATTTTGACATGTTTGAAAAATAATAGGTCAAGCACCACAAAGCTATGTACTAAAATGGCCATAAATTTCTAATAAAAAAGGTGGACGACACTAAGAGAACTTGTGATTTTGAGATAACTACAATCTTTGAGGTCACCCATATTTCATCTAGAAATGGCATGCATCCTCAACAATATAAAAATAGATACTATGGCATTTTGGATAATATAATTGAGTGTGACTTTAATTCTTTCAAACTAGTTCTATTCGTTGTTAAATGGTATAGGCTACAACTGAATCAAAATTATCTTGATAGAACTATTATTAAATATGATAATAGATTTACAATGATTAATACAAGGTCATTTGAGATAGTTGGAAATGAGCCCTATGTTCTTCCAAGCCAATGTAAGAAAGTTTTTTTATTTTGGCGTTCTACATAAATCAGTTTGGTCATTTGTTGTTAGACACAATCCAAGAGGAAGATACCAAAGAAGTGGAAGAAGAAGTAGATGATAAAGATGGTGAAGATGAAGAAGCAGATGATGATGATGATGGCAAAGATATTCATGATGATGGTGATGGCATTGATGATGGTAGTGGTGGTGGTGGTGGTGGTAAAGGAGGTGGTGGTGGTGGTGGTGGTGGTGGTGGTGGTGGTAATGATGATGATGATGGTGGTGATGGTGATGGTGATGGTGATGGTGATGGTGATGGTGATGGTGATGGTGATGGTGATGGTGATGGTGATGGTGATGATGATGGTCATAGTGATGATCATGATGATGACGATGGTCATTATGATGATTTGGATGATGATGGCAATAATGATGATGTTCATGTTGATGAGATGGATGAATAAGATGATCAATTACATGATGAATGGAAATCTATTAGGTGCAAATATTTCTTATGATGCTCAATTATTGGTGTTGATTACTTATAATACCATTTTTAAAGAGGTAACAAATTAAAAAGTATACAATGATTATGATGTATGCATATTGTTCATCTTATGTTCTATGTAATTTGTAGCATAAGTATCATGTAATTTGTAACTAACTTAAGACAAATTATTTACATATGCAAGAAACTATACCCCTTTGATGAGGATCATACATAGTGACATGGACCAAGAGGTATAAGTTTATTACATGCTTTCTTTCTCTTTACCTTCAACATTAACTTTAGGCCAACTTCATCAAATATTGGCCTCATTTTATAGCAATATATTTCACTCCCTCAACTATATCTCTCATTTGATGGGCTATAGGTACCACCAAATAGGTATCTGTCATATTTTCCTTCCTCAAGTGAGGGAAATGTGGAAATATAAGAGGATGGTGAGACATGTAGTAGGTCTATGAAAGAGAGACAAACTAGAGGTTGAAAGATTAGAAGAAAATTCAGTAAACGCATACAATTTTTCCTTGCTCAAGGGGGTCATGATCTTATGATGGTGAGACAAAGGGTGGCATCAAGGTTCCCTTGAGGTACACACATCTTCAAAAAGAATGGGTACCCAAGGAATTACCTCCAATTAATAGTGATTTTTGTGTTATCAAGAGGATATATCACATAGCTCCATCATTAGTAAATGGTTTGGGCCTATTTTCTGGGGATGACATAAAGGTCAATTATAAAAAAAGTTGTTGAATTGATGGAGTATGTAGGACCTTGTTACAATTACAATAATTGGATTCAGATAATTCAATATTAAAAAAAAAAGTATACATAGGTATACATTGTTAGAAAATTATCTACAATGGAAAGAAAATGATCGAAGTAAAAGATTTGTTGTGTACATTGATGGAAGGCCAAAAGAAACAAGGAACTTGTAGGTTATATAAATAGCACACACCCTGGGTCAACTAATAAGAGACTCAATTGCATTTTTTAGGTGTGTGAGGGAAATCATGTTTTTTTATGTGCGATAAAATCAATAAGTGCAGGGGAAGAGTTGCTAATTCATTACAATTTGAATCGCATAGTAATGTAAGTTGGATTTCTTTCTAGTGTTTTTCTTCATTAAGGGCTCACCTAGGCTTCTCTCCTAGCCTATTAGGGTTCTCCTTATTCACCCTAACCTCAAGAGGATTACTACCTTATCCTCTTCACTTCCCTACCTAGCTACACCAAGGTTTTTACAATTTGCTTACTTCTTAGGGACATCTTCCCTTGTCCTTCAAACTCACAATTTCATCAAACTTGGTCATTATACCTTCAACATGGAGAAAGGGATGCAACTTGATAGTTTTTAAACTCCCCCTATTCTTCTAGTCTCAAATTCCATAGGTCTCCTTAATGATTCCTTCAAACTTGACAAAACTATACTAATTAGACATAGTAGAATTAGGTAAGTTAGTTTTTGGGATAAAACTTCAAATTTCCCTTAACAAGATGGTAAAATAACCTCATATATAGATACCCTTTTTGAAAAACTTTAATATTTTGTGGGTTTTAGGTCCTCAAACTGTCTATACACCCCTTTGTTATTTTTATGCCTAAAATTACAGGTTTCGAGCATTTTCAATCAGCACCTGCTAGGGTATCATGGAATGCATAGAATAAATTATCTTATAAACTTCTCCTCACACACATATCATCCTCATAAATTCCTCCTCCTTCTTAAACTCTCAGACTGGACTATCTGATACATTCAATCCATCAATTTCATCTTTCAAGCACTATGATCACCTACCCATGCATTGAAAGCTTTCCTAGGGCATCACTTGAAAATAAGTAAGAAATTTCTTCTAGGCCTCTTCATTGGTATATACACTATAAAAATACTCCACTTCCATTTCCCTCAGATCCATGATGATTCCACGATGAGGACTCGTGGAGGAGTCATTTTTCCCAAAATTGACAAAACAAGACAACAAACTACCTATGTACAAAAGATTTTCCAACTATGAAAAAATGAGCTCCTATAAAATTGAAATATGAATTAAAAATTAATATAAGAGCATGAAATACAAGAATCAAATGATAAAATAAGTCATTTGATCCATTCAGGCATTCGAGCAATCAAAAACTCAGAAATCTGTCAATTTTGAATAGCAACTCGTGTCTTTCAATTTTCATAACTTTTTTATTACAAAATCAAACCCTTGGAATGGGACTCCTTCATGAATTTATAGGTTCCTTGAGAGGTTTCAAATATTTATCCTAAATATCAACATCATTCACCCAAAAATGCAACATTTTGTCAAAATCTTGTCAAGCAACATTTTAAAGTTGCTGACAACTTTTACAATTCTTAGCAATTTTGACATCCAGCCTTTGGAAATCTCCAAATAGGTTTATTATGGTCCCTTTATGATTTATAGGCATTATTTATCCTTTAGATCATCAACTCACATGATTTTAACTGATTTCACCTATTTGACAACTTTGCAACAATTTAAATCTTTTTGACATCTTTCCCATCTTTGTGCCAAATGACAATGTATTACCTCAAACCTATGTAAAAGGATGTAAAAAATTCATAGAGGCCACAATATGTTCAAAATCATGCCTTCCTCAGACTTCTATGGTATAAGACCCATACCCCTAATCTTCCTAATAACAAAAAACACAAGGTAAGAAAAAAAACTAGAATGGATTGAGCCTAGTCAAATCCATCTAGGAGAAAACACACATGACTTTCTAAGGTCCAAACACAACCAATTGACTTGGCTAAGGTCACTACAAGACAAAAAACCAAAATTTGAAACTAGGACTAGGAGTCAGCCTAGGTGCTCTTGCACCATACTCCCCCAAACACAGAAGTTCAATACATCCTTGGATTGAGAAAGTTGACATCTATACCCAACTCCTTGAAGTTTGTTTCCTTGATCCATGTAGCCTCTACACCTTATTTTCCATGTCTCTTGACAAGATGTTCCCAATAATTTGTAGTATTATTCTTCTTGTAAAGCCTTGACTCAAGTACCTTTTTATCTACCTTAGGTAGTGGAGGAGTTAAGGTTAGGTCCAGTACATCTTTAATGACCTCCTTAAGTATTTGATAAAAATTTGGAATAGGGCCTTTGTACTTAATTAGATTAGTGGCATTGAAAATTGATTACAACCCAATGTCTTCAAGAAGATACACCTTGTAGGCATTGTTTCCATACTTGGTCAGGATTGCACAAGCTCACAACCTTCTCATCTGAAGCTTATGAGGAACTCCCTTCTGAAACCTTGCTTTTTTTAGATGAACTATCACAAGATCTCCAACTTGGAATTGCATATCTCTTTTACTATTATCCACCTTATGCTTTAGTTTCTCAGCATTTTTAGTTAAGGTCTTCCTTACTATTTCATGGACTTCCCTCATGGAGTGGGAAAATTCCTCAACATATCCATTTCCTTTTGCATCATCCTTAAACACTCTTAGTTCCAACACTCCTCTATGATGTAACTCATAAACAATTTTAAAAGGGTTCTTACTAGTTAATCTATTGACTGTATCATTATATGCATATTAAGCCAACCCAATGAGTTGATCCCAAGCCTACCCATATTTCTTTGTAAGACATCTCAACAAGTTGCCAAGACTCATATTTATGATGTCATTTTGACCATCTATCTAAGGATGATAGGCAGATCCAAAAGATAGATTGGTGCCTAGTGTGTGCCATAGTGTTTTCCAAAAATAACTCATGAACTTGATGTCCCTATCAGAAATAAAACTCAAAGGTAAACCATGGATTCTTACCACCTTCTTGAAAAAAAAATGAGCAATTTGGAAAGCATCATGGACTATTTTACAACAGATAAACTGTGCAATTTTTCTAAATCTATCACTACAATGCAAACATTGTCAAACCCTTGCTTAGTCTTTGGTAACTCTACTACAAAGTCCAGACTTAAGAACTTGCATGACCTACTAGGAATATGGAGGAGCTGATAAAGACCTACATTGGAAGATGTTCCTTTTTCCTTTAGACATGCTACAAAACATTCAACATACTATCTGATATCCCTATTCATTTTAGGCCAAAAGTAGAAACCAATAACTAACTCTTGAGTCTTATTGACCCCAAAATGACCACTAAGTATCCCATTGTACTTTTATTGAATCAAATTCTCCCTCATTGATCCCCTCAGAACACATAGTTGAATGTCCCTAAACAAAAAATCATTTTGCAAAGTGTAATTAGAAAATTCACCATGGAAATTGTTCTTATACTCCTTACATACCTTGTAAATGTCTGCAAAATCTTCATCATTAGCATATAGATCCTTGAAGCTATCAATGCCAATCCTCTACAACTAAACCTCTTGTATTGTTAGGAATCTCTTGCTTAGGGCATCATCTACCTTATTCTACATTCCCTTTGTGTGCTTGATGTTAAAGGTGTAGACTTGTAGGTGTTCCACCCATTTCATGTGTTTGTTGTTGAGCTTGTCTTGGGAATCAAGGAAACTAAGGGCTTGGTTATCTAGGTATATCACAAACTCCTTTAGAAGAAATTAATGCCTCCACTTCTTGAAAGCTTGGTCTAGAGCATATGACTTAAGTCATAGGAAGACTACTTCCTCTTGGCATCATTAAGCTTCTCACTATGAAGAGTCGTTGGCCTCCCTTCTTGGCTTAGGATTGCCCCGACAGCCACATTGCTAGCATCACACTCCACTATGAAGAGTTTTTCAAAACTAGGTAGAACAAGAATGGGTTGAGTAGCTATCCTCTTCTTGAGTGTTTCAAACCCATCGTTTGCTAATTCCAATGAAATTTTGTTTTCATTCTACCTTTCATAGTGTTGCACATTGGAGCACAAATAGAACTGAAATGTTTAATAAACTTCCTATAATATTGGGCCAAACCATGAAACTTCTCACCTCTATTGTAACTTTGGGAATAGGCCAATTGAGGATGGTATCCACCTTACTCTAATCCATCTTGAGGTTCCCTTGAGACAAAACAAACCCAAGGTATACTAGCTCCTATTTCATGAAGTCACACTTCTCCAAGTTTATCATTAGCTTTTCCTCATGCAATTTCTTGAAAACAATTTGCAAATGTTCAACATGCTCCTCTTTAGTGTTACTAAAAATCAATATGTAATCTAAATAGACAACAACAAACATACCAACTCAATCCTTCAATACCTCATTCATAAGCCTCATTAAAGTGAATGGAGCATTTGATAAGCCAAATGGCATTACAAACCATTCATACAAACCTTTCGTGGTCTTGAAGTTTGTCTTCCATTCATCCCCTTCCCTTATCCTAATTTGGTGATAGCCACTTTTAAGATATATCTTGGTAAAGTACCTTGCTTCCCCTAAACATTTCATTGGGTCTTCAATCCTAGGTATTGGGAACCTATACAGTAGGGCTCCTTACGAATAGTAAGGAATTGTTGTTCCCAAGAAAATGGGAGAATAGCCATAGAATGAGTAAAAAGTTTCCAATTTCCCCACTTTTTATGTGCTAAAATATTATGCATATCATAAGGGCTTATACTATTCCTAATTAGGCCTTGGTCTAAGAGTTCTTGGATTTGTTTGGCAATTTCCTCATTTTGTTGAGGGGTCATTTTATAGGTAGATTTATTAGGAAGGGTGGCTCCTAGAATAAAATCAATTTAATGGCTAATAGGTCTATTAGTAGGTAGAGTAACAAGTTTTCTGTCAGTAAAAATTTCCTTGTGCTCTTCAAGAATTGTTTGCACTTCCTTAGGTAACTCTATTTTCTTTCCTACCTTATTAGAAACTTCTTGTTTAAGTTTCAACACTAGTGCAATCTCTCCTTCCTCCAAGGTCTTCAAGAACTCCTTTTCACCCACCAAGAGAACATTAGGAATTGGAAATTTCACCTCTCATTCTTCTATTAAATATTGGATCTTGAATGTCACACCATATTTCTTGAAGAAGTATGCATTTTTGGCTCCATCATACATTGCTTATCTATCAAATTGCCATGGCCTTCCTAATAGAAGGTGACATGCATCCATAGGTAGAATTTCACATGAAACCTTATCCTTATACCTTCCTATTGATAATTCAACCCATGCTTGTTCACTTACAATAACATGTTGCTCCTTATTGAGCCATGTAACATTATAGGGATTGCTATGTGGAATTATTTTCATATTTAGTTTGCTAGTTGCCTCTGATATGATGTTATCTATAAAACCTAAGTCTATGATGACCTTACCCACTTTTCCCATCACTTTTCATTTCACCCTACATAGTGCTCTTCTTTGGCTTGGTTCCTCCTTTATGGGTTCCTTAATCAATGTCCTTATTATCATTAAATTTTCCCCTTCTTCTGATTATAAGGGTCCTTTAGATGGTTTTTTTTTTGTTACTAGACTCTTCTTGCACATAATTGACTCTTTTTACACTCCCTTGGGAAGTATAACCTTTTTCAGGGCATCTATATGTAGGGTGTTACATCTGGTTGTAATTAAAGAACTTCATGGTTACAAAGTAGGATCCTCTACCTTGGTTATGACTTCTTCCTCTTCCACTATTTCTAGAGCTTCTTCCCCTACTAAAACTTCCTCTATTAGAATCCCCTTCTTTTTCTTTATTCCACTTAGTTTCCCCTTGGCTTCTTAAGTCTGAACCTCTACCACCATAACCTCTTGGATTCATACCATCTTTGCCTCTACCCCTACCTCTAAAATTGGTGTCAAATCTCTTCTTGTTCTTTTCTTTCACTTTCAGTGCCAATTGGAAAGACCTATGGACTATTGTGGGTGTCCATAGGTTGATTTCTTCTTATATTTTTCACTTCAACCCACCGAGATTCCTAGCCACCTTAATGGGTTCTTCTTCGTGAGTCCCTGATCTCAAACATAACTTCTAAAGTTCTTTAGTATATCTTGCCACATCTATATCTTTTTGCCTTAAGCTTTACCTTTTCTTGTGTATTTTAATTTCACTATCTTCAGGTAGGTATTATTCTTTTACCTTCATCACCATGGCTTTCCAATTTACAATTGGTTTCTTTCCCATCTTCTCCCTCTCTTCTTGGAGATACTTCCACCAGGTTAGTGTTGATCCTCTTAGCCTATATTTGGCTAACTTGCCCTTTTGTGCTTCAATGACCTGTTGAAAATAGATTGACATAAGTATGAGAATGTGTTTCAATCATTATTTTTTCATTGATGTCAAACCTACTACTTGTTGGTAAGATAACTTCCTAGTTGATTTGAGTACTATCATTTGTTTGATTGATGAGGAGGTTTTGATCAAATGAGGTGACAAGAGCACCTAGAGGAAAGGTTGAGTTATGGTATGAAAAAAGATTCCAAAGATCAATTAAGATAGTGATATTATAGTGCATTGATTATTTATGTAAGGTTACAAAGTTTGGATACACTAACTAAGTCTACAAGAACAAGTAAGAAGAATTGAGTCTGCTAAGCTTGAATGAGCAGATAGTAGGTGCCAAGAAAAGTTAGTGTCATTCGAGCAGAAAATCACTTGGAACCTAGCAAAGTGAAAGTTCAATGTATGTCAAGTGATACAATGTAAGGCAAGTAAAGTTTAGTTGATTTCGAGCACCTATAAACTTTAGTGTTTTCTGAGTTATCTTGTGGGTGATGAGTGGAAGAATAGTATGGAATCTGAGTGACAGCATATTGATGTTGAGTGCTAGTATTCATGTTAAATCATAGATTTGACGAATATGAGCTAACTATTTTATTTTCTTGAAGTTTGTGAAGCATGTGGAAGATAACTATGATGAGTTAGTGGCACAAAATTTATGGTAAACTATTTTGAGGTGAATTCAAAGAGGACTGAAGAAGTTTCTAGAGGGGACTAAAATGAAAAGATGGGTAGATTCATTGAATACTTCCTAACCCTAAAATGGATGATAGAGGTTGAACAGAAGAAAAAAAAATCTATTTATTGATATGGTTGGTTAGAAGCAAGGTTGGTCATGTTCAAGAACCTAAGTCAAACAAGAGGTCTAAGGTATTGCTTCATTCAGTAACCGAATAGAATAGACTGCTATTGGAAAGAAAAGCAAGAAAGCTTAAGAGTATGAATGCTTGAAGGATTAAAAATCTATGAGAGCTAAAGTGTGTGAAAGCCAAGTAGAATCGAGGATTCAAATAGAGATCTATAATCTACAAGTGAATTGTAATTTGTTATAAAATCCTTACTATTATTTTCTAATCATTGTATCATTCTAGGATAAATCCTTTGGATTAAGGTTGACCTAACATTCATTTGTAAATCCTTTAACAAGGTGACATTCAAACTGACTGGTCTAAAGTCCTCTAACAAGGATCACTCCTAACAAGGTGATTGAAATCTTTTAACCAAGTCACATTTAACAGTGTGTATTGTAACCTTTAATAGGGTTGGCCTTTCATAGGGCATCACTTCATAAGAGTGAGAATTAGTAGCATGTTAGTACTAATTGTTTTTCCCAAATTGGGTTTCCACGTAAAATTCTAGTGTCAAATGTGTTATTGAATCTGTTATGTTTCATGTTCACATTTTTACAAAGTTTTTTTGACCTAGAACAATAGTCTACAAGTTTAAGTGATTGTATGATCTAATGGATGCATGCATGAATATGTTTTGTAGATATGGTTTCACTAATTTGTGAAAAGTTTTATTTGTACATCTAGACCTTGGATAACTGATTCACCCCCCTCTTGGTTGTTATGAAGAATCCCAACAATTGGTATCAAAAGCATGTGCTTAAGAGGACTAGTTTGAAGGTACTAGAAGCAAAAGATCAAGATGTCAAGGAGAGAGGTACCCAAGATTAACAAGGACAACTTCCCTGTGTGGAAAATTTTGATGAAGCTACACCTAGGAGGTCTTGGAGACCATGCATAATATACCATCACCACTAAGTATGTTGACTCTACTGGAGCCCTAACTGTTGAAGATCTAAAAAAGAAGAAAGAACACAATCAGGTAGTGTTGGAGATTTCCTCTACCCTAAGTTATGTTGAGTTTGATGACATCAAGGGTTATGATAGTGCAAAGAAGATGTGGGATTGTCTTCATACCATCTATGGACGAGATGTAAATGTTTTAAGAGCCAAATCTGAAAGTCTTAGAGGTAAGTTTGATGATATGAGAATAAAAGAAGGTGAGGATGTTGCTCAATATTGCTCTAGAATTAAAGATTTTGTTAATGTTATAAGAGGAGGTATTGGTACTATAGATGATGATACTATATTAAGCATAGTTTTGAGAGTACTATTGCCCATTTATGCTATTAGATTTTTCGTAATACAAGAATTGAGATGTATACTAGGTTCTAATATGACTCTTGAAGGTCTGGGAAGTAGGATCACTAATTTTGAGCTACCTAATTTTGACAAATTCAAATATGACAATGTGGAATCTACTTTCAAAGCTAAGTTGTCATTGAAGGAACCTAATGAGAAGAAGAAGAAAAAGGTGAATATGTTTCTAGTGATAGTGACATAGATGAGGAGGATGTAGAATAGCTTGAAGAACTACTTGCAAGGAGATTCCATAGAGCTAAAGGAAAATTCAAAGGCAAGTTACCTATCATGTGCTTTAATTGCAATGAGGTTGGTCATACTGCTACTAGATGTCTAGAGAAGAAGAACTATAGAAGTGGAGATAAATAAAAAAGTAAGAGAGATAAGGATAGAAAATATTACAAAGACAAATGAAAGAAGTCTTGCTACATTGTAGAAGAGGACACCAAAGATGGGTCTGACAATCATGATGATGAAGTAGTGTATATTGCAATGAAGGATGATTCTAATGAAGATGAGGCAACTGTACTAGTGTCTTGTGTGAACAAGAATGACAAATGGATCATTGATAGTGGGTGTTCACACCATATGACTGAAGATAAAAGTAATTCCATTGCCTTGAATTATTATGATGGAAATAGTGTAAGGTTTGGTAATGATGCATCATGTATGATAAAAGGAAAAGGTCCTATCAAACTCACAGAAAAAAATTTATGTGACAATGCTTATTATGTTGAAGGACTTAACTATAATTTGTTGAGTGTGTCACAAATGAATATTTCAAGTTGCAAGGTTGAGTTTGATAACAAGATAGCTAAGATATATGATACTGATGGAAAACTAATTGGAAAAGGTGATCAGACTAGAGGTAATCTATTCTACCTTGATATGAATAGTGTTACTTATCTAGTTGTAGAATTTGATGATATGTGGTTATGGCACAAGAGGTTATGTCATGTTAATTTTGATAACTTGGTTAGAATTAGTAACATGAGAAGATTCAGAGGTTTTCCTGAGTTGAACAAACCTAACAATATAATTTGCAAACAATTTTAGTTAAGCAAATTGATAATGTCTAGTCTTAAGAGTAAGACTCACAACTCTAAAGGAATTTTGGAGATTGTTCATATTGACTTGTGTGGACCAATTGAAGTAAAAATCTACAAAGGTGATAAGTACATTGTGCTATTTGTAGATGACTATTCTAGGATGATGATAGTTATGCTTCTAAAATAGAAATATGATCTTTTCCAAATGTTTATGTGGTACTTAGCAATATTTGAGAAGGAAATAGGTAAAAGCATAAAAATTTTGAGGTCTAATAGAGAAGGAGAATTTACATCAAATGAGTTTGAGATGTTTTGTAATGACAGAGGAATCAAAAGACAAACATCTGCACCTAGGATCCCTCCAAAAAATAGAATTGTTGAAAGGAGGAATAGATCTATAATGTACAGTGCTAGGACACTCATGATGGAGAAGAATTTTTCTTTGAAATACTAGAGAGAGGTTTTAAGTATAGTTGAATATACCTTGAACCATGTCCCTCGGAGCCATGATGATTCCATGGTGAGGATTCATGGAGGAGTAATTTTTCCCAATATTGACAAAACAAGAACAACAAACTACCTATGTACAAAAGATTTTCCAACTATGAACAAATGAGATCCTATAAAATTAAAATATAAATCAAAAAGTACTATAAGAGCATTAAATAAAAGAATCAAATGAGAAAAGAAGTCATTTAATTCATTATGGCATTTGAGCAATCAAAAACTCAAAAATTTGTCAATTTTGAATAGCAACTCGCGTCTTTCAATTTTCAAAACTTGTTTATTACCAACTCCAACCCTTGTAATGGGTCTCCTTCATTATTTTATAGTTTCCTTGAGATGTTTTAGATAGTTAACTATCAACCTCATTCACTCGAAAGTGCAATATTTTGTCAAAATCTTGTCAAACAACTTTTCAAAGTTGTTGACAACTTTTGTAACTCTTAGCAATTTTGGCATCTAGCCTTTGGAAACTTAAAAATAGGTTTAGTGTGGTCCCTTTATGATTTATAGGCATGATTTATCCTTCAGAGAATCAAATTAAATTATTTTAACTAATTTCACCTATTTGACAACTTTTCAACAATTTACATCTTTCCCATATTTGTGCCAAATGACAATGTATGACCTCTAACCTATGTAAAATGATGTAAAAACATCATAGAGGCCACAATGAGTTCAAACCCATACCTTCCTCATACTTCTATAGTATAATACCCATACCCCTAATCTTCCTAACAACCAAAACAAAAGATAAGCAAAATAACTCAAAAACAACTAGAATGGATTGAGCCTAGTCAAATCCATCTAGGAGAAAACACACATGACCTTTTAAGGTCCAAACACAACCAATTAACTTGGCTCAGGTTAGCACAAGCCAAAAAACCAAAATGTGAAACTAGGACTAGGAGTTAGCCTAAGTGCTCTTACACCACATAGATACAAAGAAAGTTACTATCATGGGACTTGTAAGTACTATATATGTAATATGTAAACTAATTACTTCTAATTAATAACTCTAATATACAATATACCATTTTATTGATAATTTTTTTGCTAAGTCAACTTTTTCTTTCATTATGTTGATGTTTTTATATATATTTTTTGTCACAGGGCAACATTGCCGATCCATTGGATGACAGAGGCAGGGATGTTGCTCCCAACCCTTATCAGTTCAAGTAAACCTTTTGTATAAAAATTTGTGTAATTTTAATTTTACAAAATTTCATATTATTATGTTATTTTTGTTAAGGTTTTTGACTTGTTTTGATTTTTTTATTGATTTTTTTGTTACAATTTGATGCTTAGGGAAAGGGAAAAGAACCAACTACACAAGAGAAATTAGTTGCTAATATGGCAGCCACAAAGTTATGTGATGATGACATCGCATATACAAGTGACCTGTAGGCAGGTGTAAAAAGAGCCTCAAAAGCATCAATCTACAAATTCTTGTGCTTGTGATGGATCCAAATCCAATCGAAGAGAAAGAGGTAGCGAGAAATGAATTGTGTTGAAGATCACATTGTTTGGAAGTAAGAAACAATGAATCTTTAGCTAGGATAATAGTTCAATAAAGCTTTAAGTTTTATACTAATTTATGGATCATGAACCAAAATATGTATGTGTTGTTACAGCATTTTTTGAGACCTTGTCGAGTTGTTCCACCTAATGAGGGTACCAATGCAACTCCTATAGCTATGTATTTCAATTTTCAACTAACAGAAGGGACATCATCAAGATCATCAATGCTTCTCTATTGTAGTCCATTAATAGTCAAAATTGCACCATTATTTTCTTCATGATTATTATTGACGATTTTATATTACTATTGTCATGTTTTTACAATCTATATTTTAAAAAGACAATACATTGTATATATGATTTTTTTAAGGTCCGGATGACGTCCATATCCCTTAGATGAGGCTAGCCAACAGTCTAAGATTGTTGACTGCAAGATTGGCAACAAGGAGAATGCAATTATCCATTCCTATTGCAACTAAAGCTAGTAAATCCTTTTTTTCTACATTTTTTTGTGTTAAATATGATTTAATTTTTACTTTCTTGTTCATTTGATCCTAGTATGACATTGATTAACTTTTTGCAATGACAGGTACACCTTCTCATGATCATAGAATAGATACCAGTACTGGTGATAATTTACCAACCTTTCCTAGAGCATCCCATGTTACTTCTACTGGATTGTTGGAGGCATCATTGTTGATGGTCGAGAAAGATATGATT
Organism: Cupressus sempervirens; assembly: GCA_028749045.1. Lineage (NCBI taxonomy): Eukaryota > Viridiplantae > Streptophyta > Pinopsida > Cupressales > Cupressaceae > Cupressus > Cupressus sempervirens. The sequence goes on from CM053784.1 coordinate 656,583,679, forward strand.
CCCTTAAAATTTCCTAAGCTTTCGGGTACTTTAAAATTGTAAATATTTAGAGTTTAATTGTAGTTTACTTATTCATAACTCATTTTTAACTAATGTTCCCATGATGATTTTGCAGGAAATCATCTTTTTAATGAAACTTTTTATGATTTAACATCGAAGATATTTGGGCCCACATTATGTAAAAGGTACATAACTTCATATAATTGATTGCTACATTTTTTTTATCATCCATTTGTTGTAATATATTCAAGGAACATAGCTTGAACTAATTTTTTTATTGAACAATTTTGTTTTTTGTAAAAAGATGGAATCAACAAGGCCCTGAATTAAAAGATTAGCTCATAAAATCTCTAGAGGATCTCTATGGTCAAAATATTTTTAACAGAGTCCAAATTATTAAAAAAACTTGCAAACATCTAAAGATTGTGAGAGACTAATACATAAGGGCTCTAAAGGTCAACCCAAAGTACGAGCTTCCTCCTATGGTACCAAAGCTAGAGTGGAATGAAATCATTGAAGATGCAAAAGAGATAAGACTAAAAGATAAAGGAATTAAACCACCACTAGACAAAAATAGGTATGTGGTAGTATTAATGTAATTATGCAAAAATTAGTGATCTTAATATTTATATAATCTAACATATTTCAAAGTCTACATGTATAGGAAACAAGACACATCAAATGCTACACAAGCTATAAAAGATAAGGTTGGTCAACACCATCTTGGCTCTGGTGGATATATGAAAATTCACTCACGACTTGTAAGTAGAAATAAATGAAATTTTGTATCAAATTTTTTATATAAAAATAAAAATAAAAAATACATTCAATTTTGATGATATTATGCAAAAAATGCAGGGCATTTAATTTAATCTATTGCCCACAAAAGAGGACAAACAAGTTGGATTCAAGCAAGGCTATAAATAAGTGGTTTCCTACCACCGCACAGTTCCAATGGCCAAAGAGATGTAGAAGATTTGGGTGCATCAATTCACACATGGGTAAATAGGCCTAATGATTAATAACTAAAATTGAGAACTTCATGAGAAATAATCTATTTGATGTTAATTTTGAATAATGATAACAATGGGCATGACATTTCACAGCAGCCTTCTACTCTCGGCACAGATCCTACTCATGATGACGAAGGCAAGATCCTACACATGAAGAAGGCCCTGATGTGCATCATAGTGATAGAGGTATATATTTAATTTCCATTGAAAATCAATTATGTAATTATTAATAAAATTTAACATCTTGAATTGTAATTTTTGTAACCTTTATGTGATAAGTTTTTAGTATGCAGAATGTCATGGTGATGGAGTCAAGCATGATGTTAGTGTTGAGCATGTTGAGGTTGGGGCTGAACAAAATGTGATAGTAGATGATGTGGCACTATCAAGTAAATAAATATCCATGTTATGTTATTTAGATTAACAAAATACATATAACATTTTTTAAAATGTTTAGAATTAAACTCATTTATTTCTTATTGCAAGGGTGCATTAGCCTTATGCTCGAAAAAAGAAGAGGAATCCTCATGTCATAAGATCAGAACCACAAGAGCCATGGGAGAATGTCGAAGATAGTCACAATGTGCCTATTATCCTTTTTCTTTGACAAAAGAAAAAACAAAATAAGAAATGAATGTTAAAAACCTTGTTTGATGATGAATGCGTTGACGATTTTTTTATGAATGTTTCTTATTAATGAATTTTATGTCATGTTATTGAATATTTTTATGTGATTATAATGATTGATGTGTTCACAAATTATTGATGAATGTTTATACATATTAATGAATTGTATGTTGTGTTAATGAATGTTATGTTATTGTAATGATTGATGTGTTCACATATTATTGATGAATTTTTATATGTATTAATAAATTGGATGTCATGTTAATGAATGTTATGTGATTATAATGATTCAATGATAAAGTTCTTAAATTAATTAATGAAATATTTACTTAGATGTTAATGGGGAAATTAGAGTGATTCTAGGGTGGAGAGGCCAAATGAACTTCCACCTTCACGTGGTTGGCCTTGTTAAGTAGAGAATATAAAAGGATTCTCAAAACCAAGTGAAGCTTAAACTAAACCTATTAGAACTAAACACCAATATATGGTCCCATCATCGAGTGGCTAGAGAACTTCACCATAGTCACTAATGATTGTCATTTCTTCCATGCTGATGAAGATGTGTCTATGATGTTCATTGCTATAGACTCCATATCAATTTCCACTATAGTTCCAACGCATGTCTACACTATTATTTATTATCTCTACATTTCCATAATGAATCGTAGTCATCTCTTCTATGATAAATATTATCTATTCGTAAATAGACTTGTCACTTTGAAACTCTTGACAATGTGCCCAATGAAAGTGTTAAAAACTAAATAAAACTATATGATAAACCACTTCATAATGTGATATTCCTCTACATTTATAAGGGAAAACTCCCTTGTATATATTATAAGAATGAAACAAGAACATATTTACACATTACACATTTGGTAATACTCTAAAATATTCTTTGTATACTGTTAATTTGTTTGTCTTCTATTTCTATTTTGTAGCTATCTAAATTAATTGAAGCAACACTTAAACTCTTCATTGCATCTATATTAGACACTTTTTTTTCTATCTATGAGTTGATCCTATTAGTGAACATATTCAAGAGAAATTGCCAATTAATATGTTGGATATCCTTTACTTTTTATATTTCAAAGAAAAATTAAAATATTATACTAGTGAACCAAATTAATGGAGATAGTATTAGATGTTAACTATGTCAATCTCTTGGTTTCAAGCAATGCAGAAGAAGGCCCTAGTTCAATATACAATCTCAATTGATATGCATAGGACACTAGGTGGAGCTGAAAAATGCAACATGTTTTCATTTTTTATACAGGTCATTGATGTAAACGTGGTGCATTTTTTTAACTCCACCCATTATCCATGCATATGGAATGCTATTGCACATGCATTATCGATTTAGAGTGGTTGAATCTTATTTTGGATGGGAGGGAGAGAACCCAAAGACATGGATGCTTTAGTGGCTATAGACAATGATTCTTCACTATTTACATTGTAGTTTTATCATTGAGTTCCTTATTTTGACTATTGCTACATTGTACATTTTGATGTTATTAAAAATAATGTTTTGTTTCCTTTGTTGAAATATGTTATGCCTTCATTCACTAAAATTGAGCTTTGCTAAATGCAACCATATTGCTAGCATGTTGATCTTAGACTTCTTAAAGTTGTTATAATACTATAGGTTCTCATAAGCATATAGCACACTCACTAATACAATAAAACTAGAACATATCTCAAAACTTTTCAACATCTTTTGTAACGTTGATTGATCATGATTTCATTGTATTTGTTTGCAGGGTACCAAGTAGCAGAACTGAATGATAAATTGAGTTTGTAGGGTAAAGAAAGCATCTCTCCATCATTTGAGGTAATTCCAGGTAAGGACTGAATCTATTTATGGTTTGAATCTAGAAGGAAAGTATCGATGATAATGTTTTTTAAGGTTCCTGCATAATGTTGTTTTGTTACATGTTTGGTGCTAAATGAGGGACATTATGTACCTATACCTCTCTTGCTCATGAATTTCTATTTTTGTAAATAATTTTTGTATTTCTAAACCATATCCCAACCATTCTCTTTTTAGAACATGTACCTCTCTAGTGGTTAGCATATTGAGGTAATTGGTATCTTGCATTTAGAATCTTTATTTTCTTTCCATAGTCATTATTTTAGCCTACAAAAAAAAAAACATAGCTTGCATATCTTAGGGAGAGTTTTTTTTGAATTAGAAGGAACATTTTTCATAGGTCATTCTTTTAGGGTTTGTTTGGTTTGTGGAATCTCTTCACTTCAAACTAATTGCACTTGATAGGTTCTTCAATGTAATGCCTCTACTAGAATTAAGAGACATTAGGTTAATTTCTTACCAATATTATTCCCAATATCATCGTTAAGGCTTGATCTGATATAAGGATTATGATTCAATCTTTAAGATTTCTATAACTTATTCAAAGACATTCTTGGTTGATGTCTTTTTTTGAATAATCTCATCTATTTTCCATGTATTTTTCTTTATTCAAGCCTCCTAGGAATATCACCCATCATTACTTAGAAGATAAACCAAGAATAACCCTAAAGTTGGCCTCTATGTCATTTATATCCACTATATTAGCATATCAAATATATACGTTGATTATAGAGTGATTGGTATAAGTCAGAATATAAGTTTAAACTTCATACAGTAGAAGTAAATTCATTAAGATGGAAACAATATTTTGGAAATGGTTTTATTATTATCTCATCAGTATTCTCCATTTGCAAATGGTACATAATATCTTCTTATTGAAGTTAAACAGAGGCACTTGGTAAATATGATCTCCTATTCCATACTAGAGATGGATGTTTTGATGCCTATTGAGTTCTTGCACCTTTGACTATAACATGTGTGACCTTATATGTCATGCTTGATGACTGCAATCATCTATATTTTCTGAGTATGAGATATTCATTCTTCTAACATATAATGGTCCCATTAAAGCTTTATATACGACTTAGGAAAGACCCTTGAACCATTTATATACTATAGAAAATAATGATATGCATCATGTATTATAAGTCAACATGTATGTTTTTATTCCCTCAGGTAGGTAGTAGATAGTCTGCTCATCTTCTCCCTGATCTCCTTCCAATTCAATGTCTTTGAATGTTGGAAATCTACGTCAAATGATATTAGGGATGAGTTGGATTCTATCTCCCGATAGGGAATAAGTTGGATTGACGTCGTTGATTTCTACTATGGTTCTTAGTTTAATTATGTTTGTCTCCTCATCTCATTCGATATCTTTTCACTTGCTACTAAGTCAAATGTGTGCACTCTAGATCTATACGTCCAACTAGATTGAGTGTAGCCTTATATCAATTTCAAAATAGGGATGCTTACTTCCAATTCTTGCTAACTAGGATTATTTTTCCTATCGTTGTTCTTCTCCTCTGTAATTACCTTGGAACTTGGAATAATTAAAGCAGTCAATCAATGATCTTCTCCTTCTTATTCCAATTGGATAAAATATTATTAAGGCTACTCTAATTGTAGTAATCTATAAAGGATAATATTGTAATATAAAAAGATCTATTTGATCCCCCCATGAAAAGAGTTTGAATCCCATCTTATTTCTTGCAAGGATGTGAAGAGATGCACCCCTCCAAGAATGGATTGGTTGGTTATAAGTGGGTGTTACACACAATGTTTAAATAAGGATAAGTTATCAATTATTTGTAAGATACAACTTCTCACATCATCTACCCTTACCAGTGTCATTTTTCAAAACTCAACTCCTTAAACATCAAGCACTCAAACTTTGATTAGTCCATCAACTGTTGATCATATTGAAAGGTCCAAATTCTTATCTCAATCATAGTTTTTCATCACACTCTCATCATAAGACATATTTTCCTTCCCTATGTCCACACCCTTGGGCTATTCAAATACACTATTTTCCATCCCTAATGCCCACTAACAACTACCATCACTATCAACATGTAGACAATAAAATGTAACTTTCCCTCTCTCCCAACCAACCCACATTAGATCTTTTCATTTATCCAGTCCTTGGATCAACCCTTGACCCTTCAGTCCTTGACTCTCTTTAGGCCTAAGGATGTTACTTGTGGCATACCCTTGAAATGATATCCAATACTAAACTCCCAATAACATCCTTAACTTTTTCAAAATTATGACAGTCAACTAAACATGTGGAACACTCACCTATCAAACTAGAAAATGTATTCTCCCACTCTTAAATCAATAGGAACACTTACTCCCCATAGAAAAACAATTGTCTTACCTTGGATCACCAAACAAATAGGATTCTTACACTCCTAATGTTGCCAGCACGACAGTCACCAATTACCTTGGATCACCAAACAAATAGGACTCTTATAAAGAAAAATAATTTACAAACCACGGCTATCATTGAAGTTTTGACGACCATATTTAGTTGATCTATCAATGGTAGTTGTCCTCGATGCCATGGCAACGTTGTCAAAATCTCATAGGACTTTGATGATGTTTTGTTGATCTTTTTTGATGTTTTGAAAAGGCCTATCATTGATGGCATGGCAAGCTTGTCAATAACGACTACTAATCATCAAAGTTTCAATGTTTTCTAGTTATGGTCTGATTCTACCTCCTGACAAAGATTGGGCTCATTTTTTACGAGGTTGTCCATTGATAAATAGATAGCCCTGGATTTTGTCAAAATTTTGATGAAATCATAGGAACGAAATTTTTTGACCATTAGCACTCAAAATATCGACCAACCCTCGTCAAAAACTAGGTGCAATTTTAATAGTGCCTCTAGGTGCTATTGTTATGAACAATTTATCAAATCATCTTCATCAATCAAATAGATATGAAATTTAGATTAGGTAGCAATATGTCTTAGCAATAGATTTGACATCAATGACAAAACAAGAATTGTTCCACTTGTAAGTTTCCAACACAAATTTCATATTTGGACCACACATTAGACATGCAAGTTTTCCCTTTGTTTGAAGACCTAAAAGATAATAATGCAATTGGATTAAATATACTAATTTTTAGAATTAGAATTATCGCGTACAACTATATTTCAACATACATACCATAGAAGTGTGTCAACCCTAGGGCATCATGAATTGTCCACACAAACATTGCATAGAATTGAAATTTCTTTGTCAAATTGGTCTAGTGATATCATACATGGTGAAACCATGCCATAACACTAGCAACTTGTTGATATGAGGCATAATATATATATTCATATCTTTCACTTGGTACTTACCTAGTTGAATAAACAATAACATCAGATAATTATTGTGGTCATTTCACTCCAAGACTTATAATTACATGTAGATAACAATAAAATAATTAAATACTTGGAACAATCATTGCCAACATAATGTTCTCCCTCTTTATCTACATTCATGGAGGAAGGTTATTGTTGATAACAAAAACAGGCCATGCTGAGTAAATAGATCTCATCTCTCCAAATGGATTGACATTGTCAGTTGCCAGAGAAAGCCTAAGATTTTGAGGTTCTTCTTTAAAGTGTGGCCAATTTTCCTCTGCATCCATAAATGTTGAGCTATTTGCAGCCATTCAAATAATGTCATCTCAACTTCTATTGTGTGCATGGTAATCCATAAATTGTGCCAAGCTACTACACTTGAATAATTGCTTAAGACGTGAAATAATGGGGATGTAACGAAGAACCTTGTGAGGCACCTTTGTTTTCACTTGATCATCTCGATATTTTCTCATATGGAATTTGGGGTATTATGTTGCATATTTGTGTTCTTTATGATAAATAACATGATCTTTAGGACAAGCATCTATTGCTTGATACTCCATTCCAATATGTTTCACAATGGCACATAATTCTTAGTACGAGCGAGGGAGAACATTTGATGGTGGTAACAAAAAGTCACCTATCAATCTATAGCAAAAAATATAAGTCATTAGTATTAACAATCTTAATGGTACATGTTTCACCTTTTATAGACTATAATGACATATATGACAAACCTTAGCATAAGTGACATTGTTATGTTGGATAAACCATTCATAACCTTCAAATTCACCAACAACAATACAACAGAGAGAAGAGTTGATTGGGATCCTTTGTAAAGGGTTGTGTTTTCCTTCTCAAGTAGAGGTATATCATGGACAGCCTCAATGCCATCCTCATCATAATCATCATCAGCACCAGCACTAGTACCAAATGTGTCATGGATCAATGCATTTGCACCATCATCTTCAAATGTGTTTTCTAGTGCATGATCATCATCTTCCATGGGATCATGATCTTCTCCTTTAATACTCACACATAAATGTTCCTCCATATTCACACATCCATGTTTCTCCAAGATGTGGTGGTCCATATCATGTACTACCTGGGGAGATCGACCTATATAAAAATGATGATAATCAAGTCCCCCTTCAATGTGATAATCAAACCCCCCTCCATGGTTCATATGTATATTAATTGTGAAAATAATATTATAACAAACAACTTATCAATGGATGATAATCAAACCCCCCTTCAATGGGACCATTCTCCCTAAAATGTATCTTAGTTTTTTTGATTTTGATTATTCTTGTCTTTAATTGTTATAGCTCTTGCAACGACAATAACATTTTGTGTCACCTTCTCTTTGAAAGTTAGACAACAATCTAGTGATTGTCTCCCTATTTTGATCAAATTCCCTTGTATTATCTGACATGATCCTTCTCCACAGGAATAACTTATTCTTGTACCCTTATTGAATTGGTTGTACTTGCTAGATCGATCATTGATAACCATTTCAACATACACATTGACATTAGAGAGAAAACCTTGAAAAAAATTTGAACGTGGTGTTCTTAATGTTTAACTGCACATATGGTTTTGAAAGAAAAATATTGGTGTACTTAATGTGTATATCTACAAAAAAAATTAGACATATTGTACTTAATGTTTACATTTGCACATATGGTTTTGAAAGGAAAAATTGGTGTAATTAATGTGTATATCTGCAAAAAATATTAGACGTGTCAAGTACTTAATGTTTATATCTACACATATGGTTTTGAAGATGGTAGAATTATTGAACAAGTTAGTCTTTTAGAACCTACTTTGCATCTAGTAATTACTATAATATAATTTCTATTATAACTAGGTTTAGAGAATCCAGTATTGAATACTCTTCGCAAACCACTCAAGCCAAATAGTTTTATTTTCATGTTAATGTTTGCACCTTTTTTATTTGTGTATAACATGAGGAACCAAGAAGGTGGGTGGATTTTACCCCTTTTTATTCACTAGTTTTGACTTTCCATTTGGTTTTGTCTCTACCTTGAAGGAACATCCATATGCCTTGTGCATAAGAGGTACATTCACCAAGGAAATCTCATCTTGAAGTTGAAACCAAATGCTATCAACAACTGTTAATTCATTAGGTACACACAAAATAAAAAAATTATCTAAGCCAAAAGTTATGAACACAAATTAGTGGGAGCCTGTCATTTAAAGGGTGTTAACATCACAATCAAGACCTTAGGACTAATCATAAGAGGGAAAATGTCCATAAGACTATAAGACTATTGGTTTAACCCTTGCACCCTTTAAAATTGCAAGTGCTAGTCTTATAGTTATATCTTATAAACATAGATGAATATAAATTATGATGTGTTTCTCCTAACATTTTCTACTCAGTTAATTTTGGTGTGGGAATCCATTAAATAAATTATAAAATATTCTTTAATTAGATACATGGAAGATTTCTTTTAGGTCATTTCTCCCAACTATCTACCTTTACTCCTTTCCTCCTCTATCAATACACATTGAAGCATACAAAATCTCTATCACCACCATGTCTTCTGGATCATTCAAGCGTGCAAAATCCAAAATCTTTGTCTTGTGTTTCTCAATATTTGAAGTGTTTGTTATTGACCTACATAAATAAATGGTGTTGTACTTTTGAAACTCTTCATACTAGATGTGGCATTCGCATATTATTGGCATCTTCATAAAGGATTTTTTAATGGGAAATTTGACCTCCTTAAGAATCTTTAAGGGGCTAACTAAGGTCGTCATGGAATTGCAAATGGAAATTTGAAATGAGCATGGATCCTTTGGGCGAAATTTGATAAAGGATTCGTGACTGGAAAGTCAACTTAGGAAGGGATTTTCTTTTGGAAACGTGATTTCCTTAAAGGTTACAAGGTGGAAAGTCAACTTGCTCAAGGATTAATAAGTGGTAATTTTCTTAACTAATGGAATTTCAAGGGGAAGTTTTCTCTTGTCATTGATTATTTTTTATTGTTGCAAAAATATGGAATTCCATCTTTTTCTGTAGATTTTTTAGATTTTTCTTATTTTTATCTTACTTTACCTTTAAATCTTGGAATCTCTTCACTTCTCATTTTTTATTTTTCCCCATCACACTTTCATAAATTTTATTTTTAGCATGTTGTCTTACAACATTTTACAATCATTTTCAATCATCTAAACTTATGCAAGGTTTGATGGGGAACCTTGACCTAGAGACAGATTTCCTAAAAAGAGACTAGAATCCTAACCAAAATGTTGCCAACCTGTGGACAACTAAACAAGACGCTAAGCTAGAAAGCAAAAAAGGAAAAAAAGGGGGATCCCCATTTAAATGGGGCACATGTGTTTACAACACAACAAGACTCTTGGAAATCCATCTTATGGCAGCAAGATATGGTGAGAATGTAATCAGTGGTGAAGAGTTGAACAATGTGCCTACAAGGCATAGGAAAGAGATGAAGGAGATAAGTTCAAATTATAATTTTTTTTACATAGAAAAAGATAAAGTTGAATTGTTTCTAGTAAGTTTCATATATATACATAGAATAGTTTTACTTATCTTTGTTTGTTGGGGAGAGCACCGTCCCTATCATTCACAGAGTTGATACCAAGCTATAAGATTTTAACTATATTCTACAATCTTTGGGCTTAACAGCCTCAATGGAACGAAAAATAGGATATTGATTAAATAAAATGACTGGTTCTAAGCCCACGGTGGTTCTTGCCAAACAAAAAGGAAGGCAACTACAGCCGGTGAAAGACTTGGACCACATGGTTTATGAGAGGAAAAGTTTGAATCAAAACTAAATCACAGATTTTCTATTATGACGTCAACCTCTCTACTATCAATCTCCAAACAAAACTTTTGTTGTTCCATTAATCCAAAAAGCCGATAAATATTGTGTGAGAGATAAGGACTCAATAGAGAAGGAAAAATATACAAATTGAGAAGAAGAGTTTAAGTTTGATATTACATCCATTCAAATTCTAAGTTCAAAATTGACTCTCTGAAATAAAAATAAAAACAAATAAGAACAGCCATATCTATCGTTAACATGAATTTGTGGATAATTTTGATTGCAAATTTAAATTCTTTTGGATAGAAACGAAACTATCATAGCATAAATTCTCATTCCCCATTAAAGATTGTTTCTTGAAACTAAAATTTTGCAGCATTCAATTATGTGGCCCTATGGCCTTGCCTCACAAAAACAAAATGGGGTAGCCGATGCCTAAAACTGTACCTGTTTATGAGGTATCCGATGCCGATACCTAGCTTGACTTCAGTTCTGTGACTTTGCCCTAGCTCGACATATATCAAATGAGCCATTCTTTTTCCTTTTTTATTTATAATCACGTGAGCATCACAATAACAATGACCCCGCCATAGTTACGATGGCATTGGGAACATTTACAAAAAAGAAACATAAAAATCACACACAAATTGCACTCCCGTTGTAAATTGTCATCGCAATTTGACTCCAAATGTTGTAAAGAAAATTTAAAACTCTATATTTCAATTTTCCTTTACTACATCTGATATGTTGAGTAATGCACATAGTACTTATGAGGCTATCTCTACTACTTCCAAATCAGTGTATGGAAATTTTTCAGAAGATGCCTTGGCTAATAGGCATTCATCTAATTGTCTTTGCACAAGATCAATTTTCAGAGTAAGGTTCTTCCTTAATAGTGAAAGTATTTTCAACATTCTTTTCTTATTTATCTCTAAAAGCACAACTTCATCCTGTATCTTGCTAATTTTTCTCTCCAAGTTTACAATATGCACTGTATAACTTTGCAATTCATTCACAAGAGTCTTTAACTCTTCCAGTTTAACATTCAGCTTATTTGTGATATCCTTGATAGATGTGTCTGACATGGCACATTTACCATACACTTCTTTTCCTTCTGCTAAACATCTCCTCAGTTCCTTGATTCTCTCATCAAGATTTTCTAGGTCTCCTCTAAGGTTTTCATAGACTTTTCTAAACATCTATGCATCATGCAGAGTTTGTGCCTTTTTGGTTGCCACTTTTAATAATTGTGTAAACATTTTATCAAAATCCTTGATAACTTATTTTGCTCTTATCTATGGGTTTGGCTCATTAATTTTAAATTATACAATACTCTACAACTTCTCGGTGACTTTCATCAAAGAGTTTTGTAGTCTTTACTCTCTTGTTCTTCTCAATAATTTTACTTAGAGATGATATCAATCCAACTTGATCATCTTCCTCTAACTTATTTCCTAACAAAGTTTCCAATGTAAATTCAAGTGGTGACCTTGAAGAACCGGGTTCACTTGCCTTTATTTGATTGCTGATTTCTTCTTCTTCTTTATTTCTTTGTGTTTTCTTCCTCTTCCTTCTTTCTCGTCTCTTCTTCCTCTTCTATCTTCTTTCTTTCTTCCTCCTCCTCCTTTTCTTCTTCCATCTTATTTATTTCTTCTCCCTTTTTCTTATCTTCTTCTACCTTTATTATTTCTTCTTCCTTCTTCTTCTCTTCTTCTACCTTTATTCTTTCTTTTTCCTTTTACTTTTCGTCTTCTTCCTTTATCTCTTTCTTTTTCTCCTCTACCACTTCCTCTACATCAAAGCTTGTATAACCTACCAAATTGTCAACATTTTCTCTATAATCCTTAAAAGGATCCTTTGCAATATCAACTGTGATATTTTTTTTTATCTATCTCCATAGTGTCCACATCTACAGTTACCTGTGGAGCTGTTGTTTTTGTTCCTAATGTTGTTGATGTTGTACTTTGAGGGCTAGAAGAATTAAGATCCTTCATCATCTATACTATTGCTTGCTCAGTATCCTTATTTATTTCCTAAAAGTTTCCTCCCATGATTAATATAGCTCTTCTCTTGTTTCTTAGATAAGGTTCAAGACTCTTCAACAAATATCCTAAATGTTCTTCATTGTCTATTGTGCATAAATTTTTGATCATATTCTCTTTGATCTCTGTGTCTTCTTCTTGTACTATGTTCTTTCTATTGAATAATCTATCATACAAATTTTTGGGAATCTATCCTTGTATGCCTCTGAACTTCTTCTTAGACAATATCATATATTGTATTACTGCATTTTCTAATTGAAATTTGTTAAGAAATTACTGTACAATTCATAAAACTTGTTCGATTGGTTAAAATTGTCATCATTAATGATTATGTTGTTCAATCTTTCTATCTAAGGCTTCCATATCTTTCTTCCTTTGCTCCAAATCTTATGCACTCTTAACCATAGCTTTCTTACATCCTTTTCTACCTCATACTAACTTTGCAAGTCTCAATTCCTACTCTAAAGTTTTCTATACTAATCTAATACTAATTCAGTTATGTTAATTGATGAAATAAACTGGTCAATCAAATTGTGACTGGTTGGAGACTATGACTAACTTTAATTTGTTCTCAGATGCTTCACTTGACTGAATTTCTAACACAACATATGAACTTGTTGGTTCCTTATCTTTAACAAATGATTAATCAAGGTTTCCTACAAGATCTTTCACATTTTCTCTTTGACTGTTACTTTTATTCTCATTCCCTTTGTTGTTGTTCATATTCCTTCTAGGATTTGGGTTTCTCGTGTTCTTCTTCATGTTGTTAGGCATCCTCATATTGTTCATCCTACAATATTTTTTTGTGTCTCCCATGTTGTTACAAATCTAACAAACTATAACATTGTTTCCATATCCAAGTCCTCAATGACTTATCTATGCTTTGCAATCTCTATATATATGTCCAAAGTTGTTGTACTTATAACACATAATGTCATTCCTTAGAACATTGGTTCCTCCAATAGCTTTATTAGCCACAGAGTTAGTACCTCTAAACATTCTACTATTATCATTATTAAATTTAGGTTTCATATCTTCCATAGCTCTATGACCAAAACCATGACAATTATAACAATAACTAGAAATGGGTTTAAATGACTTCCCTGTATAGTCCCTTTTTCATGTGACCAAATTTATCGCATGCATAGCATCTACTTCTGACTGGGTTCCTCACTTCTTTAGTTGATTTAGATTGCTGAGGCTTCTTAGGTACATCTTTAGATTGACTAGACTCAACCTTGTTCTAATGTTCTTCTTTGTGTTGGATCACAAGATCTAGTTCTTTATTTACTTCGAACTTCTTAGATGACTTTTCTCCAAGGTATCCAAGACTAGTCTTATCATAAGATAGTCTCTATATAAAGATGTGTTCATCAATATTTTCAGTACTCTAATATAATTTCTCAAGGTGTTTCTTAGATTGAGGTAGCTCTCCTTTCACAATAGTATTATACTTCTCAAGTTCTGTATATTGTAACTTTGCAATCTCAAGCTCGGGTATCACTTTGGTAAGGTTAGATCTTAGATGTGCATTCTCAGATTTCAAATATGACTCAACTTACTATCATCATCCTTCAAGCTCAACTTTAGATTCATAATATCCAGTTCATGCTTCAGGATCTCATTCTTTTTCTTAAGTCTTGAAACTTCATCACTATCTTTGATCTAATCTTTGGACTTAAGATAATCTATCTTATCTTTCAACTCTCTATGTAGTCGTTCACATCTTCATACTTGTCTTTCAAAGTATCTCTTTCTTCGGTATGTATATCAATCTGCTCAAGAGCTTCTCCAAGATTCTTCTATAACTTATCCATATCCATAGAGATCCTACTCAAGTTGTTAGGCCTTCTCTAAGTAATTGTGCTCTGATACCAATTGTTAGAATTAGGAAATACTGAGAGGGGGGTTGAATCAGTATTTCACAAACATTTTCCCAAATATGGATATCAATAACAATCTTATAACTTGCATATGAAAGTAAATTGATTATGCTTAACAGTAAACACAACCATAAAGTAATGCAACACATAACACCATATTTTGTTAACTAGAGAAACCCTGGCCAGTGGAAAACCCTGGTGGGGATGGTACCCACAAAATGTTCTAATAATCATAAGTATTTTGTGAAATATATTAGCCCTTTTAGAATTCTATTACATCAATATAGTGTCTTAAACCTTGTTAGAGGACTAGACCTTGTTAGAAGTCTCAACCCTATTAGGAGTTGTTATTACAATTATAGAAAGTATGCAAGATGAGCCCACTACCCAAACATGCAATATACAATAATGATCTTCAATACAAGAGATAAATACAAAACCTCTTACTGTTGATATCTTCAATACCTAATTTGGTTTTTCTGCTCTTAACAAAACTCAATCATATATTGTACTGTTATGATCTTATATTAGAATTCACATCTCAAACAATAGCTTTACAATATCATAAAACATCTACAAACTTTGCATCTCAAGTTTTGTCCTTTATACCAAGCTATTTCACAATAACTTGCACAGTCGGCCTTCATACCTTTGTGCACTTGCCAAAATACAAAATTAACTCTCGCTGACTTAGCATTAACATCTAGGATGTCATCCCTACTTAATTAAGTAATTATTTTGGTAAACAAAATAATTCCTTAACCAAAAATACTTCATTCCTTATCCTTATCATGTTTTTTCTACTCAACAAAATAGTAATATCTATGTTCTTACTGACCATACAATCTCGTGCACTTCCAAGTATGATTAACAAACTCTACTCTATCTGTCCATCATTTTGCACATGATGATCATCTATTAGTGAAGCTCGTTCATCAAATATTTGTCTCTATTGTCAAATAAACTAAGTGATACTTAGACCATTTTCTAAGTCTAACTACCAGAATTGTATCCTCACATCTTGCTCACTTCATGTTGAATATATGTTTCCATAAATGACAACATCATACTGTCTAACTGTGAGGCCTCGCCCCGACCCTTCATAGCATAGTTGATACCTTATTATTTTGATACTTATGACTCGATACGTTGAGACACTATCGGATACACTGAACATATTATGTTATGTTATTTCATGTTGTGTGATGTTTACTTTTAGATATTTGGTTTTTTCGTTTAACGCTTTATGAACATGTGTATTTAAGTAAGTGAATGCAAAATTAACACTTTGATTATGAAATTTTAATGATTAAGAATATGAGTAGGACGAGAGAAACCTTGATTGATTGAAAGATGTATGTTTTAATTTATGTGATTCTTTGATACGTATTGAAATGTCCCTTTTCTGATTTTACATGATATTTCAAGCCTCAAATCAGATCTTTAAAATCAAACAACTAATATTCCAAAGATCCACCAAATTTCTCAAGAAACCCCAAATCGGGTATGTTGAAAATAGTGCCAAAAGCTTCACAACTTCACAAATTATTAATAAATCTGAAAATAGAAATTTTTACAGAAATTTCAGCAGCATAACAGCCTACGAATTGACATTTCCAGATCCGTATAGCCTTTACACAACAGCTCAAAAATGTAGGACAAAAACTATGCTCATCGAGCTCCCGAAATAGCACAAAATATGCCCGGAAACACCACAAAAACACTAATAATCTATCTCAGAAGTTTAATCATGTCCCAATACATATATTCAGTTCTATTTTAACATTTAAAAGTCTGATATACAGCAGCAACCCAAACTGATATGAAATACTCAACTGAAAACACCAAACTCATACAAAATACACACCCAAAAACCCACAAATCTGCACTGTTCAGCACAAAGGCAAACTTTGTATGAGCATGCACATGGAATGGCTTCAAAATCTCATTCTTAGCCTTCCTAGAAACCTGCAAACTCTCGTTCTTGGGTCTCCTTCTCCACAGGTTTGGCAGCCTCTGAAGAACAACAAAGAAATGAGCAAAAATCAAGTCCTGGAATGAGCCCAAAATGCCTCCAAACCCCTTAAAAGAGGGCATAACCCTAACTCACGTCCAAGAGGGGTTAATAAAATATAATTTAATAATAATTTTTATTTATTATTCCATTGGTTTCCAAAGATTAGCCCCTTTTGCCGAAACTTCACCTTTTTGGAGCCTGCCTGCCTTAACAAAGTTTACTATTTTTTAATTATTTGAAAAGGGGATATGACAAGTCCTCCCCTCCCAAATATTGCTTGTCCTCAAGCAATGAAGGTTGGAATTCTCAAGAATATGTGCTCCCTCCCAATTTGCATCCTCTAGGGGTAATCCTTTCCATTTGACCAAATGCTCTATGACGCTCCTGTTTCTCAATCTTTTCTCTCTTGTATCCAAAATCTCTTCTGGTATCAAAACTAATTTCCCTTCATCATCAAGAGGTGGTAATTCTGTAGATACTGTGGTTTGCTGTCCTAGAACCTTCTTTAAGCAAGAAACATGAAAAATATTATGTATTTTGTTGTTTGGTGGGAGCTCCAATTCATAAGCTACCTCTCCTACCTTCTTGATGATTTTATAAGGCCCATAGAACCTTGGCTTGAGTTTCTCTGCCCCACTCCTCTTCAAGGTGCTTTGCTTATATGGCTGCAACCTAACAAATACCAAATCTCCCACCTCAAAAGATCTTTCAATCCTTTTCCTGTCAGCATATATCTTTTGTTGGTTCTGTGCATGTTGTAGGTTATCCTTGAGGGACCTTATTATGTCTTGGCTTTGCTTGATGAAATCACTTGTTGCGGGTACTCTGCTATCGGAAAGTATTAGATCAACAAAGGAAAGGGCATCATAACCATAAAGAGCACGAAAAGGAGGCATACCAATAGACATGTGATGAGATGTATTGTAACAATACTCCCCTAGGTGTAACCATTTCACCCAAGCATGTTGTTGATTTGAAACATAGTTCCTCAAATATCCCTATATCCATTTATAAACTATCTCTGTTTGTCCATTTGTTTGAGGGTGATAGCTAGTACTAGGAGTGAGTTCAGTTCCTGCCAAATGAAAGAGCTCCTTCCAAAAAGAGCTGAGGAATCTACTGTCCTGGTCACTAACAATGTTTCTAGGCAAACCATGTAATCTAAAAATTTCCTTGAAGAACAATTCGGCCACTTGTGATGCCTTGAAATCAGAGGTGATAGGAAAGAAATGTGCATACTTAGTTAGTCTATCTACCACCACATATATGCAATCCTTACCTTGAACCTTGGGCAACCCAGTGATGAAGTCCATGGAAATACTTTCCCATTTTTGTTCGGGAATAGGAAGTGGCTGCAACAACCCTGCAGGAAAATTTTGCTCACTCTTGCTTTGTTGGCATACCATACATTCCTTAATGTGTTTAAGGACATCCTCCTTCATACCCTTCCATGAAAACCGCTCTCGAATTTGCCTGTATGTCTTGAAGTATCCCTAATGACCAGCCAAAGGTGTGTCATGAAAGGCCCTCAATATCCTCTCCTTAGTTTTTGACCCTGGCACTAGGAAGATCCTGTTCTTGTAATAAATCAATTCATCAACAACCTTGTACCTGTTATCATCCACTAACTTATCCAAAATCTTTGTGGCAAAGGAATCTTTAGCATACTCTAAAATTATGGAGACTTTCCAATCAGCAGAGATAGATGATAAGGAACACAAAGTGGGCTTTCTTGAGAGAGCATCAGCAACCACATTATTCTTTCCTTTCATGTATTCAATATCAAAATCATAAGCATGTAATTTGCTTACCCATTTTTGTTGAGGATCATTCAAATCCCTTTGCTTCAAGAAGAACCTGAGGCTATTATGGTTTGTCTTTACAATGAATCTCCCACATACCAAATATTGTCTAAACTTATGAAGTGCATGCATGATTGCCAACATTTCCTTATCATAGATGGAGTAACCTTTCTCTGATTAATTTAATTTTATACTCTCAAATGCTATTGGATGTCCCATTTGAGTTAGGACCGCCCCTATACCTTCTCCAGAAGCATCACATTCAACAACAAAAGGTAAAGAGAAATCTGGAATTGCAAGCACAGGGCATGAACTCATTACCTCCTTAAGCTTATCAAATGTTTTTTGTGCCTCTTCTGTCCAAACAAAAGCTCCTTTCTTTGTCAAATTAGTCAAGGGGGCAGCAAGCTAAGAAAATCCCTTGGCAAATCTCCTATAGTAGCTACACAACCCGAAGAAACCTCTCAACTGTGTAAGATTAGTGGGTGGAGGCCAATCCAAAATTGCCTAGATTTTTTGTTGATCAACCTGTACTCCTTTAGAACTTATAATATGTCCCAAATATAGGATCTCTGTCAAACCAAACTCACATTTAGATAGCTTAGCATAGAAGGATTGCTGCTCCAAGATTCCCAAAACAGTGTCTATGTGCTTTATATGCTCTTCCCATGTTTTACTGTATATCAAGATATCACCAAAAAATACCAAAACAAATTTTCGAAGATGCTGGTTGAATACCTTATTCATACAAGATTGGAATGTTGCAGGTGCATTACTGAGTCCAAATGGCATAACAAGAAATTCAAAGTGCCCATAGTGACATCTGAAAGCAGTCTTTTCCACATCTTCACTCCTCATTCGGAGTTGATGGTACCCTAATCTTAAGTCAATTTTTGAGAAGTATATAGCACCATGTAACTCATCAATGAGTTCATCTATGCGTGGTATAGGATACCTATTTTTTATGGTCTTCTTGTTTAGAGCCCTGTAGTCTATACACATTCTCATTGTACCATCCTTTTTCTTGACAAGTACCACAGATGAAAATGGACTAGAGCTAGGGCTTATGAATCCCATGTCCAGGAGTTCTTTAATAGTTTTTTCAATTTCTTCCTTATAACCTCTTGGATGGCGGTATGGGGTTGTTATAACTGGTTTGGCACCCTGTTCTAACTCTATAACATGCTCAAAACCTCTATCTGGTGGTAATCCTGGAGGCAAATCATTGAAAACTATACTATGCTTATCAAGAATATTTTGAATTTCAAAATGGAAATTACCTTGATTCTTTGGAGAGCTTGTTGGTTGGATTATGACTCCTGCTACCCATGTTACTTGTCCTCTTCGAAAAGTCCTCTCCATCCTCTTTGCAGAGACCGCCTTAGGTGCTCCATTCGATAAACCTCTCAATATGACTTCTTTCCCATTGGAATGAAATTTAAACTCCATAGTTTGATGGTTCATGTAATAGCCTCCGATAGAGTGCAACCATTGAACACCCAATACAAGATCTGTCTCCCCAATACCAACCACATAGAAGTCATCACATAACTCATAATCTCCTAAGGTCATCTTGAGTTGTTTCACCACCCGTGTGCAAGGCATAGTGAATCCATCAACTACCGTAACATTGAATCCCTCAAAATCTTCTGCTTTAAGCCCTCTTTTCATGACAAATCCCTCATCAATAAAATTGTGAGTTGCCCCACTATCAAGAAGAACTGTCAACCTTTGCCCTGCTAGTACCCCTCGAATTCAAAAGGGATGGTATCTTGGGACTCCCGATAATGCTGCTAAAGTGTCATCCTTGCTGATTTATTTTTCTTTCTCTTCTTCTACCTCCTCCTTAGTATCATGAAATTCCTCATGCTCATCTGAATCAGATTCTGAAGCAACTTCAATATAGTGCACTTGACCTTTCCCCAAACATCTGTGTCCTGGAGCCCATGGTTCTCTACAAGTAAAACAAAGCTTTTTCCTTCGTAATTCAGTCCTAGTCTCTTCATCTACCTTCTTTTTTGGCACATTTATCACATCTTTTGGTGGTAGTGTTAGGAAAGTCTTTTTCTGAAAATTTCCCTTATGTTGCCAAAGATTTGGGGGTTTTTGATTAGTGATTGATTTCATAGGCACGCAAGTTTCAAGTTGCAAGCTTCTTTTGATAGCTTCATGTAAGGTTGAGGGTGAGAAAGCCTTAACCAAACCCTTAACAGAATCTTCTAAACCATCAAGAAAAAGATAAACAATCCTCTTTTCACTCATATCAGGGACCATAACAGCCACTTTTTGAAACTCTTCTATATACTCATTAACTGATTTGGTTTGCTTCAACTTTGACAATTCTTTAAAGTACTCTTCATCATCCTTGAGGTCAAATCTGTCTATCACTCTTTGACTGAAATCATCAAATGTAGTTACCTGATCATGACCTTGAGTAGTCATTCCATGATACCACCAATAATAGGCTGCATCTTCCAAGTGTAGACTTGCAAATTGAACAGCATCACTCTCCTTAATGGGGTTAAGTGTGAAGAAAGTCTGTAATTTTTGTAGCCATGCTCTAGCTGAAATTTTGTTTGTTCCATCAAAAGTAGGTGCTGTAAACTTGCTTATTTTATTTTTGAGCTCTCTTCCACTTATGTCATGCTCCCTCTTATTCTCTTTCTTGGGCATCAAAGTGTTCATCATATCCACATATTCTCTAAAAGGAACCGAACTACAAAAGTCATCATCTAAGACATTATAAGTAACTCTTAATGCAATCAAGTTACCTGTAACCTCTTCCACGAGATTAATGGCTGGATTTGGTACTGGTGGCTCATCTGTAGGCAAAAAAATAGTTTTGGTTGATTTAGATGGTGTGGATTTCAGATTTATTGGCTCCTCTGAAGTGCTCCCTTTCTCATTAATAGATGCAACTCCTTGTAGTTTTTCTGTCAATATTCGCAAAGCCTCTCTAGTTTCTGCCAAACTATCCGCTGTTTGTTTCTGAGTATTTTGGATCTCTTGGAAAAATTTCTTTGCCATCTCATCTGGATCAGCCATACTTTTCCCTTCCTTGGATTTTGTACTTTTACTTTCAACTGAAGGTTTGATCAAAATTTCTTTATTCTTTTCTCGCTGCAAATATCTTTTTTCTCTTTCACTTAGTTGCATGCGACCATAAATTTTGACATGCAACTGATTAGAAGCAACATGCAACCATAGAATATGACATGCAAGATCTGGGTAGTTGTCAAAACTTACATGCAAGATCTGGGTAGTTGTTAAAATTGACATGCAAACTTCTACAAACCCTCAGGCTGGCAAGATCATGGCTCTGATACCACTGAAATGTCCCTTTTCTGATTTTACATGATATTTCAAGCCTCAAATCAGATCTTTAAAATCAAACAACTAATATTCCAAAGATCCACCAAATTTTTCAAGAAACCCCAAATCGGGTATGTTGAAAATAGTGCCAAAAGCTTCACAACTTCACAAATTATTAATAAATCTGAAAATGGACATTTTTACAAAAATTTCAGCAGCATAACAGCCTACAAATTGACATTTTCAGATCTGTATAGCCTTTACACAACAGCTCAAAAATGTAGCACAAAAACTATGCTCATCGGGCTCCCGAAATAGCACAAAATATGCCCGAAAACACCACAAAAACACTAATAATCTATCTCAGAAGTTTAATCACGTCCCAATACATATATTCAACTCTATTTTAACATTTAAAAGTCTGATATACAGCAGCAACCCAAACTGATATGAAATACTCAACTGAAAACACCAAACTCATACAAAAAACACACCCAAAAACTCACAAATCTGCACTGTTCAGCACAAAGGCAAACTCTGTATGAGCATGCACATGGAATGGCTTCAAACTCCCGTTCTTAGCCTTCCTGAAAACCTGCAAACTCCCGTTCTTGGGTCTCCTTCTCCATAGGTTTGGCAGCCTCTGAAGAACAACAAAGAAATGAGCAAAAATCAAGTTCTGGAATGAGCCCAAAATGCCTCCAAACCCCTTAAAAGAGGGCATAACCCTAACTCACGTCCAAGAGGGGTTAATAAAATATAATTTAATAATAATTTTTATTTATTAGTCCATTGGTTTCCAAAAATTAGCCCCTTTTGCCGAAACTTCACCTTTTTGGAGCCTGCCTGCCTTAACAAAGTTTACTATTTTTTAATTACTTGAAAAGGGGACATGACACGTATATACATATGTGCATGTGATTTTATGGGGCTACTGATGTGTGCAATGAGTGTGCAGGATATTTTAGCCGAGAAACCCGATGGAGGAACGGAACTGATCCCTATGTGCCATTCATGGAAACTTTTTTGTTCGTATCTTAATTGTATTGTGAGATGTATGAATGTATCTTTCTATAATTTAGTAAATGTTAACGTTCGTAATAGTATTTTTATAGTGTCACTTGACACTCGTGAATTGTATGTGCATTCCAGAATGCTAGTTAGGGTCAATTGTGTAACCTATGGACCTAAGTCAGACTAAGTTAGTGACCTTTTTGCTAATCTATTTTTTAATCGAGTTTAGTTACCTCTAATTCGGATTAGTGCTTAATCTTCTTTTTGGAGTTGTTAGATAGTCTTAAAAATTTCTAGCATTTGTTTGGTCCCAAATCAATTCCTAAGGCCTTAAATCATGAAATCTTAATACCCAAGGAGTATGAGTATGGGTTGGGGGCATTTTCCACGCCCCTAGCCCCTTTTGTTGACTTTTGAAGTCACTCAAAAAGTCTATTTTTTCCTTAGTGCGAAAATTGAAAGTTGTTACCATGGGTTGAATAACCTCAACTCCACTTAGAGGTTTACCTTAGGTTTGGTTGAGTTAGAAACCTCTAGATTTTTAGGCAAGTGGGGGAAGTTATTTCCCTTTTTAGGTAGTTGAGTTTGGATCTTATTTAGAGGCATTTTTGAGAAGTTTTGGTTGTTACCCAATCTCTAGTTTTAGAGAGGAGTTTTGAAGATTGAAGGCAAGGAAGGAAAAGCTCTTCTCAACTTGTTCATTTTACCATAACCTCTTTGTGAAGGTAGGAGTTATCCATCTCCTTTGTTCATGTTATTCATGTTGCTCATGTGGTTTCATACTTGTTTCATGCTTATGTTATTGTGTTGTTCATTGGTATGCTTGTATGTACATTGGGTATGCTTGGGAAGGATTGAAAACATGTTTTTTCTTGAATGCTTTTCTTGAATTTTGAAGTTTTCTTGTATGGGTGTTTTGGCATTACTCGCCCTTGGATAGGGTAGAAGTGGCCAATTTCAGGAAAGGTATTCAATTGGACTCCAACAGTGTAGTCTCTTCTCAAGACGAAAAGAGGGAGAGAGAGTAGGGTGTTATGGGCCCCTACCTGTCAGCACAAACCACGTATGATTTTTGGCATGTAAGAATGGAAGAACGGAAGTTCTTGAGTTATAGCCCCGATTGGGCACCTATTTTGGTGTTGTGTCTGACATCTCCTATTGGAAAAAATCCACCTTCTCCCTAGTTTTATATCTGTTGAGAAAACCTAGTATGGAAATGGATGTCTGATTTTGTTCCTTGTTATGCTTGTTGTCACCTGGTCAGTTTACGTTCCCTCCACAATTTCAGCGATGTATTGTAAAAAATGATATGGATCCCTTGATGAGGGTCATGAAGGAAATTTAAATTTCTTGTTGAAATTCAATTATGTTCGGGATTTACATCCTGTGTAGAAATGTATTTTAAAAATTTTGTTGTAGTGGCAACGATGTCAGATTTTCTTACTGGTTCTTTCCCGACAGAGCCTTTGAATAAAGTTGTCAATAAAATAGTGCTTAAGTAATATCGCTTCTCATGAAGTTTTCGTATTTTTATTTATATGAATGTATATCAAAAATAAGATGAAATGATGATGTTCAATTATGCAAAACAAATTCAATTTTCATATATATATATATATATATATATATATATATATATATATATATATATATATATATATATATATATATATATATATATATATATATATATCTCTTTTGTTATAAAAAATAATAAGTTGATTGTAATTTCACACTTAGCATAAATAAGGACTAAAAAATATATACAACTTTAGAGCAAAATACTCTTTATCTTTTGTATGAGGAAAGACTTAATTCCCCCGTGGTAACAGAGAATCTTTAAAAATTCTCCTAAATATTCTTGTTTGAATAATATAAATAAAATAACAATTGAATAAATAAATATAAAATAAATAAATAAGTTTGCATAAAACAAACAAATATCCTAAATGCTACCCACTTTACAACATAACTCACCGCCCTAAAATTCCTATAAAAATTTTAAAAAGAAAACGCGTGGGGACAGGCATCATTTATTAATTACAGAGGAGGGGCTGATGTTTGTATATATTTAATGTGCCATGGTCAGCGCCACGTGAGTTGTATTGGAAGGGGGCGGCATGTTTTTAAAAAATTTCATTTAAACAAACTTTGTTTTAAAAACATTGAAAACCTTCCACTTTCTTTTTCCACCATATCCCTTGGTCAGCGCGTGAAGGAGCGACCTTCGGCTGCGCACTTTTTGTACAGCTAGGTTAGCGTGGGGAAAGGTGATGTGGGTAATGGGGTAATTTAGGTTAGTTTAGTGATAATTTAAATTAAGTTTGTTTTTTTTAAGATTTTCATTTTTTTTTTTAAGTTAGCTCATGTTTTAGTTAGTAATTTTAGTTTAGTTTGTTATTTATTAAAAGTTTACTTTAGGTTAGTTTTAAAATTTACTCAAGTTAGAATGTTAGTAAATTTTAATGTTAGTTTAATTTTATAGTTAATATTTACTTTTTAGTTAGTTGTTTTATTAGTATTTAATTTAGTTAAGTTTTGTTTTAGTTAATATTTACTTTAAGATTAAGGTTGCATTAATTTAGTTTTAAATTAAGGATTGCTTAAATATTATGTTAGATAAATTAAGATGTTATGAAATAAAGGTTATTATTGTTATATATTAATTTGGTTTCTTTTTTTTTTTATAATGAATATATGTTGAATTAATAGGTAATATAGTTTGTTTTGTTTTATGGTATCATCGTATTTAGTTTAATTAATTTTGTGTTATAATTAAGAATTTTTGTTTAATTCTATTATATTATAGATTTATATAGTATTGAAATGTTAATTAAAGTTTATTTGAGGATGTAATGTTATTTTAATTAGAAGATCTTCTTGAGTTCAAATATTTCAAAATAGTTAGTAGGTGATTATTTAAATTGTTATTCAATAATTTTAAATATAACATTGTAAAAGTAATGTATTACTGAAACAGAGGTCAATATCGATTTAATAGCGAGATATAAAATTTAACGATTTATTCCTACTCTTGATTTTTAAACTTAAGATGAATGTAGTGAACCTATACTATAACTGTGAATCAAACCTATCAAAACTTAGTGAATTTTATTATTACACTTTTTTTTTTAAAATTGTGTTTTTGCCCTTGTATTTTTGGGCATGACACTAACTTAGCCAAATTTTCAACAATGTCTACATTCAAAGGCTCTATTTCCTCTCTCCACAGTTGAAACAAGTGCCCTTAAACCAAGATCTTTCTTCTCTCTTACCATTATTACTATTCCTAGAATCACTAGTATAGCTACCTCTAATGTAATTACCTCTCTTACTAGCAGGTTCCTCATTCCATTCTATTTACCCTTCTCTTGCATTGCTTTATCATATCTACTACTTTCTCCATAGGTTCGGCCTCTGCTTCTTTGAAATATGTCACCTCTTCCTCTTTGTCTTTGATCATGTTTCTTTGCCAATAACTCCTCATCCTTTAGGGCATACTAATATGCTTCTTCCACACTATCCAACTTGGCAATGATAATCTCATCCTGGATTAATGTCCTTAAACCATTCAGGTATCTAGCCACTTTCTCAACCTCATCATCCACATGTCCAGATCTGATATCCAATTTGTAAAATTCCTCAGTATTTTGTTTCATAGTCATGTCCTTTTGTCTTAAATTTTGTATTCTCCTCAACAAATTAACCAAGTAATTTGCAAGAAGGAACTTCTTTTTTATCTTGGCAATCATCTTTTCCTATGTCTTGATCTTTTCCTTTCCTCTTTTCTACCTTTTAGTATAAAAATGATCCCACCAAAGTGAAGCATGACCCTTCAACTTGGTGACTATTATCTTTACCTTTCTATTCTCAGGGGTACTTTCAAACTCAAATAATTTATCCATTTTAGATATCCACAAACATTGCATTAGTCTCAATCCTTCCATCATAACAAGCAACTTCAATAGTAGGTCCGGAGTTTTCCCTTAACAAAAGTCTCAGAAACCTCTCCTCATCTTGTTCCACTTCAGGTTCAGGATTAGGATTAGGTACTACTTCTTCATCATACTTATTTCCTCAAGATGTACACCTCTTCTCTAGGTTGTCTTAACAACTTCAAGTCTTTTTGCAATTTGTCTAAATATATCCATAATGACATTATCTGCATTTCCTCTACCTCAAACCATTTTGACAATAGTTCATACAAGAATCGTAGCCTCCTACAAGTTATAGGTCAGAATTCAAATCTGTCATCTTACAACCAAATCAATTAAGGTTCTCAGCAATCCCAAAATTCACAAGGAAATAAAACCTTTCTCCAATAACACCTGATGCAAGGTAGGTAGGAGGAAGGAACCAATTCCAGTCTCCTAATACCTCACCAAGAGTACACACAGAAGAAAACACAAATTTAGCAGCAAAGAACAACTTTATTGAAAAGATATTGATTGATTAGACAACTTGTATGATAAAATATTCATGCCAGGTTGTAAGGCCTTCCTGGTCATGGCCTGTATAAAGAATTGCAAATCCAGAGCTCAAGGCTCGCTATCTGATACTTCATTCCTCTACTACCATCTGACTTCTAGGATTTTCAAAAACTTTCTTTCCTAGACCTAGTCCAAGTCCTTATAAAGCCAGCAAGACCATAAGTTGTCCTATTAGGCAATTAATTACAAAATATAGGTCCTTCCTTGGAGGAGAAAATAAAGAACCAACAAATGACCAAAAGAGAATTTGCACTATTAAGGATAGGTCCATAAATTGATCCAAGAGATGTTCCCCAACTGTGCAAGATGCCACATCATCATAAGAAATGGTGTTGAAAGAAACTCCACGCTTTGTTGGATGAACCAAGCAATGAAAAGCAAACAGAGAAAGAGGCAGAAAACTCCATGCATAAAGAAAATTATATTTATCGCACTTAGGGTAGGTATCAACAATGGTTCCACATTAAGATGCTTACCACGCACAACTTAAAACCATGAGCAGCAATGACTACTCCATGAATAGAAAACTAGTACAGGAAAAACAAAGCAATATTTTTTGTTGATGCAAGATTGCCCATTAACCCAAGATACTCCTACATCACTTGGATTGTTAAATGTTTATTATTGAAAGAATTAATAGTTATGGGTCTGTTGAAACATTAGTCCCCAGCCTATATATAGGCAAGGACTAATAACCTTATTGCTCCAACACCCCTTTTAAGATGAACTTGGGGAGAAACCAAAAACACTAAGGACTAAATGCATGAAAGAAAAGATGGGTCCCAGCCACTAGGCCTAATAAGGTACCCAAGTACAAGAAAATATGTGTAAAGCAGAGAGAGAAAACATAGTGGGGAAAAAATCCTCTTCAAAAAGAGATGAAAAAAAGGGTATCTTAAGAGACTCTCTCAAGACCATAAGTACAATCAAACCCCACATGAGAGAGGATCAAGACTCCAAAGTCCCCCCAGAATGATAGAACTCATGCACGTTGATAATCAAACCAATATGACTTAAAGTGGGGAGAAATAAAGGAAACAGACAAAGAATTGGAAACCCGTGGATGTGAGCTGAAATTAGAAAACCACGATAATGCTCAAAGAAGAACATGTGAGAATCGTGTAATGGAATCTCCAATAAAGGTGGGATAACATATGTGTTGAATCTATCATATGAGAGGAGATGAATGTCCTAGGATATATCCTCAACAACTACATTAGGTGGCTCAATGCATGGAGCTATAATGAAAGGCAAAGTTGAAGAGGAATCTTGTTGAACATATTCAAACTCAATAGGAGGTGGAGATGTAATTCACAATATTGGTCTTAAAAACAACATATAAGTTTGAGTGACCTAACTTCACCTCAACAGATTGTTGTGAACCAACAAAGTGGTTCTCCCATAGTGGAGATGGTGGACCAAAATGAGAGAATCAATTGTCCATTTTGGAACAATATTGCCTATCTCACTATCTATAATATGCATTCAATCTTGTGTAAACTCAACTATCTTCCTTGTTCCACTATGAGTAATTTGATTGAGAAAGAAGGTTAGAGGACAAAGATGGAATGCATAGTACATCATTGAACAAACTATCACCAATGTCAATAGAACCTCCTCCACATATAGCCATAACAATGTTGTTCCCCATCAAAATTTGTTGGGTGAAAGAAACCTCAAAAGATGAGAATAAATCCTAAGAAGATATCATATGGTGTGAAGCACCTGAATCTAGTAGCCATCTAGAAGATTGTGGACTAGGAATCACACAAAATGCATGACATTTTTTATTGTCTTGTCCATCTTTTTGGAGTGATGATGAATAAGAAGACATATGAGAAGTAGAAGAAGGAATATCAATGTTGATCTTCACAAGAAGAGTTGTCAAATCTAAAACTCGTTTGTATATCCATCTATCTACTTCTCATAGAAATAAGAGTCATCATGATTTGGCTTTTTATAGTAAGAGCAGTTAGGTCTCTCTTTCTTTGATCTTTCCCCCTTAGGAGAAGGCAAATGTGTATTGAGAATTGAAATCCTTCCTCAACTCTATGGTATGTCTCTTATGTTTTTACTTTGGCTTCCCCTGAGATAGATGAGTTATTGATGCTTGGTTCTTTTATCCAATTGTGATAGATTGGCTTGCTTAGGATTTAGTGGATCGCATAACACCTCAAAAGAAGGCATGGTATGGCATGCCCCCAAAGTGTCTATGGTGGAGAAAAAGAAAGCAAAAAAAATCTAATGAGGACCATGAGACTTGGTAAGGATTAGACAGACACACTTTGCTTTGTAGTACCGACATGCCCTAAAAGTGATCACAATGATTTGAACTTTATCTAAAAACCATCAATGGTAGGAAAAGCATTAGGTACCAAAGAAGTGAAGCCTGCCTTAATACTAAACTTGTAGATGGTGTCAAAGCGAGTCCTAAACTTGGTCCACATGTCCCGAGGTGTAGTGCAACCCTCGGGCTGAAAGACAAGACTATCTAAAATGTTCATGGAAATCATCCCCATGGACTCATCCATTCTATTTTGGTGTTGTGTAGCCTTGATCAGGTGAGTCAACTAAGGCTAAACCTCATCTGAATAGGACCATAACCCCCTCAACTTAAAAAGGTGTGTCATATATGCCTTACAGGTGTGATAGTTGTGTGAAGTAATTCATTCAATTGAGGAAGGATTTTCCATGTGAACCAAAGGAAAAATAACTCCCCATCTCTCAATACAAGAACCCAAACCTTAGCACATCTAAAAGTTGGAAACTGCAAAAAAGTAAAAAGAGTACTAATGAAATGTGTGTACCTAGTGAAAAATCTATTGTATTAATTGTAAATGCAAAAAGAGCACTGATTTATGTATTTCGAATGCCTATTTATTTTTTAAAAATGGAGTATGAATGCAATAGTATGCCCCCAAGAAGGCAAAAATAAGTTCTTACTTTGGCTAGCAAAAATCCTTGCAAACTTCAAAGTTAGAAAAGTTACCTGCAACACTAGATCGGACTTGGACTCAACATGCTATTGATACTCTCATTTGCTCAATTTTGATAACATATGAGCAATAATACCACCTAGGTCAAAAAAGAGTTTTGAGCTGAAATTAGCAAAACGCAACTAAATTTAGTCGAGAGCCTAATTTGGTGGGATAGCCAAAAATAGTAGGCTAGATTGTTGATGTCAATAGGTCTACCGCTAGTTTTTACACAAAAGGTATGCATTCTTTTTTATTTTATTTTTTGAAGTTTAACTTCCTTTAATCAAAAAACTTGCATGCATCCTTTATGAGTACATTTTTTAACACTAAAATCAAAGCTACTCCAAGATTTGTGTCAATGCTTGTGATAGCACTATATGGACCTTATTTTGTGTGCAGTATAAAAATTTTGGCCCAAATTTGAAGTTGTTCAAATTTAACAAATTTTATATGGACCTTGGGGTTTTGGAGAGTTCTAAGTTCAATTGTGAGGTCTATTTTGTGTTAAGATGCCTAGATTTTTCAACTGCCCCTATATTTCACCTCATTTTTCATACCCTCAACCATAAAGAACTCACAAAATTAACTTATAAATCTGCAACTTTTATTGTTGTACAGGAACCTTATCTTCCAAGATAGAACCCTTCAAAAAATGAACGAGTAGTAGATTTGAAGCTTTGATACTGTGATAGAAATCAAGATTGTTGAATTTTCACAAAACCTAGCAAACAACTACATGCAAATAACTTATCACTTGCAAGAAACTCTAAACACACAAAAGGTGCTCAGAGAGCCTAAAGAAAAAAACATATTTGCATTGATGTAATAATTACTAAAGTATCCATTTCTTTTATAGAGAGCAATAGTGCAAATAAAAAAGTAAGCTTGCCTAAAAATTGTGAACCCTAGGATGAGGACTTGATAATTAATTATTAATGGATCCAAGTTTAGCTTAAGTAAAGATAAAGTAAAAGGTTACTTTACTAATAAATCGATATGACTTGACTTCTTAAGTAAAAAAAAATATTACTCGAACAC
Source organism: Cupressus sempervirens (assembly GCA_028749045.1). Classification (NCBI taxonomy): domain Eukaryota; kingdom Viridiplantae; phylum Streptophyta; class Pinopsida; order Cupressales; family Cupressaceae; genus Cupressus; species Cupressus sempervirens. The sequence continues at coordinate 656,614,947 of CM053784.1, forward strand.
CTCCTCTTGTGGACAAGCAAATAAAGAAAATTAAGATATTTACCATGAATAATGGTGGAAAGTTTTGTTATGCAGCTTTCAATATGTTTTGAAGAGCATGATTTTATGAGGTATAAAATAATTTCATACACCCCTTGGCATAATGCAGTTCAAAAAAATGAAAAAGGCACTCATGGAGAGAGTTAGAAACACTCCATGGTGTCAGTTTAAGGAAAAAATTATAAGAAAAAGTTTTGAGTATATCTTGTTGCCTAACATGTCTACTTTATCTCTTGTTGATTAAACCGCAAAGACTTTTTGGTTTAAAAAGAAGACTTTGCTATAGAACATAAAAGTTTTCAATTGTAAGCAACATATATGTACTTAACAATAATATATTCAAATTAGATTGCCAAGTTGAATTGTGTATCTTCATCAACTACAACAAGAACATGAAAAGTACAAGTGTTGAAATCTATGTAACTTAGAAGATTATACAAATAGAATCATATCTTTAAGGAGATCAAATCTTCTATTATACCTTCATAGTTGCATGTTGCTAAAATATTAGTTGGAGCTAAGGACTAAGAAGCATGCAGATGTGACTCAGTTAAAGAATGTTGATGAAGATAGTTGATATTTTAAATGAAGATGGAGGATATCAACCCCAACTCTTGAGGGGGTCCACTATACAAAGAAGAGCACCTAAAAGGAATAATTGTACTTCAGTGTAGTTCTATTGTATTCTTGTGATGTTTAGTGGGGAGGATAAACTCAAAATAATGAAGAAGCAATATATTTTATAGACAATTAAGTCCTTGAATTTGAAGACGGATGACAAGATAGTAATACTGAAGTAAAAAGAACATGGAACTTGGTAAAACTTCTTAAGGAAAAGAAACATGTTAGTTACAAACAACTTTTGAAAGATTAAAAAGTTTTAATAATCATAACTTGAAATATAATAAACAAATGTTTAGATAAATCTTTATTAATTTTAGATAATCCTCACTACCCATATTCATGATTGAACTAATTTATTTCTATCTTTATATATTTCCATAAACCATATAACCCTCCAACTAAGAAACACCTTCAATAATAATAAGGTTCACAAATATATGGGCATAAATATATTCATTTATTGCTTCCTTTACCACTCTGACTTCCTTTACCATTCTGACCTAAGTGCGTGCAGGGTTGGAGTGGTTAACTCAATGCTCAACTAATAAGGTTATTTTTCTCATTTGCATATTCTAGATAGCTAGCCATAAGACTAATAAAAATTTAATTCACCCCATTCTTGGGTGGCCATATTTTCTTGCTTGTAGCTAATCAACCTTTTTTCCCACATTTTTCTTGGGCATGCTTGAATTAATTGATATAAACCCACCCATTAGAGCTAGAGTTGTCAATTCTAGGTATTTATGTGGATAAGCCAAGATAAAGCATTCCCCGTGACACTATCTATATGCTTGTGAAAATCTGTGTCACCAATATACATAATTACCCTATGAAGGTATTTATGTAAATAAGCCAAGATAAAGCATTCCACGTGACACTATATGCTTGTGAAATCTCACTATCACCAATATAGACAATTACCCTAAGAAGATAGTATCCATAGTGATGTGATGATGGCATGATAGGCATTGGATCAATGGTCCTACATATATCTTTCTTATATTTGTAATGGGATGCCCCTTCCAAGTGTTGTCTTATTCTATTGTTGGGCTAGCTTAGAAATTGATATGTAATGAAGTTTAAAGGAAGATCATTTCTCATTAGTTTGCAACCCTGCTACATCTAGTATAGACTAATTAATTAGCAAAGAGGGGCAAAAGTATCTATAGGCCATCAAATCTACCAAATTCACCTCTATAGTACAAAGAAGTTCTCAAAATACTTCCCAAATAAAGTGAGTTAAAGAATCAAACCTTGCCATCAATAAGAGCATCTACAAGGGAGTGAAGATTTGGACATCTATTTGACACAATCAAAGCACTAGAAGGTCAAAGCTTAAACAATTCATGGAATGTGTTGTCAAAAGTTTGACACTTGTGCCTTGAAATTGGGGCATGTTACAACTAAAATCAGTGTATTCAATCAAATTAGATGGTGATAAAAGATACATTTCCTTTCCTTTTGACAGCACTGAGTATAGCTTGTCAAAATTAGAAAGATGAAATTTTTATTACATTGCTATGCTGTCAAAATTCCTACAATGTTAAAGAGTTCTAATCTTCTATGAAACTGCAAGCTTGAGCATGCCGTTACTAGTGTTATTGACTATAGATCAGTTCTATGCTTCAGAGTAGATTTTAACGTTAAAAACTTTTCTGAAAGTATATTGGTGGTTATCTTTCTACTCCTATTGTCTCATAATTCTTTTCAAGTGTTGTTTTATATACTATAATTCTCCTTGCAAATATAAGCATCAAGTTTTTTCATATTTCATTTCTACTTGTACTAGATTATTTGCAAATGTTCTATTATGGCTGGGTTATTACCATCAGTTGCCTTGTGTTGGTAAAAGAATAAGGTTCAATAAATGATACGATAATTTTTTTAATTCAAGTCCAAAGTTTCGAGGCACTTGTACAATCACAGTTTTAAGATGATAAAAGTTGACGAGATGCACTGCATGACCTCAGCATATTAGATTAATAGAATCACATCCTCAAAGGTGGTAAAGATATGCATATAAAAGTACAATCCATGATCTGAATATATCAACTTATCCTTGTATATTAGTGAAGTTTTGCTAACAGCCTTATTATATTAACCTGCCAAATGATTCAAAATATACAACTACACGAGCATAAAAAGAACTACCAAAACCATTCTATAACCACCCCAATGCTTGGCCTGAATACGCCACTAAACTTCATACCGAGAAACTCTCTTGTACCTGCATATGTAATTGAAGACCATCTTAAAAAGCTCACAATTTAATTTATATAGCTTGATATCTCTGCTAATTTATTTGCATTCGATTGACAATAAATAATTTCCTAGTTTCAACAGTACTCAACACCGTTTTGAGCATTTAAGAGATCTGCATGCTTTCAAATTGCAAAATATATATATGAAAATCGATTGAGTGAAGTATATTGGACTGATGTTCCCAAATTACACAGAGACATATAATTTTGACAATACAAACCCACATAAAAAACAAGTGTATATGGAAACAATATATATTTATTGCCTATTTAATTGAGACATTTGTTATTGACAATACAACAGAAACGTCAATTTTATCCCAATACCATCATGCATATTCAGAATAAAAAACACATACAACTTCAAAATCCGTATATCTGCCAAACATCTTCAATTCAGAATTCATGAGAAATGAATCCTCTATAAAAAACTAAATGTAACATTTCATACACGAAAACCAACATATCCAGAGAATATTTATTGCAATCATATCACAAAAATTTTCTAGACCAATATCAAACCTGACAGGTCTATGGCCAATGGAATATAAACATAAGCTAGTTGTCAATCAGAACATAATACAGTATTTGTCAGCATTTATAACTCAAGCAGGTTTAAGCCAATATCAAAAACAGCATATCCCTTCAATCCAAATGTATGCATTAAACTATATAGTAATACAAAAATGTCACTTTATATAGTAATACAATAATGTTACTAGTCATCGAACATAAACGTTGATGGCAAATACAAGAATTTCAACTCTACATTCCGTTTGACTTGGTTTTAGTGCAATTTGAAGATAAACTAGGAAAATAATAAACCAACTCAGCAAAGCAAGAAATTAAAACTAAATCAGAAGACAATTGCATACAAAACCAACAAAAACTGCAACCAATATCACTGCTATCTATTCCAACTTTCCTGAAATTCTACAGCTTTCACGATCCAAGCAATTCTGGCTCAACCAACCAGATAAGTCTTTCTATAAAATTGCTCACAAAAAGCATATTCTTCAAAAATTTATCACAGAATGCACAAAAAGTATAGAATACTAAGCTCACTGCCAGGACCCGTGGTAGAGGAAACAAATGGATTTTATCTTCACTTTAGACATTTTAGTAGGACTGAAGGAAAAAGGAAAAGTTCACAAGAATTTTTTACAGAATATGCTACATAAAACTCCACAGTAGTGCACTGATGAGACCTTGGCCCCGGTTGCCTCACTCGTCTTTTAGAAGATTAGTTGGCTCACTCAGCACATATTTTGGAAGGTCATATTTTGCACCTGCAATGGTTTTGCAAGAATTAACAATTTGAAAGAGAAGTGCATAAAAGAAAAACAATCTCTGGACTATAAATAACATAACTGTTTACCTCTTTCATCGTAACAAGTTGTCATATCATCACTTGTGACAATTATGCCTGCACTATCCACTATTGCCCGTGCCAAACCTAACTCGGCCTCAGCTGCTGCTCTTAAGGCATCCCAAATCTCTGTAAAACTTGCTTTTGTTATTCATGATAGCATAATAATAATTCAGTTATGGGAAAAGGAAAAAAGACAATTCACTTCATCCAAAGATATGATTTCCTAAATGTTAATGGCAGTGTTCCATTCTTTATGGGAAGCGCAGGCTCCTTTAATTTCCATGATATACTTGCAAACTAAATGTGTTGTCATGTGGAGCCCAATCAAACTCAGAGGTTAATTTTCTCCACTTCCATTGACGCGATTTCCCTCCACATTTTTTTATGGGGGTTTAGCGGCAGCACCCCCATGATGGGGTTGAGAGCGGTGCCACTTGCTGGGTTGAGGGGCAGCACACCACAAGGCCAAAAATAAGTCTTGTATAAAATGGCATAGGGTTAGGGATTTTCGTATGATAATTTAGTAGCTTCTTACAGCAGTATTGAATTGCAAGGGATTGCAGATTGTAATCAGGTCGAATTACTGGATAATGATATTGGACTCTCTGTTTGGTGGACGTAGCCCAAGATTGGGTGTAGCACATTAAATCTTTGTGTCTTTTGTCCTATTTCTGTGTACTTTATTCCTTTTGCATTATTGGTTATATTTTTGTCTAATAATCCTAACAAAATGTACTCCATTGGAGGCTTTACGTTATTATTTCTCAAAGTTCCACCCAGCAGCGTCCAACCAAAGTAAAATCAATGGGATTGATGAAGCCAATATAGTAAGTCTCCAAAAGTAGTCATTTAAACAAAGTATTGTAGACTGAGATCTAAACAAATGGGTTACAGTAAAATCAAATATAGTGGGCAATTAGATCCAACTAAAATAGCCAACCATCTATTAATCCCAGGAGATTCAGATGTGTACAACAGAGAAGATTTAAAAGACAATATTATACAAAATTCATAAACATGTTCATTGTCCAGAGCCTTACTAGGTACAAGCCATTTGTGACTAAGTTTCCATCCGACCTTAAAAGAAAACTATAATTAGAAAAAACATGGATTCAAATTATAATTTATTAGTTTGTATAGCCTCAAGAAGCACCTCATTGAAAGAATGTCAAATAAAAAAATATTAAATTTTTACCTTTTTGCCCACCATAGTGAGGTGCTGTATCCCAAAACTCATCACGCATTCGTTTAAGTTGTGCTCGTGTGATAGGCTCTGAATGTTTCCAAGGTTTTGGTTTACGTATTTTTCTAGAATGCCCTGTAGACACACATGACGCAGTTGGTATCTTTTAATTCACATACAAATTTCATGGCAAATCTAGTACACAATAAATGGGCAAATAAGTCATACAAAATCTAGTATGCAATAAATGTACAAATTAGTCATTAAAAATCTAGTATGCAATTAATGTCCATATTAACTAAATGTTGAAATATCAGAGAAGAGTATCCAAGATTACATTCCTAGGTTACATGGTGTTTCAGGGATGGGTACGGGTGGGCGGAAGGGGACGCGTATCCAGGACATTTCCTACAGGGCCAAAAAAGGGGACAGCAGTGAAAAAAATATTTGATATAATATATATATATATATATATATATATATGAATGAATTTTTCATAATATAGATATATTATGTTTTTTTATATTTATAAAACTTTTAGTGACAGCATTTATTGTGAAATCAGAAAATTTATTGTCTGGGACACAAAATAAGCTGGCAACTCCAACACTTTGATGCATGCATGAAACATCAATTCAACTTAGTGCCAGCTAAGAACCATTAGTTAATGTCAAAGTCCACTTGGATTTGTTTCCACTTAGATTTGTTTCTACTTTTCTGTCATAAGAAAAACATTGAATTGTGTTAGCTTTATAAATGTTCCACAGCATTTTGGGGATGGGGACAGGGGGTGGCAGGGGACGTGTTTCTAGGATGTTTGCCAAGGGCCAAAAAATAGGTGGTGCATCCCCATGTAAAATAGTTACACTCAGAACACATGAATTATGTAGCAAGTGTAAAGCTTTGACTTGATGTTACCATCTCAAGGTTTGTCAAGCCTGTTTTGTTAGTAGAGTGAGCCAAAAATTTCTCATAAAATATATTCAAGGTCTAATATAAGTTTGCATCCTACATAAAAACTTTACATCCTGGGCTGTTCAGAATTTTGAAGTAAAATAGAGAGAATTATCATATATGTATTTCATAGGAAATAATTTGATATTTTGTCTTGCAAGATCACTGAAACAGAGGTTGAGGATGACCTATGTCAGGTATATAAGAGCTTATACACAAGATATCTAATAGCAAGTGAGAACCCAACAATTGCAAAATAAAATTACACAGTAAATGTCACACACTTCATAACTTATTCTTTTTAGGACTTGCTATTATCTAAATTATATTTAACACTGGAGATTAATATGGATTCGAGGGACCAATGGATTTCAACCATATTATGTAGTTTCATAATGCATTTAATATGGAGACAATTGGCTTTTATCAATTATGTCAAAAATGATATTCCTGTTACATTTGATGATGCTAAACAATATAGATGCATGGTATCCTAAATGCCACAATAACATATCTATCACAACATGCTCAAGCACCACATTAGTGGCCATAATCTACTAACCTACAGAATCTACAATGCACAAGAATTGTGTTATATGTTTAAGAGACAACATATAACCCAGCAGTTAATACATGTTATAAACCTATTCTCCCTTCTCTAGCACGTCATTTCTAATTAATGAAAAGGCAGAACATTTTCCTTTATAAAAATACAATTCAATATGTTTATTAACAGTTCAAAATAGTCTGCCCCTGCGCATCAACTAATTGGTTGAGTTGTTAGAAGAGACAGACAAATGATGCAGGTTCAAAACCCATTTCACCCAGCCACATTGGGAATGGAGCATCCTCAGGGTTTTGCACGGCCCAGAGGGCTAGTCAGATCGCCCTGACAAATTGGGAACTGCAAGTGCTGCTGAGCTGGATACCTCTTACTGATTTAAAAAACACATTCGAAATAGTTTTATATATATATATATATATATATATATATATATAAAGATCGCCCTGACAAATTGGGAACTGCAAGTGCTGCTGAGCTAGATACCTCTTACTGATTTAAAAAACACATTCGAAATGGTTATATATATATTCAGATCGCCCTGACAAATTGGGAACTGCAAGTGCTGCTGAGCTGGATAACTCTTACTGATTTAAAAAACACATTCGAAATAGTTATATATATATATATAAAGATCGCCCTGACAAATTGGGAACTGCAAGTGCTGCTGAGCTAGATACCTCTTACTGATTTAAAAAACACATTCGAAATAGTTATATATATATATATATATATATATATATATATATATATATATATATATATACTCTGATTTATAAAACACATTCGAAATAGTTTTATATATATATATATCTTGTCTATTCAAAAATGTTTTCAACATTTTACTGTGGCATTCTTATCTGCGCTATGGGACCAAGCTATTGGTATGGGGATATATGCAACGCATAACACATAACCTTGGACTTGGCCAGTAAATTAACACATTATACGTAACTACAACAAAATCCAATGCCCAAATATATTGACAATTACAAGAGGCAAATAGAAACAAGAAAAATTACACCATAGTTCAGTATTGTAATAGTATACTTCCCGCTAATGTGTTCTGTGTGCCACATTTGTGTTACATAGGCTGCTACTCTAAATAGCACCAACCACAGCACTGTCTTGTGTGTCACCAACATGATGATTGGCAGAAGGTGAATTATTTTGATGCCCTTTATGCTATGCATCAACCTTGGGAGTACCAAGTGCTGAATGAAAAAGCCCTCATTTTTTGGAATGATGACATTGGAATTTCATACCTTGCTCCTTAGAACTTGTCTAGATCAATCTTCCCATGCAACCAAGTTAAAGGTTCAAATAGAAGTTCAACTAAAATCATATGCCCTTTCTTCATAAGTGATGGCTTCCATAGCATCTCGGTTTAACCACAAAACTGTAACTAAAGTTACTGAAAATTAAATTAACTATACTGATCAGCAAACTAACTTGAAAGAGCAGATGTATGCCATGGCAAGCGTATAGCTGTGGTCATGGTGATATGTTCCTTTGGTGCCATTTACAGATGTCTTTGAACCAAGTCTGAAGGATGATGAGCTGTGAGTTCAAACAACAGTGGAAAGCTAAGCTTGATTATTTATGCACTCAATAGTAGATGAAGACCCAAGTATGGCAGTAGATAACGAATAATGGCATCTTCTCCATATGAGAGCAATATGGTCTAAAGATCACTGTGCAGAGATTTCTTACTCTAGTGTGGAAGGAAAGCTTAGTTTGAGCAGTTATGCACTGAATGCTTGTAATAACCCCAACTGATTATAACTTCGTCAAACATCAAATTCTTCTCTAATTCAATTGTTTGACATTTTGTCAAACACTTTGCAAGCAAACTTTGATACCAATGTAGCAACAGCTCTGGAAGCCTTAACCTGCTAAAGCTCGGTGCCCCTAAGTCCATCGTCAACACTGCAGATAGGACTAGCAGGTGTCAAACTAATTATAGGTAAATCTGCATCAAGGACTCCTGTCGGGGCAAACTCAAGCTTCCTTCTCTACAACCTTGATGTCGGCCTTCTAAAGGCGGAAACCATATGCCTCGCTGCCCTTTCAATTATCTCTAAATCCAACAAGCTCTCCGTCAATCTCTGTTGATGAAGCTTAAGTCTCTCCATACTCTCCTTCAACGCATTCATCTTCACACTAACTTCGTCATTACTCCACTGACTTCTAGAACTATCGGTCCTCCTATGTTTGTCCATGGCTAGAAAATGCTAGAGTGCTGGTCACTCCAAATGCAATAGCAAATCTGACAATAATATAAATTTCCTACCCTACAGGTTGGCAGGAAACCGCTCCGATACCAATGAAATAACCCCAACTGATTACAACTTTGTCAAACATCAAATTCTTCTCTAATTCAATTGTTTTACATTTTGTCAAACACTTTGCAAGCAAGCTTTGATACCAATGTAATAACTCCAACAGGTAATAACTTCGTCAAACACAAAGTCTCCTCTAATTTACTTGTTTGACATTTCGTCAAACACTTTGCAAGCAAGAGATATATTGCATGTCTAAATTCTGATTGCTTTCTAAATGTCAAACATTAATAAATATGCTTGCAAAGAACACACCAAACATCTAACAATGAAGATGCAATTGTTTTTGTATAACATTGATTACAAATAGGAAAAAATGCATCTATTTCAATAAGACATTAGGGCAACAAATTCTGATATAAATCAAATTACAACAGATTTTACAAACCCTACCAATGCCCTAAATATCTACTCTCAAACAATGCAAAATGCAATAGATAAAAACCTGGAACTGCTCCAAAAATATGAATTTTCTTGTAGCAAATTACTGTAGCAAATCATTGTAGCAAATTACTGTAGCAAATCATTGTAGCAAATTACTGTAGCAAATCACTGTAGCGACAGCACTATCGCAGCATCACTGTAGCAAGTTACTGTAGCAATGTCATGGTAGCAAAGTTACTGTAGCAGCGTCACTGTGGTAGTGATACTGTAGCAAAGTTACTATAGTAGCGGTACTGTAGCAATATCCAACTTATTCCTTCTCCACAATTTGGCCCTAGGCTACAAATTCGACACAATGAAAAGACTGATTTGTTTTCTCCAACAATCGCAACCCTTCAGAAGATATTTCACCACCTTAGTTATGCAAACCAATGGGCGCGTTCGCTCCCAACGATCAATGTAGTAACTGCAGAAGCCCTCGACTCCACAAGCTATCCGGAAGAGTAGATGGCAACACTTTCGATGCTGAACAATGAGGCTGCCCTCCCTATTTATTCTTTTCCTCCAATAGATGGACCTCCTTCTAGAAGAAATAAAATAATATTTAATCCCTCCTAGAATATTCTTTTAATTTAGTCACCTTTTAATTTTAATTTATTTAATGACTTCATGAGAAATTAATTTAATCAATTTCTCCTTATTTCTCCACTTAGCCTTCGGAGAATGTAAAGGCTAAGAACTCCATTGAGATGCTTAAAAAGATGGGTACATTACAATGCTAGATGAAGAACCAAGTATGGCAGTAGTCTGTAGATAAAGAATAATGGCATCATCTCCACATGGGGGCAATATGATCTAAAGACCAGTGTGCATAGATTTCTTATTCTAGTGTGGATGGAAAGATTAGCTTGAGCAGGTATGCACTGAATACCAGATAAAGACCGAAGTATGGCTGTATATAAAGAATAATGGCATCATCTCTATATGGGCACAATATGGTCTACAGAGTCACAGACCACCACTGTGCAGAGATATTGTATTCCAGTATGGATGGAGGTCTGAATTACACTTTTTATAGATAAAGCCAAGCCTTGTTATTATAGTTAAATGTATGGCAGGTTGTCATCCCATTTTGCCCAAATGTTCATGCACAACTGATGAACAAGTATTTTCTTTAAAACTTTGGTCTGCCCTTTTGTTTGAAACTGGAACATGGTAGACCTAGACCATACCAATTAAACATCCTACATTTCAAAACAAAACACACCAAAAATGGCTGAAGAGGCTAAATCACAATCAGACACAGTAGACGAGAGTAGCTCAAAATTGACACAAATAGTAGGGGAACAGGCATGTTCCTAATATTCACTAGTGTACTAACATTATTTTTACAAGAAACCACAATGGTCATCTTCAAAATTCTATTCACTATGACAAATGCTGAATCAGGTTAGTGCTTACTTGTGTGCAATAAATATAAAAAGAATAGATTCCCAAGGCCTAGATGGAACCAATAATGATCTCCACTTACAGAGCCCAATCTCCTTGTTCTTTAGCATAATACACATTTTGACATAACACTCTAAAAGTGTGCATATTTGGTTAATAAAAATGTTGTTGAAGTGCAGCAGAAGTGTGTTTTTCCCAAACGTCCACAATCATGGACTAGTGCACCTACTCCATGAATTGTTGATGAGGTCCAGGAGTTAGAAAGCATAGATGCTTGAGCTTGTACGGAAGATCGTTTGGACAAGTAGAAATCAGTGACTTTCTCACCCTATATGTTAGATAGAATGGTGTAGGTGTGCATGAAATGCGTGGTTGAGTAAATAGAAACCAAGTCCAAAATGTGTGGCCATGAGATGTGAGCACTCTAATGAGTGTCCAGACAAGAGGATGGTTAATTTTTGCCTTTGTATCCTTCCCATTAAGTTTGACTATGGCATTGTCGTAAATGTTCCATCTATTTCATGTGTAAGCGTGCAGAAACTGAACCAACTTGTGATCAAAGTGAGTGACAATTTCCTTCTCTAATGATATGCATTCGTCTAAATCTCAATAAATTGATCAATGTATGGCACAGCCAAGACTAGCATGGGACAGAGGCACACTCTTGTGCTATAGGCCAATGTGAAACAACTTTGGTATGTTACATGTATGATCTTACACAATGCCCAAGAAAAGTGAAGGATCCAAGGATGAACTTGTAGACTAAGTTCACAAATCCAATAAAACTACTAAGCTCATGCAATTGATTAGAATTGGCTGATCCAACCCCTTTTATTTTGTTTGAATATAATTAATATAGCAGCACAAATATTGATGTATAACATCTACTAGATTTGCCATGGCTTGAACCTTTACAAGCCCAATCTGCCTAGGGCATGTGAAAAAAACTTCCTACCAGGTCTTTTTCAGGACTAGAAAATCATCGGCGTATGGTGAAAGGATTGGTGAATGGCATAAGTATTTCATTCATCCAATGCATAAACGGAAGTGCATTGATCGAGCCAAAAGGCATAACCAACAACTTGTGGAATCTATAATTAATTTTGAAGGATGCCTTTCAAAACTCTTTGCAATTATTGAGGACTAGGTGATACTTATGTTTTCAATTGATCTTGCTGAAGCAATGTGCAATCCAGAGCTGTTCTAGAAAGTCATCTATAAAAGTAATATAACATTTCAGTGCTGAATTTATGGATTAGATTGTGTGGAAGTTTTTTACATCAATGTTGATGCAAATAATTTTCACACAATCTAACCAAGAAATTCAGCACTAATAAATTGTGGATTGTGGGAACCTGATATCATTAATTAATATAACTTACTCTTCACCTTGATCTTGTTGAGCACACAGTTGTTGATGCATAGAAACCATGAACCCTCTTTCTTTGATAAGAAAACTAGAGGGCTACCACGCAAAGAAGAGCTTGCCTTAATCTCCTTGACCAACATGCTCTTGCATTTTGACAACCAATTTCCTTCTTCCTAGTTAATTAGAATTGTTTAAGTGAAGATCCTACAACCAAGTTGAACCTTAATTTCACTTTGCAAGTTGTAACAACCCTTGGTAGTCTTCAAAAGTATTCTCATCATGCTGCAACAAAATGTCCTATTGTGTATCGAACTAGGGGCACTGACAATGCATGCTTACTCCAATTCTCATGTCTCCAAGCAGACCATTAGTAACAGAAACTTTCAAATGTGGAACAGAAATTATATATTGTGCTTGGCAAAATAGTAAATACCAAGTGGACAGAACCACCAAAGCATTTGACAGTGACTTTGGTCTTTGAGAGAGATCCCAAATGTGGACATTAATATTGATTTTGATGAATCAGTGATGCGGCTTAACTCACAAGTGTCATTTATGCCATCAAAATATGGATAACAAGTAAGATATCACAAACATCTAATGCTACTAGATCACAACTGACTGTATCATGTGTGAATTTGATTCCATATTGAAAAGTGCATTGGATCCCATTGAAGTCATCCAAGTGAACGTAGTTTGAATGTGTGAGTCAATTGCAAGGCTCAGGCACTTGGAACACATCTTGCACAATAATTTACTTCTGGTTCTTAGCGTCAATGATGACACAGAGAGCTGCCCGTTGATCCAACCATTAGCATCAGATTATAAATTAAAAGTTTTGGAGCTTGAGCAAGTAGTAGTCCTAATCAAAATCACATCATTAACAACTGTTGTATGTGGCATTCAAAATAAGCGTGGGCACTGGCTCCTGTTTCTTCTCGTCCTCTTTCCTTTACCAAGAGCCTTTTATTGTGTAAAGGGTTGATTTTTTGAGTCTCTTTGGCATGGCCATTCTACTTCACTAGGGGTGAACATGCTCTCGTGCACACCACTAGAAGAGGAGAAACTGTTTTGTTAGTTTGGCCTTGGCTTTGATCATAAGAAGCATGGAAGTAGGCTTGTCCCATTGGAGAAAATGCATTTTGCCAAAACTATAAAGATAGAGACCACTAATCTATTTTAGCACTTGTTTTGTTCTGCCATTGATCTGTGGACAAGAATGGAAGTCATAAAACTAGTTTGTGCATTCGTGTACCGATTGAATCCATCCTTTGACACAACAACTAGAATTCTTTGCACTTGACTAGGTAGGTTTCAAGGGCTGCTACTCTTCATGAAGAATAGTAACAAACATTACAAAAGTGTCGTAAGTTAAAAGTCTTGCTTGCGCTCGCACCAGAAGTCTCCCACCAATGTGAAAACACTGCAAACAGTTTAATCACAACAAAGATGATTTTGTGTGTCAAAGAAGCACTTGAGAACAAAATATGCCTCGAGTAGTCAAATCCAAACTCAATGAGCTACTATAAGATGTTTATTTTGCCACACATCATGACTACACCACCTTTGTAGGCTGACAAATCAACCCCGTCATTTAATTTGTGGGTTCGTGTGGACTGCTATTCATTAAAAATGGGTCAATGAGTTTGATTCAAAAACTGTGCAGTTGAATCCAAATATAAACATCACACATAACATGTTCCTACTTATTATGTAATGTCCCCATTTTAGCAGTTGACCAAGTGTGTGTGCGTTAGCCTTGTTCTACATGGTCCCGAGGGCTAACGAAGGGTTTAATGGGATCTTGGAGTGTTTTGGCCTAGTCATTTCCAGTTTGGGCCAAAACGAAGTTGATTTACTCAGTTTCAGGCATACTTACTATTTTTAGTAAGTCGGCAGGACACAGTGCAGGTCAATTTTGGTGATTGGATTCGATACTCCTCGGTGAGAGCTTTCCGATGAGCTATCACTTGCATTATTCGGAGTCCGATTGCTAATACATTTTAATGCCTGAAGTTTTATTAAAGTAACGTCTAATTTAATTGTAAAATATTAAAGTGTTACTTTAATATTTATTTTATGGTGATGTGTACTCAAAGGAGACATAAGGGGTATTTTAATATATGTTTATATTACACATCTTTTATCCCACATTGCCCATATGAGTTGAGCGGACCCGTGGGAATAGAATAAAAGGAAGCATTTGTGGCTTCATTAGACAGGTTGAATATGAGAAGAAATTGGTGTGTGAGTTGCAGCTTTGTTTTTGGCATTTGAGGACGTCTATCCTCTCTTGTAACATTCTAGACGTCATTCCCTTGGGGTTTGGCCTTTGGAATTCTTTCTTATTGGCTTCATTATCAGACAGTTTAGTTGCATTTCCGGCTACAGGCAGATTTGATATTTTGCTCATATCTTCTTCACTACTTGTCCGACGCTTATGCCGCTTGGAGGGAATGGTATTATGAAGGTAGTGGACTGATTGGAGGACAAAGTATTGTAGCAGCAAGTTCGTAAGCATGGGCTGGAGTATTATGACAATATTGCTGAAGTAATTAGTGAGTTGATAAATCTGCTATGTATTTGATTTTATGAATTCTGAAAATAACATTTTATTAGCAGCAGTTCATTTCCACTTTGCATATCATTGTAGTTGCTTTCTTGTTTATGTTGTATGATACCAATTCCATGCACGAAACACAACAAACAATAAATGTTTGATTTCCGGAATTATAAGGGGTTTAAAACATTAAACGGAGAAATAAGAAGTTGAATGCAAACTGTTTGACATAATTCCTTTCAGCAATTTGGTTTAGTTTTTTGGGACATCCAGGGGTGCCCATTACATATTACTGCAAAATTGATTGTAACCAGCATAATTATTGGCTGAACAACGGATGTATAACTGGTGCTTTATTTATTCCTATATACCTCACAGTAATATAAATGCTGCCAGATAACTGACATGAGCCCAACTTATACTTTCCTAAAAATACTGCTGATTTCGTACATAGCTGGATTGTTTCTGCTTAACCAACTTTATTCCAGCATAGCTGTCAAACAATTCCAATGTTCAATGCAAAGGCACCTCTTTAGGGTTTAATAATACTATCCACAGATATGCAGTTTGAATTGCCTTTCCATAACTACCCAACAGATATTTAAATCTTGATAATTATCTATCAATTATCAGATGCAAATGTGATGCAGCCATGTATGGATGGTCCAGGTAAAGAAACCATGCAGCTGAGTTAACACAACAGAAATGTCATAGAACAGATTGGTCTGCTACATGTAGATTGCAGATTGTCTCATAGGCTTATTACAATCTTACGTGCATATTATGAAATGAAACTCAAAACTAGCTACTGAATCTAACTAACTAACAAGAACTTCCGAATTCTCGGATTGATAAACTCTTCCAACTAACTAACTGCCTCTCAATGAAAGCCAAAGATGTTTATATGTCGACTCCAAGCTTTGGGAATGATTCACATCGGCTGCAAGGTGTCCCAGAACTTGATATCCTGCAAAACACGTAGATCAGCCTAAATCTAATGATGAAGTTCCAAGGGTTGATGAAATTCAATGTGGTTCCAATTCGATGTTCCCCTGGTCCCATGCTGCCTCATGATCTTCAAGTTTGGTGCCGCAAGGCACACAAAGCCTCTGAAAACTTCACTTAGTGAACTAAGGGTTGGCTATTCTGAATTGTAAACTTTTGGCCATCTGTAACTTCTTGTAGGTTGATCCATAATCTCTGGATACTTTGTAAATGAGATGTTGCTAAACTCTAGTTCTCTGTAGCAAAGCCAATTTGAGGTTATGCAGTGATATGTGATAAGGTTCTCTAGGATGCTCCTATATCAAAATGTATCACCATAGATCATGTAACAGCCCATAATCTTCTGTATTTTATATATAAGTGTTATATAAAGTTTTTCTAATAATAAACTTACTTTTTGCTATAAAAGTTCTAACTCCATTCTGAAAAGATCATTCTATATTTATACGGTGAATTTCACCCTTACATAAATTACGCTACCACCATTGTATGCCTGTCTACATATAAATAAGGTCCACCATTTCTTGCATAACATTTTAATTTGTCTGAGGTTTGTATTATTTATATGGGAATTAAATATGCAATATGGACAAGTGGTACTATAACAAGTTTCGCAGCTAACATTCAGAGCAAACTACCAGTAGTTTTTCTAAGCAAGTTCAAAGAAAATGTTTCCAAGAAGTTTCTTGTAATGGGCACCCCTGGATGTCCCAAAAAACTAAACCAAATTGCTGAAAGGAATTATGTCAAACAGTTTGCATTCAACTTCTTAAAACCCCTTATAACTCCGGAAATCAAACGTTTATTTGTTTGTTGTGTTTCATGCATGGAATTGGTATCATACAACATAAACAAGAAAGGAACTACAATAATATGCAAAGTGGAAATGAACTGCTGCTAATAAAATGTTATTTTCAGAATTCATAAAACCAAATACATGGCAGATTTATCAACTCACTAATTACTTCAGCAATATTGTCATAATACTCCAGCCCATGCTTACGAACTTGCTGCTACAATACTTTGTCCTTCAATCAGTCCACTACCTTCATAATACCATTCCCTCAAAGCGGCATAAGCGTCGGACAAGTAGTGAAGAAGATATGAGCAAAATACCAAATCTGCCTGTAGCCGGAAATGCAACTAAACTGCCTGATAATGAAGCCAAAAACAAAGAATTCCAAAGGCCAAACCCCAAGGGAATGACGTCTAGAATGTTACAAGAGAGGATAGACGTCCTCAAATGCCAAGAACTGAGCTGCAACTCACATACCAATTTCTTCTCATATTCAACCTGCCTAATGAAGCCACAGATGCTTCCTTTTATTCTATTCCCACGGGTCCGCTCAACTCATATGGGCAATGTGGGATAAAAGATGTGTAATATAAAACATATATTAAAATACCCCTTATGTCTCCCTTGGGTACACATCACCATAAAATAAATATTAAAGTAACACTTTAATATTTTACAATTAAATTAGACGTTACTTTAATAAAACTTCAGGCATTAAAATGTATTAGCAATCGAACTCCGAATAATGCGAGTGATAACTCATCGGAAAGCTCTCACCGAGGAGTATCGAATCCAATCACCAAAATTGACCTGCATTGTGTCCTGCCGACTTACTAAAAATAGTAAGTATGCCTGAAACTGAGTAAATTAACTTCGTTTTGGCCCAAACTGGAAATGACTAGGCCAAAACACTCCAAGATCCCATTAAACCCTTCGTTAGCCCTCGGGACCATGTAGAACAAGGCTAACGCACACACACTTGGTCAACTGCTAAAATGGGGACATTACATTTCTTGCCAAAGTTTCGCAGAAAAGTTCCAGCAAGGTTTGCAATTAGAATACTATGAAGGTGTCCAGCCAGGTTTTGTCCATCTTATATTGGAGTCCCATCAAATATACGCATGCATACCAATCATTCCTATAAGAAATTGTGTTTAATGTAAAGACCATTTTCAATAATACATTAAGCATACCAATCCATGCCCTTTTTCGTTTCTCACGTGACTTAGAGAATCCCTTTTAGCTTTGCTTTCTTCAACAGACAAAAACTAAAAAGTAGCCCATAATAATCCATCATTTAACCATTAAATAAAATGTAGCTTCACTTTAGCAGCCATAGAAAGAAAGTATCCAGAAGGAAAAGGGAGCAAAAGTGGTAAGAAAATATAAGAAGCAATAGGAAGGGCCAATAAACAGTAAATACTGAACTTAACTCAAACTGTATATCATTCAAGCTTCAGTGAGCAAGTTAGTGTCATACACAAAATACATACTGGATCTCTTTTGCTAGATTTGAGTGGTTATCAATAATAATTGGTTAAGTATATGAATTAAATTAAAGTCAAACTGAAAAATGAGTCGAGCGTGGAGCCACAACACGAAACTGTACATTTTTTAGCAGTTATAAAAGGGGGTCCTCTATTAACAAATTTAATGAATTCGGTACAGGGTGGGGTTGACAATTGGACTGATGCAGAAAAGGGTATAAGGTCAAAATCAAACTCCACCTTGTCCTTCAGCCAAGTTCTGAATCCCTTCACTACACACACACCATCCAGTTATGAAGACATTGAGGTTAACATCTTCAGAAAGGTATTCAAACTTCACTAGCTCTTGTACACAGAACACACTACAGGGAATATTTTAACTGCTGTAAACAGATCAAGATACAGGAAGATATTAGCTGCTTCCAAACAAACACCAGTACAGGCAGATTTTGTAAATATTAAAACGAGAGAAGAAATGAAACAAAATAGAACAAAGAAGATGAAACATAATACACAATTATTTATCGTGGTTCGCCACAACTTGTGGCTATGTCCACACTCCAGCAGGAAATCACTTATATTAAACAAATATATGATACACCCAGTACATGGACTGCACATCTATTTATAGACCCATATACAACTATCAAGGAAGAGAGGTCAATACAAAATAGTCACATGACAGTTGGGCTTCATATTCCCAACAATCTCCCCTGTGAAGGTCAACTGGCTCAGTCATGCTCTGACATTCCCTGCATTTTGATTTTATATCTTAGATGACAACCAGACCTTGATAAGATCTCAAGGTTGCTAGATTATGTTCCAGCACACTCGGGATGAGTCTTCTCCACATCAGATAAGAATCATAAACATCTTCTCTAATTGTTCCCATATCCTTAAAATAGATATTTGGATTCTCACGGAATTTCATCTGATTCCACTGGTGTTGACACCATAAAATATGTAGAAGAGAGAGAGAGCTCCTCTAGTCTACTTGAATCATTTATCTTCTTCTGCTCCACAGCAAGCTCCACCATAGTGAAAGACTGCTTGCTCCAAAGTCACTCATACCAGTTCAATGGTTTTCTTCCCAAATTCAAAATTGGACAGCAGCCTTACTGTCTGCTGCCACAATCTTATTAGCAGATGAAACCTACTTATAAGTTTTCCCTTATACTGCCTCACCTTACAGATTGTGACACCCATATTTTTGGGCAACCCATTGCCTTTTCTGCAGCATGCCAAAATGCTTTTTAGAAAAATGGCTTCATACTTGGCATTTTCAATTGATCCGAGCTTTACTGCAGTCGTTTCAGCTTCTATATTTAATTCTTGCACTGTCAGAGATTGTGAAGAGGCTGCGATAGGCAGTGTCAAAACCACGGGCAAAGAAGACTACTCTTTATTGTGGAGTAGAGGAGACTGCCAATACAATCGCCTTAAGGCTAAAGCTATTCAAAACTTTAGTATTAGCTTCTTTCAGAGAATAATTAACATCATCAATTGAATGATGACCAACAACAAGGGCCAGCATGCTATCTATGTTTCTTCATCATTTTAAGAGTCTTGTACCATGTTATCCATAGTGGGACATTGTGGTAGAAGCTTTGTATTGTCCATTGCCTTCTGTATGCAACTTTGCAGATGAATGGTTAGGTTTGACTGTGCCTGCATAGCTGTCTGAACATGTCTGGCTCCACCATGTTCTGAATCATGTATAGGTGGTTTTTATTTACCGCAAGATGGAGATTATCTTGTCCACCGTTTTTCTCGAGCACTTCAGAGGAGTGACCACATCATCCCAACTTAGCACTGGATAAAATATTTGTCCAAGACACTCGTGGGCCATCATGAGCAATATAATCTCCAAAGCTCTGCATACCATAGTTTAAAAACTTGGTATCGGCAATATCTCGGCCGGCCCAATATTTTTGAAAAACTCAGAATCGAGAAAAACTCAGCAAAAAATTCAGCAATAAATCAGCACTTTTAT
The DNA here is from genome assembly GCA_028749045.1 of Cupressus sempervirens. Taxonomy (NCBI): domain Eukaryota; kingdom Viridiplantae; phylum Streptophyta; class Pinopsida; order Cupressales; family Cupressaceae; genus Cupressus; species Cupressus sempervirens. Next base: position 656,635,327 of record CM053784.1, read on the forward strand.
CGAACATTTGAAAATATAAAATTTCTTAAAATATTCTTTAAAATGCATGCATACACACACCAAATTTATAGAATATATAATAACTTGAGATATCCACCATATGGTTAATTATTGTTTAACTTAAATACATAGCAAGTGGAACTTAGCAAATTAATACTCGTAGTCCTAATGTTAGCTACTTATTATTTACATTTTAAATTTAAATATAAATATATTTTAATTTTATATACAGATATTTATTTTATGAAAATATATTAAATATTCATGTAAATATATTTCAAATAAGAGCTAACTATATGAATTTATGTGTTAGACAATTCAAAAAATATGCATATTGTTAGTCTATTGGTAAAAGAAAAGCCTTTGTAAAATTTATTATAAAAATCTTTAGCAATACTAGTATAAGAGTTTTAAAATAATTTAAAAAAACTAAACACAAGCTTTATAATAAAAAAAACGATTTCTAATTTTCCCATAATTTATAAAATCATTCATTAACAAAAACAAATTAAACATAACTTTCACAAATACAATTATATAAAAAATCTAAATTCCCACATTTATAATGTCAATGAAAAAAACTATTGAAGACTATATATTAATATTTGAAACCCTTAATGCCGAAGAAAGTAATGCCGTCGGGTGCAATTCCCGGTCTGCATAAATCAATGGCATCGACCAGGGAAGTCTTCGGTTTGTGTAGTCACTGTCGTCAGCAGAAATAAAACATGTTTGTGTTTCCTTTGGCCGAAATTTAACAGCCAAATCCGTGATATTTCGCGAGATTTTCTGGAAAAAAGCGTAGCGATATTATGAAAAACACATCACTGATATCTACTGCGTTTTAATCAGCTGCCCATCTGACCCATGATATATTGCGATTTTGGCATTATACCGCCATTTTTTTCAACTATGCTGCATACTATTCGTATGCCCCTTACTGAATTCTCTTCCCCTTCCTCTATCCTTTCACCTTCTTCCAGAGGTAACTCCTTGTTTGTTCCTTTATCTTCTTCCACACCAGACTTTTCATATGTCCTTTCATCTTCCGCTACACTAGACATCTTGTTTCCCCCTTCTATTCTTTTATACTTAACTTATTGTCTGTACCAGACATTTGTTCTCCAGGGTCATGTGTACAGCTTACCAACTGTAACATCCTATGCACTTAAGAAGCAATTTTTTTTGAAACATCTAAGAGAAGCCATGCCATAAGAGACCAAGACCGCATGTTTTACAGACTTGCCAGTCTTGTCCTCCTTTGCTCTCTTTTACAATTCTTTTATGACAACTTTCTTATGTTGCACATCGCCAACACCCATGTGCTCAAGAATTGCATTAAGCTCTGATTTAAGAGCTTTAAAATCTTCTTCTGCTTCAGCTTCCAGCTTATCTTGCCAGCCATCACAGCAATGCTGTCATATCCCCGTTTTAAGATAGAATTTGAATAATTATTACATAATACAATGTTATTAAATAAATAATAAAGTTATATCAAAACTAATACTAAAATATAAAACAAGAAAATAATATTTATTTAATCTATACTATTTATAAAATAGCGTTTAGTATGATATTTTAAATAATTTAAAAAAAAAAAAATTCAAAGAGTAAAGAAATAAATAAAATTAAATACAAGAGACAATATTGTAAAAAGTATGTTAACTTTCTAAATAGAATTTAATAATAAATAAAATAAACATAAATAAGTAAGTAAATAAATAATATAACATAGAATAATATAAATTAACTAAATCTAATAAAAAGTCGAGAGATGTTTAACAAGTAGACATGACTCCTTAAAATTAGGATATAAAAGGGAGGAGAGTTTATTTTAGAGAGTAGAAAAAAGGAAGAGAAGAAGAGAGGAGTTCAAAGAGGAAAAATGAAAGAAGAAAGTAATATGAAGAAAATAAGGAAGTGACTTTCTAAAGAGGTATCAATGGTATTGAAAGGATGTGAATCTTTGAAAGGGTCATAATTATGAATAGTTGCGACTCTTCAAAAATATTTTGATTATAAAGTATTTGGACTTTTCCAAAGGATTTTAGTTATGAAGTGTCATGACTTTTCGAAATGATTATATTATGAAGTGTTGTGACTTTTCAAAGGATTTGTATTATGAAAGGGTGTGACTCTTGGAAAAGACGGAGGTAAGAAAGGTATGTTTGTGAATTATATTTGTTTAATTATATTTATGAATTTATTTATATTAATGACTCATACTTGTGGATAATACTATGTTAACCTATGAGGTTAATACCATGGTTACCAATGTTACTCATAGCATGGAGCACGCGAGATATTTAAGATCTCCATTGTCTGCCATGGCCAACCGTCGATATCGAAGCATGTAGCATGTGAGATATTTAAGATCTCCATAGTCTGCCATGGCCGATAATCGACCTATTAGAATATTCTAAAGTTGTCAACATATGCATATGTAAGTGGCCTTGGATAGAGGACGCCCATCCAAGAAGAATCTTAAGGGGTGCGCTCTCGGGAAGACACCAAAGTAGCTATGAGCTAGAAAGCCCGACTCCAAGACGTCCTTAAGATTGGGGTTAAATTAGAGGGTAGAGTAATATAGTTAGTTTTGTTATTATTGTGATTCTAACATTTATTTTGCAGGTATTACTTGTCCCTAACTAACCCTATTAGTGGGGACATTACAAATGCACATAGCGGACTCTTTTGCTCTTTGCATGCACAACCTCACTCTCTACTAAGTTTAAGTTCCGAAGAAATTTGTTGATGATAGAATCAACTTTATCGTCTTCCATCTCCGCTCTAGCCTTACCTTGGCTCTAATACCAATTGTAAATATTAAAACAAGCGAAGAAATTAAACAAAATAGAACAAAGAAGATGAAACACAATACACGAGAATTTATCGTGGTTCACAACAACTTGTGGCTACATCCACACTTCAGCAGGGAAATCACTTATATTAATTTATTACCATGGAGACATGTCTCATGATGTCTCTTCTACGGATATTTATATAACATTCAAATCTGCATTTGGAACACACAGAAATAATAGCATTGCTATTACATTTGCAGAAAACGATCCTTGAAATTTAACATGTTATCAAAGCCAAGTTACAAATGTAAGAAAGTGATTAATGGAATGGGTTCTATGAAGAAAATCAAAGGTAGGAGAGCATTTTATATCAACGGAACTAGAATAGAGAGATTGGGGACGGATCCCATCTCAGAGACAACAGGCAAAAAATATATATTGAGGGGTAGTTGCCATATTGGGCCTGTTAACTTGAATTACATGCAATTTGACATTGAGAACTATTTGCCTTGTGTTGATTCAAATGCCTGCGCACAATTTGTGATATAGAGCCTAACTGTGTGTTTGTGTGATCTAACCAACTTGTGCAGAGGTCCAGGTGTGGTTTCCCAGTTCTACCAATTTATCCAATTCTACTTGTGATGCAAGCAGAGATGCAACAAGCCGACTTGCCTATCATGTTGTTATATTAACAAAGAGACATCAAGTGTTGAGCAAAACAAAATTAATCTACCCACAATAGGCATATCCATATGGTCGCCACTCGGCTTGCGAGATGGGAAATGCTCCAACTTAGACCAATCAGACACGTTGATGATTATAATGAATGTCTTATGTGGCCAAGGGGGATTCATGAGACCCTCAAGGATTATGAGGTGGCAGTTCTCGCTATGGTGGTAAATAACCCATGGAACCACCACACCATTAACCACATGATGCAGCACTATTGTATGATATAGTGCATTAAAGCGCGTGAATTGATGCCATAAACATGATATGATACAAATGAGAAAGATGGACCCTTGTTTGATATTGAGTATTCTGTATATGGAATGTAGAAGTAGGAAAGTTGTCAACTCAAACCGCAGACATTCATACGATCCAGACGCTGAACAAGAAGGAATTATATATGGTCCATGTTCCATATGGTGCTAGACGATAATAGCCTCTCTTCAACACTAGAGAATGAAATATATTTCTGGAATTTAATAAATCCTTGGCAGGTTCGTGGAGCATCTGGTTGTATAGAGTTTGAAGCTTCTGTGGCTTTCCAACAACTGTGGTTCATGGAAACTTTCTTGTTGATAAGTGCCTCAATCACAAGATTCTCTTTTGCTTCTTAATCCGTTCAAGTGCTTGCCTTATGCCAAATGTTGACAGATTCAAATTGTGTACAACAAGCAGTCTATTGGTGCTTTCATCAGCCCAGATCTGCAGTACTTGAAAGTTCCACAAGGAGGAGACATGCGAGGCATATTGTGATATCAATCTCTGTATATGTCATCCCTACATATGCAATCTGCATTGATTTGGTATTATTCTTGGCAGCAAGGCTTGCAATTGGCTTTCTAGCATCAATCTCTGGTATTTGCCTAGCAATCGAAGGATATGCATGTTGTGTTAATTTTGTGTTGAATACTACTATTATTTCCATCATAGCTTTAATTAATCTTTGAGGGTAATCTCTGGTATTTGCCTAGCAATCGAAGGATATGCATGTTGTGTTAATTTCGTGTTGAATACTACTATTATTTCCATCATAGCTTTGATTAATCTTTGAGAGTGCTATAAAAATCAAAGCAATGATTGTGGGACGAATAATAATATGAAGATATTAGTGTTGCTGCTGATTTAAATTTTATTCTTAATAATTATGTCAGCCCACTTTAATAATATTGGAGAAATTTTTCCATTGTTCGGAGCATACTGAAATTAATGAGAAAGTATCTAAGTGGATGGAAAATATTAACCTGGTACATATTGAGGTTTGCTAAGGTTCAGTGATTACTTTTTGTATTGCATTGGTCACTTAAGGAGAACTTATAAATCTATATAATGTTTGTCGGGCCCTGTGTTGAGAATAGATGAAAACTTTCATAGGGTTGTGTGTTGGGGGAAAATTATATTCCTTATGGTCTTTCATAGAGTTTGAGACAGAATTGAACAAGGGAAACCGGAGAAGGTGATATTCATACAAGATCTCTGTCACATGGTACCTCTGGAGGTTAGCAAGAAGCACAGAAACAAGCTGGAATAGCATACGACTATAGTCTGGAATATATTTTAAGGAACAAAATATATAGAGTAAAAAGCTACTATGGAACAACATTTTCAGGAGTCTCAGGCACAACAATTCACTCCAGCATCAAATAAATATTACTTTGGAAGGCTGGATTTCTTCCTAATGCTTGTACAAGTCATGAGGGGGTCGGGTAGATAATTTTATTGTGGGAGTGTGAGAATTGCAAGGAAAGTTTGCAATTCCCGTGGATTCAAAGATTTTCTGGGAGCTGTGTGAACAGATTACATTATAGTGATACCAAGTTCTCTCCAAAACTTATGCAAGGTAAATTGATTCGTATATATATATATATATGCCCTTCTCTCATTGGGAAATTTGAAGTACAGATGGTCATATCATATAAGACAGATACTTGTTCATCTTAGAAAGAGTCTGACAGATATTAGCACTTACAGTGAGAAATCACAATATCATCCCCTGCATTGAATTGTAGAAAGGTAGGTTCGATCACGTGACCAAGTGTATTCCTCAAAACATGAAGTTCCCTAATACCAATATTGGTGTGCATGAAATAAAATGGGATGCCAATATTGACTCTGGACAACAAGACACCCCTTGCATGGGTTTGAGTCCAGAGTTTGTACTGATCAAATTTTTAATACTCCAAATATTGTTCATATATCTGGTTTTATCTGGTTTGTGGTACACGAGGTTGTTGCAACATTTCTTATTGAATTGGAAATCTTTTTGGAGTTGTGTATGAGGAACAGACCTTATTTAAGAAGAAATCAAAGTTACTGCAGGTCTGAGGAAATGATAGTTGTGCTCCGAGCGACATTTGAGATGGATTAATTCTAAGATTATATTCTGTATTAAGATGAATTTTCCACCTGATGAGAGGGTCTTCATCCTAATACAACAATAAGAATCTATCCTCGAGATTTTGAAGCAAGGTGACACATGCTACAAAGGGTAGAAATATCAAGTGGTACTTCGAACAAGGAGTTCTTGGATCGCTTGGGACAAAGATCTTGTCAGGAATGCATTCAACCCAGAATTGGTTACAGTGAAGGAGCTGCCATTCTCACTATTGATCCGTTAGGATGTTTATGAGGGTCTTGAGATAAGTATTGTTGGTTATTACCTCTTGAATACCAATTTTATTTGCATATCATAGTCAATCTCTTAATATATCCATGCATGTAATATAAGAGTTATTTGTTTTATTATGCTCTTGTTCTTTTCCTTGATCCCCAGGGATGATACTTTGCAAAGAATAAAAAGAACAAAAAGGAGTTTGTCATATATCTGATCTGATGCCAAATTGTTTGATGATATAAGAGTGGAAATTATACATTGTGGGGGAAAATAATAAACAAGGTTCTATTTCCATCAAACTATCCTTAGAAGTGAAATGTCAGAGAAGAGACACCATCAAGGATGTGTAGGGATGTTCTTCCAGGAAAAGAAGATTGGTCCATTAGGAATGCTGCCAAATATTATGCAGGACTCAACTTTAGAGGCAACCTCGGACAAAGAGAGGGGGCAAATAGAAGATATGCTTAGTCAAACTTTTGATGATCTTGGTTGTATTGGTTTAGAGGAGTAGACCATGCCAAGATGGATTCCTCCGTGATCAGAAACTATAGCAGTTCAAGAACTATAATTCATGGGATAAAGTTTCATGTATGTAGACTGGAAGGCATTATGCTATTAGGATACTTGTTGAACTAGGGAAGCATAACACGACTTGCTACCAAGAGGTCATGAGATTGATATCAGATTCAGAGGGAGTCTAAGTTTATCACAGGCATCCTTGGAGGAAGAGCGAAGAAGGCAAAACTTGAGCTTTTGAGGGAGCAGCTAGAGGATCTGACTTCCTTGGATCTTTGTTCAGAGGGAGAGGGAGAATTTTGAGGAGAAATCCCTTGTTATTGAGTTCTTCTCTAAGAGAGAAATTTGAGGTGAAAGCCTGTGTTCCACCCTCTAGGAGCAACTATGGTGGATCCACCCTCTAGCATGGCTCATGGTGGAGATCATATGAGTTACTATATGAATCTGTTGGAAAACATCATGAGAGGTGATGATCTTTGACCGATGTTTGCGTAGTGAGGTCACTATTATAAGGTGACGATCTTAACAATGGCTTGACATGTTATCATGATGGACACTACATTAAGTTGTTGTCCTAGAATGTGTCAGAAATCATGATAACGATTGTATCATGATAAACTACATTAAGTTGTTGTCCTGGATTGTGTCGGAGATTATGATACTTGTCATTATGAACTACATTAAGTAGTTGTCCTTGAGATCATGATTGTTATCTAATAGACTACACTCATTTGTTGTCCCAGAGTGTGCCGGAGATCAAATAACACATCCTTTCTAGGATGTTACTTTAAGTTGCTGAGATTATGATTTTTATCTGATAGACTACATTCAGTTGCTGTCCCGGAGTGTGTCCGAGATCAACAACACATATCCCTTCTAGGATATTACATATTCTTTTGGTAGGCATCATGAACATGATGCCAATGCACATACCAAGGAAATATAAGTATGATAAATATCATATGATTGATATTCCTTGTTGAATCATACTTCAAATGATATTGAATGATAACATCTAAGTTGATGGATATATGTCGATATCCTTAGATATGTCATTCCAAGAATATCATATTGAGATGATATCTCTCTATATACTTGAGAGCATATTGTGTTCAATAACAATCCTCCCTAGCTAAGAGGGAGTGTTAATGTTGTAACTTTAGTCGAATTGAACTGACCTAGAGATTATCCTTCGATTGTTATTGGTTAATCATCAATTAGACAAACCCTTATATATCTACTTATATATTATATATTATTATATATAATATAAATATATTGTATATATGTGCGTTATATATTAATATTGTCTGATTGATGATTAATTCATTTACCATGGAGACATGTCTCTTCTATAGATATTTATATAACATTCAAATCTGCATTTGGAACACAAAAATAATGGCAATGCTATTACATTTACAGAAGTACGATCCTTTAAATTTAACACAATAGATTTAAATACCATGTTGCTGCCATTCCTGGGCATGATATTAACAAATTTTTAAGGCAAAACATTTTTGTTATGTCCTCTTAGAGACACATGAACAAGAAAAGCTAACTAGGAAGAGGCAATTTGATGAGTTAAGTGCTATTGGCTCTCATACTCCCACATCTGCTCCGCAAGTTATTTTGGAGAGGGTTCTACTAGGCCTCCTTTTCAACCTAGTGTTAGTACTAGTGCTAGTGCTTCTCCTCCTCATAGTGGCACTATTACATTTTGTCCTAGAGTGCGGAAATCAAGATTTTAAAATATGTTTGCTTTAAGTTTTGAATAAAAAGAATTAATTTATAGTTTGAATTTGAGACTTTGAAGTTGAAGTCTACTTTGTCTAATCATAGATTCGTAATAATTTATCATCTAATCATAATCTATTTGTGACAGGTCTCCTTATTAGCAAGGCATGATAGATGTCATAACTATTTGCGGTGCGGGGTTTAAAACCCCTACTAATGTTGAGTTGCGTGTCCCCCTCTTCGATAAAATGATTGAGGATATGGAACTTGAGATAGAGGACCAACGAAAGTCATGGACCCAAAAGGGTTGCACCATTATGACAGATGGTTGGATGGATAGGAGGAATAGAACACTCCTAAATTTTCTTGTTTCATATAGATGTGACTTATCATTCTACTTACATACATGCATTGTGATTAAATCAATTCAAATTTTGGTTTGTTGATTGATCCATGATAATTAATTATTTTGCTCTATTTAAATTTTGTAAGATCCACTGTGTTCTTAAAATATTGATGCTTTCTCATATGTTAACAATGCCACATACTTATGTGAGGTTATTAAGGAATTCATACAAGAGGTGATGGACGAAAATGTGGTGCAGGTGGTGACATATAATGGGGCAAGTTATGTTGTTGTAGGTAAACTTTTAACTTTTTGAGTTTTGAAAATTTGATGGAGACATTTATAAATTTATTTCAACTTTTCTTAACATATCTAAATTTATAATTATTTATATTTTTATATTTGCTACAAGTAAATGTTTTATGGAGAGGCACCCAAAAAAAAATTGGTCTCTATGTGCGGCCCATTGCCTTAATCTCATGTTGGAGGATATTGGTAAGCCTGAATGGATCAAATCATGCGTTGAAAGGGCCAAGAATATCTGCAATTTTATCTACAATCATGCATTGGTCCTTAGCATAATGACGCAATACACGGGACAAAAGGAGTTGGCTCATCCTAGTATCACGAAGTTTGCCTCAAATTTCCTCACATTGAAATCCTTGTTGACATCAAGGGGAGATTTGAGGCACATGCTTGTTCGGTTGTAATGGACTTCCTCTTCCTTTGCTACAACCACTGCAGGGATAGATGTGGCAAATTTCATTTTTTATGAGGTTAGTTTTTGGACCCCTTCTCAAGAAACTTTGGAGGTAAATTTATTATAATTTAACATTTAGTATTTGCTTGTTTGATAATTTAGTTTTACTTTTAATTTATATGCATATTTTTATTTGTTTTGCAACTTTGTGATTTTGCTTATTTTTTATTTAGTTTGTGACTTAATTTTTTTTTTTACATTATATGCAAGTCATTGAGCCCCTCGTAGTTCTCCTACAGATTGATGGGAAGAAGCCCTCTATGGGCTACTTATATGAGGGCAAGGGTAGGGCCAAGGAGACTATTAGATCTAGGTATGCAAAAGTGGAGAAGTATGGCCCCATTTGGGAGATCATTGATAGGAGATGGAAAAATCAGCTTCACAAGGACATCTATGCAACAACTTATTACCTCAATCCGACATTTTGTTTCCTTCCTGACTTCAAGGTGGATGAGGAGGTTCTTACTGGCCTATATACAGTGATGCAAAAGATGTGAAGTGATGGCATAGCCTCAACTACAACCGTTGATCTAGATAAATATAATAATCAAGAAGGGGTCATTTTCTCAAGCAAAATGTGCACAGATGCTTTAACAAAATTACAACTAGGTAAAAATATATTCTTAAGTTTATGGCTTATATGTTATGCATTTAAAATTTTCATTGTGTAATTTAGCCTTAAAGTCGTACTTGTAAATGACACTAATTTGTTTTCTTTTCCTTAGTTACTAATAACTATAGATGGTGGCAAATGTTTGGGCCCTCAACCCCAAATCTTCAAAAATTTGTCATCCATATTTTGAGTTAGCCAAGCAACGCTTATGGATGTGAGCACAATTGATCCATGTTCAAGCACATCCACTCAAAGAGACGAAATAGATTATATGTGGAGAGGTTGAATGATCTTGTCTTTGTTCATTACAACCTTCGTCTTCAGACACGACAAATTTGTCAGAATATATAGTCCATTGATATAACTGAGGGGGGGGTGGTGAATCAGTTATCCAACTAATATCACAATTATCATCCTTAAACAAACTTAACCATATGAGTAATATAAACTGAAACCACAACAAGATGCTCATACACAATAAAACCAGATATGTTAACTAGGGAAACCCTTGATCAAAGGGAAAAACCCTGCGGGGATGTTACTCACAAGATGATGTACTAATATAAATATTCCTTGTTAGAGGATGGACCTTGTTAGGAGTCTATTATAACATTCAGTACATATGAGTCCTTGTTAGGAGACTTTGAACCCGTGTTAGGAGATTCCAACCCTATTAGGAGTTGTCTCAACTCTGTTAGGAGTTGTGGAAGACAGCTGGACCCACTGCCCAAACAGCTTCAAGGGCAAGACCAATGAACCCACTATCTATCCAAATGATCTTTGTATTATTCCTTGCAGAATAATAGAATGGTATTATATTGTTCCTTCCTCTTTCTCTGTCCTGTCAATCGGACCTCTGCTCCTTCTAATCTTGTAACCAAAACACGAATCTAATAATCCCTTGGACCGCTAACATGCATTCAGTAAGCACTTTGCTCCTTTTCGCACTTCACACTTCTTGCAACAATAGATACACATTCCAATCAAAGAAAACATCTTTCCTTTATACCATATCTTCATAATAATTCCTTGAGTCGGCCTTAAGGCTTTCCCAATTAATTAAAATAAGATAATTAATTAATTACAATTACAATAGCATTGTCGGCTCATAGTCTATGTAAAACTTCACATGTGCGATACTAGGGCTTGTGCACTTGTTGACGTCATCAGTTGACTGTCTTCTATCACTGCTTGACTGCACATCTCTTCATTACATCTCAAATGTAAGATAGCCAACAAACATCAGGAACTGCTTTCCCAATACTCTATCTCTGAACTGCTCTCTATAAATCAAGTACAACTTTCATATGTCTTCAACTTAGACTTTGTGCACTCGACTACATCATCAGGATACTGTGTCGAACATGTCCATAACTACACATCACCAGACAATCAAACCATTGTCCATACCATCAAGGTCTCTGTCTGCTACTCAACCAGTCTTTACAGAAACTATGCTATATTGACATCAATGACAAACACAATCATGAATGCAACATGTCAATACTCTCCAATGCTCAAGATACTCCCCCAAAGTAGTACCATCAGCATTTATGCTAATAATCTCCCCCTTTGGCATTTTGATGGCAACATAGATGAAGAAATATGTAAGTTCCAAGAATACCAAGTAATACTCTATTGTTGCTTCTGTTCTCACCTTCTCAAATCCTCTCCATCAAGCATGTCTAAAATCCTCTGGATTTTGAGACCAGCATCAATTGTCCACACGCTAAAAAGAAATCTCAAACACAACAAATGCACACAGGTGTATACTCCTTCTTCTTAGACATCAATTGTTTACTTCACAATAAACAATTCACAATACATCAAGTGCATATTCCTACGTCCTTTCATGAATCTTTTTAAATCTCTCTAAAGAGATATCTCTCCCCCATACTTAGGAGATGTGTTTTTCATGCATATTCTCCCCCATTGACATCAATGTCAAAGACCTCAAACAAATGCAAAAATACCAATTGTTACATACCAATTGCTATAACTACTTTGTCAACTCTTCAATCAGCTCAAGTGTCCAAACACACTGTTCAATACCAAATACCAAGAGTCCTCAATGACTCAGTACATACTAGATACTCCCCCATACAGGAAGCATTAGCATTTAGTCCAAGCTTAACAATAGTGCTCTTTACCACTGGATTGATGCATTCTCTACATCATCTACTCAAAAGTAGGCAGGGGCATAACCCCAAGCATACCTCTCAAGTATTCAAAAGTATCTTTAGGTAAAGGCTTCGTAAAGATATATGCTTAGTCTTAGAATGCAATACAAGATTCTTAGACATACTCACTGCACTTGTGTTATCACAGTAAATGATAACAGCTTCTTCATGCTCAATTCTAATATCCTTCAACATCTGCTTCATCCACATAACTTGATTACAGTTATTTGCTGCTGCAACATACTCTGCCTCAGCAGTGCTCTACAAAATACAATCTTGCTCTTGCTTAATCAAGAAACCAATCTTCCTCCAAGAAAGAATGCTCCACCACTGGTGCTCTTTCTGTCATCCATATTGCCTACCCAATCCGCATCAGTATATGCACATAGAGTGAAATCACTCGACCTATCATACCAAATTCCATAGTCAAATGTCCCTCTCAAATATCTGAATATTCTCTTTACTATTGCAAAATGATATTCCTTAAATTCAACTTGAAATCTAGCTACAATCCCAACGGCATTTGCTATATTTGATCTGGTGTGAGTCAGATACTGCAAACCTCCAATCATGGATATGTACTTCTGCTCTACTACAGGTGTCTCATATTTGTTGGATAACTTGTGACCAGTTATCATAGGTGTACCAACAGGTTTGCAACTTTCCAAACCAAACCTTTTCAACAAATCTTTTAAGTACTTTGCTTGTCAAATGAAAATACCATCACTATTCTGTACAATCTGCAATCCTAGGAAAAACTTCATTTCTCCTATCATGCTCCTTTCAAATTCATTCTTCATCTCTTCAGCAAATTTATCAATTGCTTCATCATTACATCCAAAAATGATGTCATCAACAAATATAAGAATAATCAGCAAACCATTTTCAACTTCTTTCAAATACAAGTTAATGTCTATTGTACCTTTAGCAAATCCAACCTTTGCCAAATAACTATCCAACCTTGCATACCAGATTCTAGGTTCTTGCTTCAGATCATATAAAGCTTTCTTCAATTTGCATACCATGTCTTTATCTTCTGATAAAGAAAAACCTTCAGGCTGCTCTATATATACCTCTTCTTCAAGTTCTCCATTCAAAAAGGTTGATTTAACATCCATCTAATAAACCTTGAACTTCTTATTCACTGCATAAGCCAAGAACATCCTTACTGCTTCCATTCTAGCTACAGGTGCAGATGCCTCCTCATAGTCTATGCCTTCTTGTTGTAAATATCCCTTGCATACAAGTCTAGCCTTGTTCCTCACAACTTCACCTTGTTCAGTCATCTTATTCCTGAATACCCACTTGGTTCCTATCAGATTCTTGTCTTTAGGTCTAGGAACTAACTCCCATGTATCATTCTTTACTATCTGATCCAATTCTTCCTTCATTGCTCGAATCCAATGATCATCTTTAACTACTTCATATGTGCTCTTAGGTTCAACTTGAGATATCAGACATATCTCCTCATTTACTCTGTTCCTTGTCATCACACCTTTGTCTTTGCTTCCAATGATCTGCTCAAGAGGGTGATTCTTTCTCAGATTCCTATTAGAAGTTGACATCCCAACTCTTATCTCTTCTCTAGGTTCAGATCTTTGTTCTCCTCTTTGCTCAACAATTAGCACATCATTCTGCAAATCATTGTTAGTCTCAAAGAAAACTTCAACATTCTGTCTAACAATTCCAAAATTACCTTCTTCTTCATCTGAATTATATTCTACCATCTTTTCCTTAGTTCCAAACTTCTCATCAATTCTTACATTTGCACATTCAACTATTTTCTTAGTTCTATAGTTGAAACATCTGTAAGCCTTACTTTTCAATGAATAGCGAAGAAACATACCTTTATCACTTCTTGGATCAAACTTACCAATGTCATCATCTCTCTTAATGTAACATTTGCTCCTAAATATCCTGAAATACTTAATTGATGGTGAATGACCAAACCATAGTTCATAAGGTGTCTTGTCCATACCTTTTCTAATATGTACTTTGTTCAGAGTGTACACTATTATATTAACTACTCTCCAAAATGTCTTGGAAATATCATTCTCAAATAACATTGCTCTAGTTGCTTCAACTACAGACTTATTTCTTCTCTCAACAATCCCATTTTGCTCAGGTGTTTTAGGTGCAAATAGCTGCCTTTTGATTCCATTCTCTTTACAAAAATATGTTAAATTTTCTAGAGGTGAATTCTCCTCCTCTATCAGATCTCAAACAATTTATCTTAACACCAGATTCATTCTCAACTCTATTCTTAAATATCTTAAACTTCTCAAAAGCTTCAGATTTCTCTTTAAGAAATGCTACCCACATCATTCTAGTGAAATCATCAACAAAAATCATAAAATACCTTTCGCCATAGAATCCTGTATACTGGAAGGACCACTAAATCTGTGTGAACGATCTCCAACTCCTCTATGGTAGAGAACTTCTTGCTAGGGAATGATACTTTCTTCTGCTTAGCCAAAATACATTCCTTACACACAACATTAGTAGGCTTTGTAATCTTAGGCAAGTCTCTGACTGCAAAAGTGCCACTAACCTTCACAATATTATCAAAGCTTATGTGACGAAATCTTCTATGCCACAACCAACTGTTATCCACTTTAGCTACCAAACATGTCATTTCAGTAAGATTCAACTGAAATACATTACCTCTGGATCCAGTGCCAGTGCCAATCATCTTATCATGTATCTTTGATAATACAGGTCTTCTCAGTGAACTACAACAAATAACCCTTGTCCACCAACTATCCAACACTCAACAAGTTATGCTTCAATCCATCAACAAAATAAACATCATCAGTATTAGTTTTACCATCAAGAGTAATGGATACAATTCCTCTTATATGACATATTGTATTGTTACCAACTCTAACAATACCTCCATCGTGATTCTTGAACTTAACAAAAATTTTCATATCACCAGTCATGTGATGTGAACAACCACTATCAATTATCCAATCAAACTTCTTTTCCACTTGGGTAACTAGAGCTCTTTCTTCTTTGATTTCTCTATCAAGATCATCTTCCTTGATAGCCACAAACCCCAATTCATCATCTTTTTCACTTTGACCTTTTTCATCAGATTCTTCATCTTCATTTGCATACAAACAATTTCTATCTTTGTCTCTTCTAGGATTAAACTTTCATTTATACTTTTTTTCTCTTTTAGGACATTTAGATGCATAATGACCAAATTCATTACAAGTCCAACATTTAAAGATTTTCTTACCATCTTTTTCTCTTCTCAACAGAAGGGCTATTCCTTCCTCAATCTTCTTGTCTTCATCAAATCTGTTGCTACCAGCAAAATCTCCATGAGTGCTTGCACTTCTTGTCAAATTAAGTCGAATGTTCAAGGCACTGAAAGCTGTTTCGACTCTTGCTAGATCTCCACACTGTTTCAGATCTGCTTATGCTAATTCTAATCTTCCAAGCAACGTTTCTTTTGTGAAATCCTTAGTGCAGGGCATTACTAGCTGAATCATCTGAGCTATAGGCTTGAATGGTTGTGTCAAACTTTTCAAGATCTTCCATATAACTTCATCATCTTCCTTGGTTCCACCATGAAACCAAATTCCTACAACAATTTATGATATTCTGCCAACATTTCTTACAGATTCATCTTCCATCACTTTAGCATCTTGAAATACACATATCCAATTTTGTAATCTCATTCTCTTAGCATGATCATCACCTTCAAAAGTAGATTCTAATGCTTTCCAAATTTCATAAGATATTTCAAGTGACTTTACCTAACTTTACTCATTCTTTGGAAGAGTTGTTAGTAGAGCTTCTCTTGCTCTCATGTTACACATGAATAGATCTCTCTTCTTCACTGCAACCTTCTAGCTTTGCTTCTTCAACAATTGCCTTATTTCCCTTTGTCAAGATCCAATATCCCGGACCCATGCACAACAGATGTGTCTTCATCTTCTACTTCCAACTATCATAGTTGGCCCCATCAAATCTAGGACTATCCTTTCTGAAAAGATTCGCCATTGATCTCCCAAAGTTGTTAAGCTTATCCTTCAAGGACCTGATGCTCTGATACCAATTGTTAGAATATATAGTCCACTAATATAATTGAGAGGGGGAAGTGAATCAGTTATCCAACTAATATCACAATTATCATCCTTAAACAAACTTAACCATATGAGTAATATAAACTAAAACCACAACAAGATACTCATAGACAATAACACCAGATATGTTAACTAGGGAAACTCTTAATCAGAGGGAAAACCTCGGTGGGGATGGTACCCATAAGATGATGCACTAACATAAATATTCCTTGTTAGAGGATAGCCCTTGTTAAGAATCTGTTACAACATTCAGTACATATGATTCCCTGTTAGGAGACTTTGAACCCTTGTTAGGAGATTCCAACCCTGTTAGGAGTTGTGGAAGACAGCTGGACCCACTGCCCAAACAGCTTCAAGGGCAAGACCAATGAACCCACTGTCCAAACGATCTTTGTATTATTCCTTGCAGAATAATAGAATAGTATTGTACTGTTCCTTCCTCTTTCTCTACACTATCAACCGACCTTTGTTCCTTTTGATCTTGTAACCAGATCACGAATCTCGCATCCAATATTCCCTTGGATCGCTTACATGCATTCAGTAAGCACTCTGCTCCTTTTCGCACTTCGCACTTCTTGCAACAATGGATACACATTCCAATCAAAGAAAACATCTTTCCTTTATACCATATCTTCATAATAGTTCCTTGAGTCGGCCTTGAGGCTTTCCCAATTAATTAAAATAATATAATTAATTAATTACAATTACAATAACACTATCGGCTCACAGTTTATACAAAACTTCACATGTGTGATACTAAGGCTTGCACACTCGCTGACGTCATCAACTATCTTCTATCACTGCTTGACTGCGCATCTCTTCATTACATCTCAGATGTAAGATAGCCAACAAACATGAAGAAATGCTTTCCCAATACTCTGTCTTTGAACTGCTCTCTGTAAATCAGGTACAACTTCCGTACGTCTTTGACTTAGACTCTGCGCACTCGACTACGTCATCAGGACACTGTGTCGAACATGTCCGTAACTGCGCATCACCAGACAATCAGACTATTGTCTGTACCATCAAGATCTATGTTTGCTACTCAACCAGTCTTTACAAAAATCATGCTATGTTGACATCAATGACAAACATAGTCATGAATGCAACATGTCAATACTCTCCAATGCTCAGGATACTCTTCCAAAGTAGTATCATCAACATTCATGCCAACAAGATTTTGGACACTAACTCATCTCCAATAACTCTAGAGGAGATCTATCCAAAGTCAGAGTGGCTCACTGAGGCTACCAATCCAATCTTCACAGACGAGGACCATGACTGATTTGACCAGGCAGATATACAGGCTGAGGTTGTGGGTATGGCAGAAGAGGAGGATAGAGCATGTTTTGGCACATGCGCTATTGATGTTGACCATGAGTCCACCTTACAGGCGGGGGCTATGGCTACTCAGTCCTCTAGGACCTACCTTAGACGCCATTGTGGAAGGCAAATGAGATAATCAGAGGAGGCTGAGGTCGAGGATGAGGCTTGAGCTAGAGCCTAAGCAGATAGACTTGTTATCTGTCTATAGAGTTACTGTTTACACTTTACAGTTACACATGTCTTTCACGAAACATTTGATGTCATTGGTTGCATGGATCTTACATACATTTATGATTTGACAACATCTATAATTCTATATATCTATGTCATTTGATTCTATGACCCAAACTTACTATTAAAAACTACTTTTATGTACGCATTCACATCTCTTATAGAAATTACCAGAAAATTCAAATGCTTGCTCCACTAGTATATTTTGTGATTACTTGTGTGTCACTTCTGTATTCTATATATCTGTGTCATTTGATTCTATGACCCAAAGTAATGTGACTAATTGAGAATCTGCTGCACCTTTTCTTTAAAGATGATGAGTTGTGGTTATAAATTAGATGGCTGCTGGATTAAGCATTCTTCAAGTGCATTGCTGGAGATGAAGATGTGTATAGCAGATTCTCCAATTTAGTGATAATGACCACAATACCACAAATTCATCTGGCAGTTGTAAGTTTGCTTTAAGTGTGTTTCCCATGAAAATCAACTATCTCACGTGTTCTAATAATGTTTTATAGCTTCAATCAATTTAAACACAATCTATCAAACATAAAAGGTTCTCTCTCTCTCTCTCTCTCTCTCTCTCTCTCTCTCTCTATATATATATATATATATATAATGATTTTTGTTAATCATATAATAAATTTCATTTATAATTCAAAACCCTTATTTATATTATGTCCTTCGGTGGCCTCTCTGCTTCTCGGTGTTTGTGCTTGACTCCTTTGTTAGCGATTATGTGTATGCATTAGAGTATATGTTTTAGCCCTTGTCTTATTTCATCTTACCCATGTGTGGTGCAGTGTACCTTACTCCTACCACCGTGTCAGTTGTCTCCGCTTTTTCTTTGTTGGTTGCACCCACATTGACATAGGTGGAATTGATTCTATCCCGTCAGCTAAACTCAGTTTGATGTGATGTTTGATTGAAAGGGTGCATGTGGGGTCACATCACTAGTTATTGCCCCCCTTCTTTTATATATTTATATTTGACCTTGTCATTTCCGTGACCACCAAAAACATTTTATTCAAGGAATCCGACTATGACATCGAATAGGGAGTGTGATTAACATAAGGAGATATTTACATACATATTATTGTCAAGTGCATCACAAAGCTTATATATATCAGAGTTTTCTATCAGATTATAATCTTATTAAAAGGTTTGAGAACCTTTCATATTTATACATAAACTAGTGAATTTAAATAAATAAATCTAATCGAGAAATTTAAGATGTTCAGAGATATTTTCCTTAAGCAATTCTACTTTTACAATGCTGAACAGTTTAAATTTTTGAGGGATGCAATATAGGCTGTGATTGAAGCAACTGGGAATAAAAAGGACAAAGTTGGTCATGTGTGATCCATCTCGCAATTCAGGGTACATGCCTTTGCACCTTGCCAGGGTTGTAATTTCTATACAGGTGCTTTTTAAATTGGAAAAGAAATATGCATCAAAATACTAGGGATTTCTCTAAATATTTTTCACTTATGTAGTTGGCTTCCAGAAAATGCTCCGAAGTGTCCCAAAAATGCAAATCTGCAGAAATGTATTAAAAATTCAAGAGCTAAATTATACTGTTCTAATGAATTTTAATCTATCACATACCCTTTTCACTTTTTGGCAAAAAGCTTACCACGTGGATTTGTAGATCCTTGGTGAATCATTTTGTTGTCAATTCTATAATACTTTTTGTTTCTTGACAAAATTGCTATAAAGAAATTGTCCTATAAATGCAAAAAATCAGAATGATGTAGCTTCCCATCTCTACTCTCAGAGATTGCTAACCTTTTGCACATATCTCACATTTTAAATAGAGCTCTTATTTAGAGCAAAATCATGTGTATATTAGATTCACTTCCTTTCCTTTTTTTCTTGTATAACACATTAAGTATAGACTATTTGATATGCTGACCTCCCCATTATCAATTAAATTTATATCTCTGCTATCAGAGCAGGTATGTTCCACATTTCTATATCCCACTAACAAAGTTAAGATATAGGACATTAACTGTCCATGCATGTGAGACATCTCAGATTATTTTCCTTGATGGTTGACAGGGTCTCAAGTGGCAGAAAAAGATGAAACAAGGCAACCTAACTGTCACCTGATGAAGCCCTTAAGAAGCAGAGGCATATGATGGAACAGCTCACAAATGTTCTTCCACGAGTTGCACCCAGGGGACTCAATTCTTCATCAAGAAAATCTTTCAAGGTCGTTACATTCTTTAAAGCACAAGCAAGTTTTAATATTTTATTTTTGAAGGAAAAAAATTATGTAGATGCACTACAAAAATGGCTTCACCAACTGGAATCAAATTATCTGTAAAGTATTTTGAAGATTAAAAAAAGGAAACATCTGCACTTTTAGAAGTTGCTTTTTAGAAGGAAGTTAAGATAGCGGAATAATTTCCTACACTAACCTTGAGAGGAGGGTTGTGCCAAACTTTTCAAATCTTTACAACAATTACAAAAAATAAACGGAAATAAACATGAATAGTATACATACTACAACACAATGATTTATGTGGCGAAAACCCTTTTGAGAGAAAAACCCCCATACCCCAAAAGCTACCCACTATGTTACTCACAATCAACAACCAAATTCAATATGCTTGCAAAGCTTTCTTCTCACAAGAGAGCATCAGCAACCAAAGATCTGGATGTAACTCATTAGTTATAAGTCTCTTATACATAACCTCCATCTCACACACCTAATATATAAGGGACACAAGACTTGAAACCATCAAACAATATTACAAAACCATGGGATAAAACCACCCAAAAAGTGGCCCCCAACTTATTTCCAATCCAAGATTACCTATGATGTGTCAAAACACGCATCAGCACATGTAAGTCTTTTTCACAGCTCATTTATGTGTCCAACATGTTTTATATTTCCTATTTCAAGAAACCCAACTTTTGGAGGCCATAACTTTTGTTTTGGGAGTTCAATTGACGAAACGTTTTAAGTGTCGAAATGCTCATAAAGCGTTCTACCAAGCTAAAACCTGCTACACTAGTGACGACCACTTTTCAGCCATTTCAAAGCATCCAAGACCTTCAAAATTGACTTCGAAAATTTCATTTGCAACTTTCAAAACTGAAAACCTCAATATCGTCAAATCTAGACAAGATCTTGAGCCAAAAATTTACCAACATATGCTTATTTGGCCCATCAATAAAGTTGAGAAAAATTTTGGACCAATCCATGCTCAAATGTGAATTTACTATAAATAGTAACCTTATGTAAATGCAAGGTTGAGACACCATTTTTCTAACATTTTCCAACTTGTTGAACAGTTTGCAAGAGCAAAGGGAGTACCACACCATAATTTATTTGTTAGGGGTCATGAGGCCCATAGACTCCAAACTACATATGAACTTCTTTGTGCCAACTGGAAAGTCAGCAGCCAACGTGTTGGTCTTCCAAGGCATTTCTAGGTTTCTTCTGACAACACACTACCTATAGAGCCTCTGTCAATGATGGTGTTTGTTATCTTTTTCCCCGTTATTTCAATCTCGACAATGGTCAGCTTCCTCTTGGTGCTCACAATCAACAACATGGGATCAATGACCTGATTACCCTTCAAATGTGGATTTCATTGTTGATTCCTCTTATGACTTACATTGGTTCTAGCCAGATGTGTCATCCCTAACTATATTGGAAATTGCCATTTTTAATTGGGGCAAAGTTTGTTACCTTTACATGCATTGTTAACTGTAGCACCTATCATAATAAGTTCTTCTCATACTCCAACCATTGTGAAGCACCAATGTTCATTAAAAGTTATCCTATTTTCAATCTCCCAGTCCACATCAACTTTGGCTTCTCAGAGTCTCTCCTCCATACAAGGATCCGGGTACATTTTCTTCTTTATCAATAGCTTGGTGATCATTGGGATTTCCTCATTCAAATCCTCCATAGCCAACATATTTATCCATTTTGCTTCGCATAATTGGTGTCCTCACGATTCCTCAGTCCACAACATTTGCACAATAGTTGTATGTTGTCTTATTATTCTAGTAGTCTCTTTCAAAGAATCCTCATTCATTAAATTGATGGCATTGTATGATAGAACGTCCTTTGAAGGTGTATTGTACTTGACTTTACCCTCCTTGTTGATTTCCACAACCAACTAGCAATGGATTTTGTGGTTTTGGCATACACTATCCATTGTAAAAAGTACTTTCTTACTTCTAGTGTTCAAATTATACAGTCACTCCCTTAGGGCCCGTTTGGTTGTTGGAATAGGACCGGAACAGGGAGACAAAATTAGAATATGTTTTATATTTGCTGTTTGGTACACTGAATCAGAATTCGGAATAGGAAGACATATTCCAATTTTGCCCCTAAAATGAGCATGTCTGTGCCAAAAAATAGTTGGAACTGGAATAGCCATTCATATTCCCAATCTGTTTTTTTATTAAAAAAAATTTAATTTAATTCCATTCCCATTCAATTTTCTATTCTAGTTTTCAATTCCTATGCCAACAACCAAACGGGCCCTTATTGAATGGCCTGTCACCTAGCACACCTCACAAAACTTCTTTCTAGAGCAATTACCTTTCATGTGCCCCTAAACTTTGCACTCTATAAACTATACTTCATTTATTTCTTTATTGGTTACTTTCTTTGTCTTCAATTCATTCATCCTTCCCATCATACCCCATCTTAAGGCTTGGATTGTTCTCGATTCTCATTGTTGCTACCTTAGGTGCTCTTATCATTGGTTGTCCTCTTACCTCAATATGATATTATATTTTCACTATCAATATCCATCAATTGATTGTAAAAATTGGTGTATGAGATCGGAAGCACCCCCTTATCACCTTGCCCAATAAGGATATCAATTCCTCGTTGAACCACCACTTCTTTAATTTGTCAGTGGGTTAGGTCTCCAACTCTACCAACTCCTCCTTGAGCTTACAATTGTAAGCTCATACATTGTCACCTTTCCCTTGTTTGGTGTTGTAAATTTCAGCAATAATCTCATATTCATCTCATGGCCATTTAAACTTGGCCTTGAGTAACTTTGTCAACATGTCCCAAGAGACTATGTACAAAGCATCAAGTTGTGTGAACCATTTCATGGCTAAGCCTCGTAGCATTGCTAGAAACTCTCAACCATAGTAACACAGGGATGCGTCCCCCCCCTTTTTGCCCTACGCACCAAGAACTTGGGGACTTCGTTCCCCTATCTATAGTGTTGCCACCAAATTCCACCACCTCCGCCGAGGATGGGGGGACGTCTCAATAATATTAGAGCAACATAAGCCAAAGAATCATAGAAAGTTGTCCAATCAGTGAACCTAATCATTGTGAATACTCAGATTGCTATTGTTTCAGCAACAACTCAAGCTCCAGAGCTATATGCGAAATATAAACTCAAGCCTAGAGAAATTAAAGGACACATTGATCAAATGGAGTGAGGGTGATAGAACAAAGGAACACAAGTGAAAGCATAGCCCAAGGGAAATTACCAAGTAAAAATATGATGTATCCTCTCCAGCTTCAAAAACCATCTTTGTAGATTGGGAGGAGATCTATTGCAGATGGTCTAGATCACAATTCAAAAATCAATTTCTAAGATTAACCAATAAAGAATCAAAGAATGGCATTGAAAAGTCAATCATAATATGCAATTTTTACAATGTTGTGATCTTAATTCTATGGGCAACTAATGCAATTGGGATGCTCTTCTTGAATATCTATGTTGCTAATTTAAAACCATTGCATTGGAAGTTTAATTGTTGTATTTTTTTCTAGAAGCATGCTCTCTACAACCCAATGTTTTGTAACAACTAGCCCATTAAGTTGTTAAGGGCAAGGTCTTCTTCCTGCATCATGCTGGCATTATATTCCCCTCTAT
The DNA here is from genome assembly GCA_028749045.1 of Cupressus sempervirens. NCBI lineage: Eukaryota > Viridiplantae > Streptophyta > Pinopsida > Cupressales > Cupressaceae > Cupressus > Cupressus sempervirens. Next base: position 656,659,150 of record CM053784.1, read on the forward strand.
TATTATTTTAAAATTCTCAAGTCATTTATGTTTCTCATCTCATTTTTCATGGCATTAAAATTTTCCCTCTCTTCTACAATTCCTATCTTTGTGCATTCAAACTTGAATGTTATCTTATTGGATAGTCACGTCCATAAGAAAAGATTATCCAAGGCTCGTAAGAACCTGTCTTCAAGCAATCACTATCTAAAGGATATGTTCAAAGTTTTTGTTGTGGGCTTTTCACACCATCACCCCATTGCAAATGGGGGGCCCCCTTTTGTCTCTTGGTCTTGTCCTTTTGGCTTTAGTTCTTGGTAGTATTGGGCTCAATCTTCTAAAGTTCTCTCTTTCAAATGAGAATTGGTAAAATTGGCCAGATGTGGAAAGTGTTGTCCATGTGGCTCTAAGAATGGAAATTATTTGCTTGTTTGAGAATTGAATGTCTTGACTTACTATTTTTAGAAAGTCTATTTTTAGTAAATTTCACTGCCTCTCAGATTGGCCTTATTTTGACTTTGGGACAACTTACTATTTTTAGAATGTCTATTTTTGGCAGGTCTATTTCTGCAACAATTGAGCTATGGTTGATAAAGAGCCAAAAGGGTACATGTGTCTATATCCAAAAGAATGAGCAAGCACGACAGTTAATCAAGAAAAAAATGGTTAAGTCTGGAATCACCCATGAAATATCCAAAAGTAGAAAGGCATGAAAATAATAGGAAAAATGGTTGTCACAGAATTCTTCCATCGTGGACAAAATCCAAGATCACTCAAAAATCCTACCTTAGAGAAAAATGGTTGTTGCGGAATTCTTCCATCATGGACAAAATCCATTATCTCTCAAAAAATCTAGCCTTGGAGAAAAATGGTTGTCGTGGAATTCTTCCATCATGGAAAAAATCCACGATCTCTCAAAAAATCCAGCCTTGGAGAAAAATGGTTGTTGCAGAATTCTTCCATCATGGACAAAATCCACGATCTCTCAAAAAATCCAGCCTTGGAGAAAAATGGTTGCTGCGCAATTCTTCCATCATGGACAAAATCCACGATCTCTCAAAAAATCCAGCCTTGGAGAAAAATGGTTGCTGCGCAATTCTTCCATCATGGACAAAATCCACGATCTCTCAAAAAATCCAGCCTTGGAGAAAAATGGTTGTTGCGGAATTCTTCCATCATGGACAAAATCCACAATCTCTCAAAAAGTACCGCCTTGGAGAAAAATGGTTGTTGTGAAATTCTTCCATCATGGACAAAATCCACGATCACTCAAAAAATCCCACCTTGGAGAAAAATGGTTGTTGTGGAATTCTTCCATCATGGACAAAATCCATGACCACTCAAAATTTCCACGAGCAAGAGAATTAGAAATCATGGAAGCAAAAATGGCTAAGTGTTGGAAATTTCTCCTTCATGGAAGCAAAAATGGCTAAGTGTTGGAGATTTGTCCTTCATAGAAGCAAAAATGGCGAAGTGTTAGAAATTCATCCTTTATGGAAGAAAAAATGCTAGTGTTGGAAGTTTCTCCTTCATGGAAGAAAAACTGGCTAAGTGTTGGCAATTCCTCCTTCGTGGAAGAATAAATGGCTAAGTGTTGGAAACTTTCTCCTCCAAATCTTGAATTTCACCCTCTTCAAGTGTGTACCCAAGACTGGAAAAATGATTGATGATGATTAAAAAAGGGGGAATTCTTCAAAATGTAAGAAAAGGCATAACAGTGAATTGAAAGCATTTGAAGAAAAAGGAGGAGAAAGCTCTAGTTCTAGAAATTCAAGAAAGACGCTCAAATCCAAAATTCTAGTACCAAGATCAAAGTACTGAGTGATCTGGTCCCAAACATTCAAGGTTCAAAGATCAAAGTTCAAATCCAAAAATCCAAGAACATGGTGAAGGAAGTTCAATATGAAGAAATTCTAGAGTAACATAATCATCAACAAGTGATTCCAATCCATTTTAGGGAGATAAATTTCCAAGCAAGTACATGGAAGACAAGAATGTTCGAAGAGAGATTTTCAGAAAAGTCAGTCAAAGTTGGATCTTAGTTAAAATGATGCAGTTGGAAAAGACTCGAGCTTACATGGCCTCCATCATCATTTCATGGCATCCAATTATCTTTGATGAAGAATTGAGGTCTCCAAGTCAAACTTCTATGCATTTAGAGAATGGAATCAAGAATAATTTATTCAAGGAAGACTGAGCATTTATTGAGTAATGGACACGCATGGTGGATATTTATTACACCCCACTCCTTCCTAAACGAGCATGCATAGTGGACATTTATTACCCACTACAGTAATGGATTCCTTGTTGCATTAATGTAGATTCTTTTCCTTTGCCCTAACCCTAATTAGGGCTGATGTGGCACAAGCTTGGCCATCGATTATTGTGATCATCCGGGCCACCTATTGTAATTGAGGACCTATATAAAGGCCTCATTTCTCATTTGTAAAGTGTCTTAGTGTTTGCTTGTTCTCTTAAATTTCTTCAATTAGATTAAGTTTAGCCTAGTTAATGTGTGGTGATTACAATGAAGAATATGATGGTGTATTGATGAATTCCTTTGGTTCATACTTTTGACGTTTTAGTGATTCTAACTCGTCATGCAAAGTTAGCCTGAACCCCTTTCATGCATATGCTTAACTTCTATCATTCGTATAGATTGTTCTTTATGATGGCGTATGCGGTGATATGAAAATCTTTAGCATAAACCTTGAAGATTGCACTGATTCACGCATAGTTGTAGTATAACTTGGCGAAGCGGAATTCGGTAAATTGAGGAATTTGTCCACTAGAATACTATTTGTTGTTATCACTACCCTTAGGATTAGAATAGAATTCCTGAACCCTGTCTTATTGAATTTCTGCATATTTTGTGAAAACTCCAAAAAAAGAACTTCATTGCAAAACCTTAAGATAGCTCCCACATCTAGTATGGCTTGAAATGAATCTAACTAAACACGTAAGGCCCCTTGTGATCATCAGCAAATCACATCAACCGCCGATCTTATCCACAGTCAAGACCTGGCATTAAAGGAACCTTGAAGTCATTGTATGATCTTCTAGCAATCTTAGCATACACAAGACTTTATTCAAGAGAGGATAAGATATTTCGGTATTTTGTTCTACTATTTGGTGAGTCATAAAACACACATCAACAGTTTCCTCTTTAAATAAACCTCCAGATTAATGGAGGATTTTACTAGGATTGAGAAACCCCATTATCCTTTTTCCATGTGTTTCCAACTGGAAAGGTCCTCATCAAATTTCAGCATGTTTTCCACTTTCCATCTTCCACCCTTACAATTCGCTGCATTGATTTGAAGCTTCTCTTGCTCACGGATTTTATCTTTTCATACCATGAGGGTGTCTTCAGGGAAATTAACTCCTTAATTAACACTCATAACATCAACACAATTTATCTTTGCAAAAATCCTGGGTGAAACTTCAATCTTTCAGAGTAGCCTGTGTGACTGCAAGTTCTCATTACTTGTATTGGAGCTTTATTCAAGCTCACCAGCTCTTTATCTTCAGCTTCATCAACATATAAGTGATCCATAACAGTATTATCAAATGTGATTAATCCATGTGTTCCTCTCCCAATGTCCATATTTCTTCCCTTGGAGAATATACATTGTCTAGTGAAATATTTTGTTTTTCTCTTAAAACAAATCACCACCTCAATCTGGAAGCCTGTTCATATAACCTTTCTTTATCATCTCCATTTCCATGTCCATGCCCACGACCATCTCTTCCTTTGGCCCTACCTACTCCAGAAGCTGGGTCCATATTCCTCCAAGGTAAATTGAATCTTTTCTAATGACGGTGTTTTGGAGGTACCTTGTCTTGTAGATTGGTTTAAATTTTCACTGGACTTCTCAGCTACAATTACTGAGATTGAGTAAGCTGTTTAATTGTCCAAAGAATAAATTCAATTTCAATGCATCTGTTTATTCATGTTGTATTCTGCAGTGACACAAATCAATTGTGACCAAGAGAATCTAAATACATTTCATGGATCATTCAGATATACAACTAAGAGTATCTATACAAAAGACTGTCTTCTAGCTGGTAATGACTTGAACACTAACTTGATTACATAGAAATATCGTGATTTGTGTCTAATACCAATCATAAGATACAGCTGCAACTAGGGAGGAAACTAGCACAACCAACTCTAGCAAGATGTAAAATGTTAGATGCCAGATTCCTTATACTTTTCTAGCAAAGATTATTAAGCATCATCACTCTTGTGAGCTAAACAATATTCAAACAATGACACGACCTAAAAACAGAAACCCCTCTACATGTTTCACAGAAGGACTCTATAAAAGAACAAGAAAACATATTTGAGCGAGAATGAGGGTAACTAGAAGAAGTGGAAAAGATTGCATTTGCATACAAAAAGAGCATAAAACAATTGTTATTAACATCAAGAGTCTAGAATGTCATAAGAACTGATAGAAAACTTACAAGCTATCTTCGGCAAAGCAAACAATCATGTACCCACACCTTTGGCAATCATGCCTCAACATGCTCCCAATTCACTATTCCTCGTAAACAAGGATAATTACAATTTGATCAGAGAAAAGAGTGTATTATCATAATTATTAACAAAACAGTTGAACTTGCACACCCCCATACTATGATCTCAGGCTGAGTACAGAGACAAATTTCAGATTACATATGTCAAAATTGAAGTCTAGCAACTGGCCTTACTTCAGCCAATCTTCATTTTGAGATTGGTGGCAAACGGTTAACAATCATAATCAAGAAATAGAATTTGTAAATAAATTATAGTAAAATCCCCAAACAACCAAAATAGGTCAATGGGATAATGCTAAATGAGCAACTCATAAAGGGCTCTCCCCACGGAAAATATTAGAGAGAGGGAGAGAGATAAAATCTTTAAAATACAGATGACTAAATTACAATTAGGAATCTCACAGCTTTTGAATGAGCGCTTCAACTCATGAGCAACTCATAAAGGGCTCTCCCCACGGAAAATATTAGAGAGAGGGAGAGAGATAAAATCTTTAAAATACAGATGACTAAAGTACAATTAGGAATCTCACAGCTTTTAAATTCCTAGCTAAAACACCGTTCCCTACTTTAGATCAGTTTAGGTTTTCATTATTCAATTGCTAGCATCTAAAGACCCTGATTCCGCTTGGCAGAGGACATGCAAATTAATGCCGCAAGGCCCTAGCTTCTCCCAAACAAAAGAATCTTCGCTGCTGTTAAGAATAACCAAAAATTCCACTAATAAAGTCTACAGAAACGTATTATAGATAAGCAAGATCAGATGCATATACGCATATTCCCAATCAGGTGGCAAGAATTAAGCAAATGTGCACAAAACCTAAACTTGAAAACTTGAAAACCGGGATATCAGTACAACTACTAGTAAGTAATTTGCATCAGCTACCCAATTGACAATACAGTGACAGTTGACCTCGTAAGCTCGAAGCCAAAAGGGGAAAACACTCCTTCATGCATATAACAAAATCAGTAAATCCTAGGAGCTACCCACTTTTGCCATTCCAAAAGCCTTCTAATTGTTTTCCCAGACTAACCAATCAAAATCACCTTGGCAATTGATTACTTAGGATTGCAATCACAAAATAATCTAAAACAGGTGAATTTTCAGAAATCCTAATTATTAAACAGAAAGGAAAAACAACATGTAAAATTATTCAGTAACTAACGAAACGAGTTACTAACCATCAGTAGCCCTCTCGGAAGATCCAACGCAGCCCATTGTCCGGCGGTAAATTTACTATCTCAAAAAATCATTGCATATACTACAGTACAATATAGTGCTGAGCAGACGGATCTAAGGCGTCCTAAAACGAAAGCAAAACAAAACAAGCTTCAAAGATCGAGCGAGAAGAAGCCAATCGAGAATATAAAACTCAAGGATTTCGATAGTCAGTAAACAAATTACGGAAAGTTTTACTATGCTCAGGAATCGGAATTATTTCTCAATGCAATTGGAGCCCTTTTCTTCTTGATTTTTTAATTTTTATTTTTATTTTTATTAAAGCAGTTTATTTAACCCGTTCAATTTTAATTTCCGAGTCAAGATCCTTGCGTGTTCGTAGCGTACACACGTGCGGACTGTTTTCTAGACCAGTTCTTAGTGTCCTCTTATTTTAGTAATAATAAAAAGAGCTTTACTAGTGGGCAGACGTGGTGGGACCCTCTAGTAGCACCATGGGAGATGCCCATGTCAGGATCTACTTCCTTATATTGTGATGTGAATATCAGGATTTACCTGTGTGATTTTGAGTCAAACTCATTGAATATCACAATTTGACTTGCTGTGGAAATTATCTCCTACTTATCAATTGATGAGCTTAAGGGGCTTTCTAATGAGTGGTTCATAAGGCACAACACTTGGTGAAGGTTTTGCAAATGGGGTTGCAAGCTTTGGGTTTAACTATGGAGGAAACTCTGTAGTTAAGCGCGCTCAAGCTGAAGTAGTACTGGGATGGGTGACCTCTCGGGAAGTCTCGGTGCTTCACCCTCACAATTTGACTTGCTGTGGAAATTATCTCCTACTTATCCTTATATCTGGTTATGGTGATTGCCCTTCATTAGAACTCTCTCCTCTCAAAGCCTCTTCACTATTGCTAGTATAATTTGTTTGTACATCTCAAACTATAACATCAAAAGCACATAATTAATTATTCACTAGTTGATGGAAGCATTGACAAGGAATACTATGATAGTGTATTGTAAGGCAATGATATTTTTCTAGTTATATAGGGTTAGGGGAAGGGATTGTGTAGTTGCATATTTTAGTTTTCGCACATTTGTAGATTCTAAATGGTATGTTAGATTTCAATAATTTTTTCAGTATGTCATTGTGTGTGAGTTAATTGTCTCTAGACAAGGTTTGTGGGTATTTGTGGGTCTCATTATAAAGGCAATCAAACACACAGTAGTCAAAAAATGGTCATTTCAAAGTGTTGCTTGATACCTACAATGTTCTTGCACCAATAGTCAATCACTCAAAAATGCTAGTACTTGTGGCCAAATGTTCTAATAGTGGTGCATGAATGGGGAAATTGCCAACTAACAAAAAAAGCTCAAAAATGATCAGTTATTAGTATGTGTGATTGACTATTAGTACATATATTGTTATTTGTGGGGACTTCTTCGATATTCGTAATTGTGGGGTCAACATGACAAAAAGGTCACAATTATTGGACGTCTTAACAGTTACTCGGTCCTTTCCTCTAGTCAATGTTTTGGGATAGGATTAACTTGTTATAGACATTTATGTTGGTTATTTATGTCGGTTAATGTCTTCCAATGTAGGGGAGAGATTCACTAGTTGAGCACCCTAACTTCATACTGAAAATCTTATGTGGTAAATTCTAATCATTGTCATTGTTTTGCAATAGCTTATGTGGCAAGTCCCCTAGTTGTACTTAAGGTTCCAAGGCCACATCATCAAACATGATGGCATATCAATATGTTTTTTGCAATGGTACCCAAAAAGTGAGACTAATACTTGTGCATTATCATGTTTTTTTTTTGATGTGGCATCACATGATTTGTTGTTTTTAAGATATGAGGAATATATTTCATTCAATTATAGGTAGTCGTTGTCAACAATAATAACTTTAAATTCAAACAATTGGTGTAATATTATTGAAAATATATGGGCATTAAATCAACAAGTGTCTCCTCAAGTATTAGGTCATCTCCCCTAGATGGTGATTTGATAACCATGAAGCATTTGTGTATCATGGTGTTATAAAGTGTGTAGAGGTTAGGAGTGAAGAGTAACATATGAGTACATTATAGTGAAAATTTATCATAGTTCAAGCACCTAAGACCTCTTTTACGGTAAAGGATGAGGTTCATCAATCGTAGAATCCCCAAATGATCAACACAAAAAAAGTAAATTAGTATTTCAAATGCCTTGTTTATGGGGCTTTCATGGAGTTGTAAGTTGTAGTGTCTATTTTGAATTAATGAAGGTTCAAACTTGTTGGAAGCCCTTGGTCTATGTGCAAGTTTCTTGCAAGGCTTCTTGTAGACACCTAAAATTGTCATATGCTTATAGATGTTCTTTAAATATTATTTTTTTCTTTATTAATCAAATATTTATTTCATTATTTATTTAATCAACATTATTCTTCTAGTTCTTCATAAAATTAATCATGGGATTAGTTAGTCATTTCCCTCTTGCGTCAATTAAATAATTAATATCATTTAATTAATCATCCTTTAAATAAATGATAATTGTATTTAATTTCTATAGTTCCACAATTTAAATAATTATTTCAAATTATTTACATTATCTAATTAATTTATTTAATTATATTAATTTCTAAAAATCAATTTAATTTCAATTTCATCTAATTTCATTCTAATTCTATTCCTCTCTAAAATTTAATTTTCAATTGAATTTAATTTGAAAATGAAAAGATCAAATTTATTTGTTCATTTAAATCATAGAAATATAAAAATCCTTTTAAAATCCAAAAATTGATTTTATCTCAAAACCCCATTTTTGGTAACTCATACTCTAAAAATCCTTAAAAAAATCTTATTTTTATCTTCTTGTCCTTTTTCTCAACTTAACCCACCCCTTTTGAGTTGAAAATGGAAATAAATATTACTATCTCAAGAAATATTCCAAAATCAACCAATCTCTCATATTCTCAATCATTGATCATATCTTCTCATATCAATCTCGGTCCTCCATGTGATCTCAAAAATCTATATAAACTCACCTTAAAATCCATTTTAAGGATGCTAAGTTTTATGCAAGTTATCCAAGTTATCAATATTATCAATGAATCAAATTCTCAAATCTCAGAGTCAAGATATTGCGAAAATTATCTCTAAGTGGGTCACATACATAAGTCCCAACAAAGTGCAAAGAAGTAATAGATAAGCTAGATAGGAACTATACTTCTGATTTGATTATCTTGTTTCAATTTATCTCTCTCTATGATTATGTTCTATCATTTGTATGGTTTTATGATGATTAGTGGTGCTACTAATCTTCTTTCTAAGCCTTGTGCATATTTCCCATATGCTACCTCCAAATAGAAATTAGTAGATTGAGGCATTTTTCTTACTTATGCAAGGGGACTTCCTCCTCATCATTGAGCTAGGTATAGAGGAAATTTGAGTTTTTTACCATTGGTTAATCCTTTCATCAAGTGAGTATAGATCATCTAGATGTCATTTGTTTGGAGAATGTTCTTACATAAAAAAATTGACTACCTCAAAATTTATGCTTTAATAAACTCTAGTGACATGATTCTCCTTATTAAAAATGTAATGAAATATAGTATTCAAATTTTATTTATTTTTAAATGGTAAATGATTCATTTTTATTAATACATAAATTTAAAAAAGTACATCAAGAAATTTGGCTTGACGAACTAACCACATCAACCCTACTAGCATCAACTCATATGCTCTATCGACATATATCAAAAGCTTGACCTAACCAAGTTGTTGACCCTACAAGTCTCATTGGCATTAAGGAAGGTAATTGGTGTTGTTAATATCTTGCACATCAAAGTGTTGTCATTGATTAGCAACTAGTCGAGTATGAAGTATACCATCTGATGATAACTGATAGACATCTACACCAATCACCATAGAAAAGAAGACAAGACAAGACAGTGTGTTATAGTTAGCATGGTGAGTCATCACTGTAACACAATAGAGTGGACATCATTTGCATTAAGATAGAATTAGCATTTCGATGAAATAATGAAAAGAAGAAATGATAGGGAGGCTAAGGCTAGACCTACCATAAACAAACATGGCTACCAGTCTAGACCCTATGATGTATGTGTCACAGGTTCTTCATGAACTACTTAGATATGCGATTCAAATTTTGAATTCATTATTTTGGGCAAGATTTTTTTTAGGTTTTTGACACCCAGAAAAGGAAGGACACATATAATCAAAATGACTCTTTTTTATTGAAGAGTGTGTGTATGTGTGTGGATAGAAAGAATGAATGTGAGATGAGAAGTGAAGATAAAATACAACAAGTATTGTTGAGCAAAGAAAGAATGAATAGGAACATCAAGCCAGTGTAGATTGGTGCATTGCAAACAAGGCTAGGTAAAGAAGGCATGTGGTGATAGAGAAAGTATCGCAGAGATCACCTACTCGGCAAGAGAAGATCTAGATATCTTCTTGATGAACACTAAAGATCTATTAGGAAAGGTGTGTCATATAGATTAGGTCATATTTGATTTCTAAGTTCTAATCATTTTAATCATTTTGTAAGCTCTTAACTAGGCATGCTTCAGTAGCAAGCATATTGTAAATCCTTTAACAAGGTAGCCTTAACAGGTTCTTATAATCCTAAAAAGTTGTAGATATTCTTAACTAGATGTGTTCTCAGAAGGATCAAGTTGTAGCTCTTAACCAAAAACCTTTTATCAGTAGTAAAATGCTAGTGGGTATATTTGTTAGCTCGAATTGATATTGTAATTGATGATGCTATGAATATATATAAAAGAGTCATATCAGTTGTTATATTGTCATTGATATCAAAGTCTTAATTGGCTAGACAATATGCAAACTTAAGAAAGTACCACCATTTGATTGATGAAGAGAATTTGAAGAAAGTATGATAAAGATGGAGTTGATATGTAAGGTATTCAATGGGTACTTGAATGAGATGGTCAATGATCATGTAATATTGGTTTGATTATTTTACAATCATGTATTGTTACAATATGTTGAAGTTTATAGGCTTAACTAAGTCACAAGGTCAATTAAGGGAGACTACATTCATAGAGTGACTATAGTATTGTCTGAGCAATTGTAAGGAAGATGAAGAATGCATTCTTACCCGAGAAAGTTGGTGTTAACCGAGTCATATGTTGCCTAAGTAAATTTAATATTTATCGAGTGATAGCCAGATGAACAAGATTGAGAAATTGGAATCTAAGGCTGACTTTTGATGAAAATTTGGAAAGTTTGTGAAGGCCTATTATGTGAGTCAAAGTTTGTTACAAGATCAACGATGGAGAAAAATCAAAAAGGATCTAATGAAGGAAATTGAAGAAGGATAAGGATGGAGACAAAGTTATATTTTCTATGTGTCTAAATTCATTATATGAAGGATGTAACACACTGTTAGGGAACCCAAAAGAAATTAACCTAGAGTTTCACTAAGTTTGTCAAACATTTTTTTTTTGAAAGATAATAACTTAACAACAGATATAATATAGCAGAAACAATAACATACACACATACATAAGAAACACATAAGCATATTACATCTCTTAAGGGTCTCGTGATGTTGGATTACATTTAAGTTTAATTAATACTAAATCCAATACACAACATAATCACATCAAAGAATAATCACAAGTACAAATTCATTTAAACAATATACAATTATATAAGATGTCACTTGGCAATTATAAGAAATGCTTAATCATCCATTGTACAAGTCATAGGATATGATAAACTCAAAGAATATACATCACCAATAATATACAACATCTCATAATATCTCTGATAAACAAATATAGAACAACAAAATAAGACCATCCAACAGAAATATAAGGTCGGATAGAAAGGAACATCTGCACAAGCACATCCAACAACAACATCCAATGGTCAGATCTCAATGGTATAAGAAAAATGTGTGCTACCACTCGACCTTGTGGAACCTAAATGGCCTGAGGAGATAAACTCAAGTCCCAAACCGGATAATAAAACCATAAGTCATAACCAACATATAGGTTCAAGGAATCACCTGAAAGCAAACTATCTGAATCACTTGAAAGCAAACTATCTCAAAGGGTACCAAGACACAAACATCATCTAATCCTAGAGGCAAAATAGACACATAGGGAATCTACTATGTAAGTGGAAAAGTTTCATCGCATGAGCCAACTCTAAGGTTACCCTGGTAGCCTCACTAGACTTCGCCCCCCTAGTGTCTCTATGTGGCATCAATATCCTTTCGTACAAACAAGGCATACTAATGAGTCAACTCTAAGGTTACTCTAGCAGTCTCTCAAGACTTCGGCCCCCTAGTGACTTTATGTGGCATCAATATCTTATTAATTCATTTTAAACCCATTTAATGAAATGTTATCACTTATTAAAACAACCTACAATGGGTTACGTAGGCAACCACTTAGGGCTCTGGCCTCCATTGCATGCCACTTCCCAACATGACATATAAATAACCTACCCTAAGCTCAGCAAAAGTAGAAGGTCTCATATGACCATAAACCACACACCAGTTCTTAAAGAAGCAACTAAAAAGTACTAAACTATCACTAATCAAAATCACATATATCACCAATATAATCATCCTAACAGGACTGATAAAAAATCAAGTACACATGTACAAAACCATGACATCACCAAAAACAACTCACATAATCACCTCAATCCTATACAAGCAACTGAAAAGCAATCTAAAGACAACTGATCAAAGACTCAAAGGTTATACTGGAAAAGTCACACCATTCACTTCAGTTCTACACAAGAGAAACTGGAAAGCAAAACAACCAATAGATCAAACTCATCAAAGAAGACATGTGACTACATCATAATGGTCAGGTATAAAAGATTAGATACATAACATCATCACAAAACAAAACCCCCAAGCCTTTGGTAAACATCCTAAAACTGGTTAAAGTATCAAGTCAAACCCCAAAACCCCTAGCAGTAAACCACACATGATATAAAGTCCTAGACAATGTAACTTTCATAACTCATTAGGTTTTGAAAATACAACAATTCAATTTTAACTAAAGGTTTTGAGTTTTCATTTTTTGTTTTCAAAACACAAAGATCAAATAACAACCAAGGTTTCAATTTTCTTTTTCAAGTATTACTGTTTATAGAGTTTTCAATCTCAATCAAGGTTCACGTTTTTCATTTTCTCAAAGTATTATAATTAGTAAGGTTTTTGAATCATAAAATCCGCCTAGTGTCAATTGCTAATGTTTCTGAGTCCACACGAGTATCAACACTCAACATATCATAAAAAAAATAGTTTACACATTGATTCATAGTTCAATTCTTTATCAAAACACAAGATTCAATAAATAAATAGGTTATAGTTTTCATTTTTTTAAAGTATGTTAATTACTTAGGTTTTTCGAATAATAAAATTTCCCTAGTTTTGATTTGCTAATGTTTCTAAACTCACAAGAATAATAGATTCAAAAATCTTATTTAAAAGTCAATTTAAATATGAACCAAACCCAAATTTACAATCACCCATTTATCTCATAATTATGTTGTACTAAGTTAATTTAAACAATAATAATTAATTATATTCACAACAACCCCATAATTAAATTTTATTATCTATTATTAAATTATTAATACTAATAATTATTTAATTAATAATGAAATAATACATATATAATATATATTATTTATAAATAACAATAATTATTAAATTAACTAATATAATAATATTAATAAAAATAAAAATCTTAATAATAATAATAATTAATAATTAATATTAATAATATTATTAATATAAAATAAAATTTAAATATATATAAAAAACAAATCACAAAATAAAACAAATGTGATACAAATCACATATCCCATCTAATGGGAAAGTCGACTAGCGGCTTGGCTGCCAATGACAGTCGCTACTACAATAGTCGTTGCCTTGGCAGCTGCTACTACGATAGTCGTGGAATAAGAAGGGGGGGAGGTGGGGTTGGGGTCCTGCTTCCCCAAAACAATAATATATTTTTTAATTTTTTTAAACAAAACAAGGCAACAACCCCCCGTCCATACAAAATTGCAGAGCAGACAATTTAATTTCCATTTTTTTTTAAAAAGCAAACAAAATAATGCTCTCAAAAATAAACCTTGACAATTTCAATATTTATAAATATATAAATAAATAAATATTTATATTTATATATTTAAATCAATTTGTAAGATAGATCTAATAGAAAAATTATAACCAATCAAATTTTACAATTCAAATCTTGATTCCTTCGTCAAACTGTGCCGATTAAATTGCAATTTTCTAAAAAGAACAAAACAAGGGTTTCTAATTTCCAAGTGATATATAGATTTTTCCTCAATTGAAGAATGATAGTTCACATATAAGGGTTTCAATCTTCATTTATTTACAGACGTTTTAGAATGAAAATAATACATTCACAACATGGGTTTCAAATTTAAATAACATACAATACAATAAAGAACATCAATTTTCTTCTCAAACAAGGGTTTTCAATCATCAATTCATTTATAGAAGTTTTCAAAAACAAACAATAATAAAGATACAAATGAGGGTTTCAATCCAGAGGAATTCTAAAAATAGAGACATAACAAACACAGAGTAGACAGATAAAATTCAATGCAAGAACTACTACACAAAACTTACAAGATCCTACCTAGATCTGATGCTAAATATGAACACACAAAATATGCAAGAATTTTTGTTCTCTTTCTAAAACCCTCTTCTCGAAAATTGGCTCCTCCAAACCTTAGTTATTACAAAATGAGCTCTAGATCTCTGATAAAGAGTTCTCCCCTAAATTTAGGGCTTTGATTGTGCAATCATGAGAGAAGACTTGTTGATCTTTAACTATTATTATATTTTAATTTTCATGCACAACCTTTTTTCCATTTAATTAAAATTAACTTTATTAAATTAATGCTTTCTCTCTCTTATTAAATCACAAGATGATTTAAATAATAAAATTATTAATTCAACTAATAATATTATTTATAGTTTATTATTAAAATAAAAATCCTAAATAAATTATTATTAAATTAAATAAATATAAACTGCCAAAATTAGAAATTTAATAAAATCTTTAAATTTAATTCTTTGATTTAATTAATTTCTTAATTAATTAAATACTGAATTTTCTTTATAAAATTTCCTTTAATTTAAATCATTAAATTATCTTTTAATATGATTTAATTATAATAGGAAATCATCATACACCCACAAGACTAAATCTAAAAGCTCAACTGAAAGACAAAGAATATAATCAAACTCCAAGGTCAAAATCACGAATTCACATCACTTGACGAATTCAGATGGGTGAACAACTTAGATACTTGTCCTACTTTCTAAGACAATTGGCTTAGGGTTTAGGATTCAGACTCAAGAATTATCTCCCCACTTATACCATTGAGATACTGCAATAGGGTAAGCTCATCCTGGCAATTCAAGGAAGTCAATACCTGGTATTTGCAATCTACATAAAATCCATGCATGTACATACACATATAATCTAAACTAAATAGGAAATGGCGGGGAGTGTTGCATCGTGTAGATCTCGACTAGCAGGTGACTATGACTCCCTACCTCAACCACATCAGAAACATCATACATAAAGTAAAACAAACAAGTACACCATACACATGCAAGTATGGGGTACATAACCATAGAACTGCATATAAATTATCCATCTACTAATCATCATGAGATAATTGAAATCATTGAATGAACATACATCTATCATTATCAAAATAATCATGAAATAACTGAAATAACTAACTCATCACATAAATCAACTGAGTAAGAAATAACATTTAATCAAACCCGGTAACCAAGTACTGATAATTATAAAACACGATCATAAGAATAGCTTGAAAGAATTCAATAATACAATCTGAAAAAGTCAACTAGGGGTAGGCATCACAAAGGAATTCAGTTGTAAACCTAAGATCAATGATTCTAATTAAGTGAAAAAATATGGAAGGACTGGAAGCATTGAGAAATCTATTTAAGGAGGAGAAAATTACAATTTTAGATTGTTGGTTTAATTGCTAGTTTGAAGTGGATAATGAATTGAGTGTGATGTTGTTTGAGAGTTGACTAAGTTGAAAGAGATATGATTGATAGTTGTTGTGGAATGTGAAGTGTTGAAATTAATTATTTAATTGTAAATTGTCATTGATGTTACACAAATGTCACACTCTAATTGAGCACAGTTAGTGTAAGCCAAGCTCTATCGAGCACTAAAGAAGATTCTAGTGTCAACTGAGCAGAAGTCAATGTTAACTGAATTTGGTTGGTTTGCAAAGAAAAAATTAGTTTTAACCGAGCTTGTTTAGTCAATAAAGCAGAAGTTAGTGTTAACTGAGTTGGGTCGGTCATCAAAGGAAGTTTAGAATTAACTGAGTGTTCAATCTAGTGTTAGCCGACTAACAACATATTACTTTTGTTAATTATTTGGTTAATACAAGTTGACTAAATGGATGTTTATTGATGTTTTGAAAGGATTTATAAGCCAAATTTTCCTAGCTTATGATATATAAGAAAGGTCAAGAAGAGAGGATTAAAGAGTGTCTGAAGTTGAAATAAAGAGATGGATATGTGAGTGAAGACAGGGTAGAGAAGAAAGTGTGAAGGTTAAGCTACAAGGAAATGTTTGGTCAGGAAGGATCTAGAGGTTAAGCTAGAAAAGTGTTATGAATTTGCAAAGTTAGTTGCTTCATCAATTAGGTCAAACTGTTGTTTCTTTCTAACCATTGCAGCAGTAAAGAAATATCTTAACAGAGTTGACTTAACAATCATTTTGTAAATCCTCTAACAAGGTAGCATTTCTTGATTGAAGTGTCTAAAGACCTCTAACAAGGCCACTCCTAACAGGGTGATTCAAATCCTCTAACAGGGTCACACTTAATTGTGTGTTTTGTAACCTTTAACAAGGTTGGCTCCTAACAAGGCTCACTTCAAAAGAGTGAAAAAATGTAACTAGTTGCATTGGTGGTTTTTCCCAAATTGGGTTTCCACATTAAATCTTGGCGTCTCATGTGTTTATGTTATTTCCTTGATGCTTTATGTTTCTACAACTAAGTTACTAAAGGATAATACACATTAATATCTTTAGATTTATTTGTTAACCGAGTTACAGTGAATATCTAGTTCTAACTGAGCAGAGAAAGTTTTTGGTTTAAGAAGAAAAGTTTGTGTTGAAATATAAGGGACTTGGATTTGTTTTTGTGGAAACTATGTCACCCCTCCCCTCTTAGTTACTCCTCTTACATTTCCAACATTAATTTATTGAAGGAGAAGAGAGCCAAGTGAATTGAGCCAAGCAGAGAGAAAAGGAAAAGAAGTTGTCAAGTGAGTAAAAGACAAAGATGGAGCTAGAACAAAGATCTGATCAAGCAAAGGTAGTTGATATATCTTACTGATCACTTTACACCATTTACAGTTTAAACATTGTAGAAAAATCTTGTAAGTACCAAGTGGACCTAACAAATTTATGAAATTCTATATGGTAGCATCGACTAGTGGTGTTTATAATTCCTTTAAGTCATGGCACTCTTTTTGGTCCTAGACAAAGAGTGATGAGATCTAGATGATATTTTGGTGAAATCTCCTAACAAGGTCACTTTGACAAGAGTATGTAATATCTAACAAAGTAGTCTCCTGACATAAGTCACTTTAGAAGAATTAAATTTTTGGGTTGCAAGTCCCAAGTGGCTTTTCCCTTAACAGGGTTTCCACACTAAATATTGGTGTCAAAATTGTGTGCATGTTATTTATGTTGCAAGTTTATTTACATATTTTTATAGTTTACTACAACTTGGTAGTAACTGGAAATTTATCGACATTCAGTAATGTAAGAAACAATTTGATAAAAGTTTGAGAAGAATTTGATTTATGAGTTAAGCTTTATGTTGGATATGTCTACCAAGTGATTGGATGTATCGAAGTTGTTGTTGTCAATGTTTATGTTACTTTAATGGTAATGAAATGTTGAAGGGACTGTGAGATAACTGGACATAACTGATTCACCATCCCCAACTCTCAGTTATCTTAAAATTTGGTATCATAGCACTAAGGGCTTGAAGGAATAAGTTTAAAGGAACTTAAGAAAAAGATCAAGATGCATAAGAGAGAGCCACCAAAGTTGAACAAGGATAAATTTTCCTAATGGCAACATAGAATGAAGCTACTTCATTTTGGTATTCAAGATGATGTTACAAATTGGTTGGAAAATGTGACTGTGGATCAAATGAATGAAAAGAGGAATTGTAACAATATGATGATTGATATTTGCACCTGCCCTCACATATGTTGAATTTGATGATGTCAAGAAATCTACAACTACAAAGAAAATGTGGGATAAATTGAAACTTATCTATGGAGGAGATGACAATTTAAGAAAAGCTAAAACTAAAATCTTGAGAGCTAACTGATAACACGAGAATGAAAGAAGTTAAAAAAATTCCACAGTATGTGAACTGAATCAAAGATGTTGTGAGTGCAATAAGAGTTGTTGGAGGACAAATATTGGAGTCTAAAATGGTAAGTAAAATATTAAGAACCCTTTTTCTTATTTATGCTATCAAATTTTCTACTATTCATGAAGTAAGAGATAAGCATGGTAATGATCTGACACTTGATGTTCTAGTTGGTTGGTTGACTACATTTGAGTTGAGCAATTATGATAACCATATGGTTACAATTGGAAATGCTTTTAAGTCTTCACTAACCATCAATAATCCAAAGAAGAAAGTGATTCTAAAACTAAAGATGATCTCGATGAGATTGAATAATTTCTTGCAAGAAGGTTATCAAGAGGTCAAGGTATATACAAAGGTAACCTACCCTTAAACTGTTTCACATGTAATGAGGTTGGTCACTTTGCTACTAATTGTCCTAACTAAGGCAAGTATAATAGAAATGGTAGAAATGATAAGAAAGATTACAAGTACAATAAGAATAGAGATTACAAAGAAAAAGGCAAGAAGTCATGCTACATTGTTGAAGAAGAGCATACCGAGACAAGTTATGATGATGACAAGGAAGCAGTTGAAATGGTATATGCTGCAATCAAGGAAACACCAAATGGTGAAAGGTATGAGAATGAAAATACCCATATTTCACATGTTACAAAGAATGATTCATGGATTATTGATAGTGTTTGTTACATCATATGACTAGTGATTTAAGTAAGTTTGGAAAAAATTGAAGAAATTGATGATAGTGAAACTATTAAGTTTGGTAGTGATGTTCCATACTCGGTGAAAGTTAAAGGATCATTAATGTTGAATGATAAGACCAGATGTGATGATACATATTCGGTTCAAGAGCTTAAATATAATCTATTAAGTGATACACAATTGAATAACTTGGGTTACAAGCTTGAATTTGAGAAAAAAAGGTCAAAATCTTTGATGATGAAGGTAATCTAATTGGAATAGGAGTGCAAACCAAAGGTTACTTATTCTACCTTGATCCTTTGGTTGGTAGATGTTTATTTTCTAGAATTAAGGATGTCTGGTTATGGAATAAAATGTTGTGTCATGTAAGCTTTGAAAATATGGTGAAAACCAATAGAAAGAAAAGAGTAAGGGGCTTACTGAATCTGCAAGAACCTAATTATGCTATGTGCAAAGAATGTCAACTCGGTAACATGGAAAAGTCTAGTTTTTATAGTAACTAACACACTTCCAACGATATTTTGGAATTAGTGCATACTAATTTATGTGCTCCAATTGGAGTTGATAGTTATTATGGTAATATATACTTTATATTATTTATGGATGATTATTCAAGGATGATTATAGTAATGTTCATGAAAGTGAAATCACATGCTTTTGATATATTTAAATGGTAAAAAGAAAGAGTCAAAAAGGAAACTAGAAAACTTTTGAAATGTTTAAGATTTGATAGAGGTGGTGAATTTATGTCTGTTGAATTCACTAACTTTTTCATTGAGAATGGTATCAAAAGACAATTATCTAAACCAAGGACTCCACAACATAATAGTATTGTTGAAGGGATAAATAATATATCATGGATTGTGCAAGAATATTGATGATTGAGAAGGAGTTCTCTTAGATATTCTGGAGAGAAGCAATCAATACTGATTGTTTACACACTCAATCGAGTATAATTGAAGAAAGGAACAAACAAGACACCTTATGAGCTATGGTATGGTCATACACTGAATGTAAGTTATTTCAAGATATTTGGAAGTACATGTTATATTTATAAGGATGCTAGGAATGGTAAATTTGACATTGAGGGAGATGAAGGTATATTCCTAGGATATTCATCTAAGAGAAAGCCTTACAAATGTTTGAACAAAGTTACTAACATGATAATTGAAAGTGCAAATGTGATATTTGATGAGTTTGTATAGAAGAATGATTTGGAAAGCAAGAAGGAACCTAAATATTATAACAATTTTGTCTATGTCTGTGATGATGCACCATATACTTACCCGAGTTACAATATAGGCCTACCAATTAAAAAATAGTAGCACTCAAGTCACAGACAATAGTACCCTAACATCATATAGTTGCACCCAAGCATTAGATTGTGATTTTCAAATCTCAAAAAGAGATACCCAAGCACCAGAAAATACAACCCAAGTAGGAAGCTAAACTCCCACCAAGCGAAGGAAATGTTGAGAATTAGATAATTGAACTAGTACTAGCCAAATATGTGAGAAAGAACCATTCACTTTAACAAATAATTGGAGATAGAAGTGCATAAGTACAATCAAGAATATAAACAAGAGAAGGTACATGTTTACTTGTTGATTTTGAACCTAGATTAGTTAAAGTTGCATTGGATGATTATTGTTGCATTAATGCTATGAATGAGGAGATTGATCAAATTGAGAAGAACAACACATGGACACTTGTACCTGTTAATGTATAGCATCAGTTGAAGTAATGTAAATGGTTATGTGAATTTTGTTCTACAAATATTATACACACACACACACACACACACACACACACACATATATATATATATATGTGTGTGTGTGTGTGTGTGTGTGTGTGTGTGTGTGTGTGTGTGTGTGTGTGTGTGTGTGTGTGTGTGTGTGTAGATACATTGAAATACTCACATTACAAACTATACAATTATCGGCTATTATTATTAATGAGGGACTTAATAGTCTATCGTCGATCACAAAAGGATTACATGTGAAAGTTTTAAAAACTAATGTTAATAATGCACCCGTAGAGACATGACTCTACGAAGACATGACTCTCCACTATGTTATATATATGTGATTAGATCGATGGGACAAATACCAATCCATGGTAATACAAGTCCCAACGATCTGTATTCTTCTCTCTGTAGGTTAACACATTCAAAATTGCTGATTCTCCATTGATATTATAATCTAAAGATCAAGATATATTGGTTGCCATTCAAAGACAAAGATCCGCCCTTCAGTTTTTGCAATAGACCAAGTAAGGATATTCATTGTTATTCAAATATGTTACAATAGTTTTATCTATTAGAGATCTCTAAAATTAACATGGTATCAGAGGAATTATGATAAGAAACTCTATTATTAAGAATTAAATCTAAAATCTCAGATCTATAAAATTTAAAATAATATCCTCAAAATCAAAATGGTGAATCATGTAAGGTTAGAGGATAGACTTGAGGGAGCATCAAATTTTTCATCATGGAAGATTCGAGTCATGATAATATTAAGAGAAATGGAATTAGACGAATACATAGAAACAAACAAATCCATGCCTGAAAATGATCTGGATAAAATGAGACAGAAAAGACACAATAACAAGGCCATGAAATTTATAGTAGACTCTACAAAAGATCATATTCTACCCTCTATATCTAGCCTTAAGACTACATTTGAGATGTTCTCTACTATCAAAGACACGTTTGAAATTAACAATACTAGTAGACTACTAACCTTGAAACAAGATCTACTATACATAAAAATGAATAATGGGAAGTCAATTACATCCTATTTTTAAAGAATTTATGAATTAAAAGATCAACTTGCAACAATGGAAAATCAAGTTGATGACAAAGAACTTAGTATGATAGCATTAAGAGGACTTCCTTTATCTTGGGAAACATTTATTTGAGGTCTAAGCTCTTGACCTGAGCTTCCTATATTTGAATTACTAAAAAATGAATGCACACAAAAAGAATCAAGATTAGTGTCAAGAGGACTAAGTCTAAATCAAGAGGGAGACATTCAAGCTCTTCATGAAAATTCAAACAAGAAAAGAAAATTCAAACATAATAAAAGGGAATTTGACAAATAATATAAGAAACATGATTGGTCCAAAGTAAGATGTTTCATATGTGATAAAATTGGTCACTCTCATAACTTCTGCCCTGAATGAAAGAGAATTCAAGTAGCCTTAGCAGAAATCACAGAAGAGAAAGTAGAGAAAGAGGAAAAAGTAAACTATGCATTTTATTTAACTCTTTCAAGTGAATTAAACTCAAAAAAAAAAACTTGGATTATAGACAGTGGATCATCTCAGCATATAACAGGTTTTAGAGGCAAATTTGAAAGATTCTCAAAATACTCCTCAAAAGAAGTCACAATTGGAGGTAATCCTGCTCATCCTATCAAAGGTATTGGCTCCTACTCAATTCACCTAAATTCAGGAATTACTCTCCAACTCAAAAATGTGTTATATGTACCTGGTATAAAAATAAATTTGGTCTCTATTTTTGGTCTTGCTGATCAAGAATTTAGAGTCACTTTTCAAGAGGACAAATTTCTATCTCGGCCAAAGAACTCTAATATCAAGAAAGCTATTTCTATTGGATTTAGAGATGGAAGTCTATATAAACTTTGTAATGATCAAAACTTATCCCTAAGTCTTGAAACATCAAATTCTACCAAAATTTGGCATAGAAGGCTAGGTCATCTTCATTATCATGCATTATCATCTATAGGAAAAATTGTAAAAGGATTACCTAGTCTCAAAACAAATCACTTAAGCATCTGCAAAGGATGTGCCCTAGGAAAAAACACAAAGCAATAATTTCCTAAAAGTGTTCACAAATCAAAATCTATTCTTGAACTTATCCACACTGACCTTTGTGATCCTATGTCTACACCTTCACTAAATGGGTGTCCCTTTTTTTGTAATTTTTATTGATGACTATTCTAGAAGAACTTGGATCTACTTCCTAAAATATAAGGAATCAGCTGAAGTATTATCAAAATTCAAGGAATTCAAAGCTCTAGTTGAAAACTAGCTAGGGTAGAAAATAAAAATACTAAGGTCAGACAATGGAGGTGAATACACCTCCAAAAATTTCAAAAACTTTTGCATTACTATTGGGATTAAGAGGGAGTTTTCTATACCATATAATCCTCAATAGAATAGAGTTGTAGAACATAAAAATAGATCAATTGTTGAATTAGTCAGAGAAATGATGCATGATCTAAACCTCTATACTTCCTTCTAGGCTAAAGCATCTAACACTGCAGTCTACGTTCAAAATAAATATCCATAATCTGTATTAGAGAACACCACTCCTGAAGAAGTATTTATGGGTACTAAACTAGATCTAAGTCACCTAAGAATATTTGGGTGTCTTATTTATATTCACATTCTTAAAGAGAAGAACAAAACTGGAACCATCCAAAAAGAAGGGGATACTCATTGGATATAGCAAAACAACCAAAGGCTATAGAGTTTTTGTTCTGGGTCAAAGAACAATTGAGATTAATAGAGATGTGAAATTTGAAGAGGATATTTCCTTCAATATTTCTAAAAACAATGATGAATCATTTATAGAACTTGCTCCTGAAATGAATGAAAATCACACAACAGAAATTGAGAGGGAGAATGATATTGAACCATCTTCTAACTCTACATCAAATCATGAAGATTTTGAGAATGTTAACAATAAAAAGAGGCCACGTTGGGCTAGGAAAATGATAGAAGAGAATCATGTTGAACCTAATGAAGTGATTTGAGAAAGTAAAAGAACAAGAAACCAATCTTGCTATGTAGCATTATTAACTGAACTTATTCAAACAAAACCTTCAAATGTTAAAGAAGCACTATCAAGCCAACTTTGGAAAGAAGCAATGATTGAAGAATATAATTCCATACTATAAAATGATGTATGGGATGTTGTACCTAGACCTAAAAACAAGTCAGTTGTTTCTTCTAAGTGGTTGTTCAAAATTAAGCATGCATCTGATGACAACATTCAAAAGTACAAAGCCAGATTTGTAGCATGAGGTTTCTCATAAAAAGAAGGTATCGATTATGAAGAGACATTTGTTCCAGTTGTTAGATACACTTTAGTTAGAACTATCTTGGCTATCACAGCATCCAAAGGATGGAAATCTCATCAAATGGATGTTCGAACAACATTCCTAAGTGGTAATATTGAAGAAGAAGTTTATATCAAGCAACCAGAAGGGTTCTACACTCATGGCGGTAAATCTCACATATGTGAAGAACATCTCATGAAGAAGTGCAAGAAAGAACTAACAATAGAGTTTGATATGAAAGATTTAGGTCTTCTACACTACTTCCTAGGTCTTAAAGTCTGGCAAAAGGGTAACTGCATTTTTCTGAATCAGGGAAATATACCATTGATATTTTAACAAAATTTGGGATGATGGAATGTAAACCAACTACTACTTCTATGGAAGACAATCTACACAAGCTAGAGGATGATAAGATCAAATCTGAATCTATGGATCCTACTTACTACAAGAAAATTATTGGATCCTTAATGTACTTAGTGAATACTCATCCTAACATATGTTATGTGACTAACACCTTAAGCTAGTTTATGTGTGCACCAAAGAAGATACATCTACATGCAGCTAAATACATCTTGAGATATCTAAAAGACACTATTGGCATGGGAGTCAGATACGATCAAGTAAACATCAATCTTCATGGATATTTTGATTTTGATTGGATAGGTAGCTCTATTGAATGTAAGAGTACTTTTGGATGTTGCTTTAGTCTTGGATCTAGAATGGTTTCTTGGTTCAATAGAAAACAATATTCAGTTGCATTAAGTTCTACTGAAGTAGAATACATTGCCTCTTCTTTAGGAGCTAGAGAAGCTGTATGGTTATGAAAGTTTCTAGTTGATTTATTCAAAAGACCTTTGAAGCCCAATGTGATTCATTGTGACAATCAAAGTTGTATCAAGCTCTCAACTAATCCAGTCTTCCACAATCATTCCAAGCATATTGAAATTCCTTATCACTACATTAGGGATATGGTGGATTGAGGAGTTATTCAACTGGAGTACATTAGTACTAATGAGAAAACAACATATATCTTTACTAAGTCTCTTGCTAAAGTGAAGTTGGAATACTTCAGAGGAAACCTTGGTATGATCAAATTGTAATATTGGATATTGAATTTAAATATTCAATTTATATGTGTTTATGCTTCTATTATTGTTTAGTTGCATCATATATATAATGAAAGTTGATGATCTTTCATAGACATATATATTCATAAGGTAATCATTTGTGAGGTGACGATCTTACAAATAATAGGCTTGTTATCATAAAAATTCTAGATATTGTTTCAGACAATTAGAGATCATTGATAATGAATGCATTATGATTATTCTAGATATTGTTTGAGACAATTAGAGATTACAATATATGTTATGATAGTGTTCATAGCATGGTGATTTTAATTATTTGACAAGTCACTACTTTATAGTGTTAAAGTCAGATAATGTGTTTAGATATCCTATTCAAGATGTATTACTTCTCCCTTGCTAAGAGGGAGTGTTAATGTATAGCATCAGTTGAAGTAATGTAAATGGTTATGTGAATTTTGTTCTACAAATATTACACACACACACACACACACACACATAGATATATGTGTGTGTGTAGATACATTGAAATGCTCACATTACAAACTATACAATTGTCGGCTATTGTTATTATTGGGGGACTTGATAGTCTATTGCTGATCACAAAAGGATTACATGTGAAAGTTAAACAAACTAATGTTAATCATGCACTCGTAGAGACATGACTCTATGGAGACATGACTCTCCACTATGTTATATATATGTGATCAGATCGATGGGACAAATATTAATCTACATCAATACAAGTCCCAACCATCTACATTCTTCTCGTTTTAGGCTAACACATTCAAAATTATTGATTCTCCATTGATAATTATAATCTAAAGATCAATATATATCAGTTGCCATTCAAAGACGAAGATTTGCCCCTCAGTTTCTGCAATTGACCAAGTAAGGATATTCATTGTTTTAGATTAAGGTAAAAACAAGTTTTGAAGGGACCCAAAACCCTTTACAAAAACTAAAGATAAACATTAAAGTAAAGATATTCATTGTTATTCAAATATGTTATAATAGTTTTATCTATTAGAGATCTCTAAAATTAACAGTACTGAGACCTGCTGATAAAAATGTAATTGGAACCAGGTGGATTTTTAGAAAAAAATTGAATGAGAATGGAGAAGTGGTAAGAAACAAGGCTAGATTGGTTTGTAAAGGTTATGCCTAAGAAGAAAGAATTGACTATGGTGAAACTTTTGCACCTATTGCAAGATTGGATGGAGTAAGAATTCTATTGGATTATGCCACATACAAGAAATTCAATGTATATCAAATAGATGTTAAATCTACATTTTTTAATGGAATACTTAAAGAGGAAGTCTACATTGAACAACCTAAAGGATTTGTTGAACCTAGAAAGAAGGACATGGTTTGTAAGTTGAACAAAGCACTGTATGGATTGAAACAAGCCCCAAGAGCATGGTATGAAAGGTTATACTATTATTTGATTAAGATAGGATTTTTTATAACAAGTGAAAACAATATTCTATATTTGAAGAATGAATTATAAGACATGTTGTTAATTGCTTAAATATTTGTTGATGACATAATATTTGGAGGAAATGATATGTTGTCTAAGTCATTTTTTGATCAAATCTGTACTGAATTTGAAATGTCAATGTTTGGAGAGATAAATTTTTTCATTGGCTTATAAATTTGTAAATGCGTAAAGGAATCTATATTACTCAATCCAAGTCTGTGAAAACATTTGGGATGGATGAGTCTAAACCAATCAGTACACCTATGGTGACTAGAGTAAAATTGTCAAAGGAAGACACCACTAGTGAGGTTGATCAAACAAAATAAAGATATATGATTGGAAAGCTACAATATGTTGTACATAGTAGACTAGATATTGTCCTAGCTGTTAGAATTATTGCAAGGTTTTCATCTAATCTAAGGGAACCACATTTGACTACTGTGAAAAGGATATTCATATATCTCAAAGGAATTGAAGATTATGAACTATGGTATAAAAAAGAAGATGACTTTAATCTTAATGTCAACATAGATGTTGATTGGGAAGGAAATGTTGATGATAGAAAAAGAACAAGTGGAGGAGCATTCTTTTTCGTAGAAATTTTGATCACATGGATAAGAAAGAAACAAAGTTGTATTTAACAATCTATTGTTGAATCTTGTTGTGATGTGGATCCTAATTAGAATCAAAGGTTTGTTCAATGTGATTTTCCCCTAGATTATTTCTATGGGGGTTTACTACCCCCAAGACGGGGTCAAGGAACAATGCCCCGTGTTAGGTCCTAAGGTAACACCCTAGGTGTGCTCCCTATTGTGGTACAGGGTGGGGTCGAGGGGAAACACCCCCGTGGGGGTTTTGGGGGGAAATGCCCCCGAATAAAAAAATGACTCTACTATTGTAAAAGGCATCAACTATTATTTTTCTATTGGATGACTTATTCTAGCCCTCATTTTGTAAGTGATAAAAGCTTGTATAAAATGGCTTAGGGTTAGGGATTTCATAATGTATGATGAGATTATAGCTTCTTGTAGTGGTATTGAGTTGTAAGGGATTGTGGATTGTAATCATTGGATAATACTATTGGACTTGATGTTGGTGGATGTAGCCCAGAGATTGGGTGAACCACGATAAATCTTTGTGTCTTGAATTCTCTTCTGTGTGATTTATTATTTTCTAATATTGGTTATATTTGCATATAAATATTAATTTTCTCTATGGTTAATCCTAACAAAGCTAAATATGGTGCTACTACTGTTGACAACTAGCTAATGAGGATATGTAATTATTGTCATTTATGGCAATGCATGATGTACATGCTTACAAGAAACCTCAGAAATAAAGATACTTAGCTTTTGCTACTCAAGAAACTATCTAAGTATGAATTTTGTATACAATAGTGTATTGTTTTGTTTATAACTTGTTGTTGATGTCATATTATGACTAGCAAAGTTAGATGGAGATAGTAAACATGTTGATGATGATGTGTATAACCTCAAAAGTTAGTACAGGCTATATGAAATAGAGATATTCATGTTTTAGTGAAACAGGACAACAGAATTAAAGGAAATGAATTATTTTGTTTACAAAATAATTACTTGTCCAATTAGGGCCGACATCCTAGATGTTTACTCTAAGATGGAAAAGTGTATTGTGGTCTTAGCTAACCTAGCAATAATTTGTGTAAAGGCATGGTATTTATGCAAACGACATCTTGCGAATTTAAGAATGTAAGTGTGCTATTGTGCTATCTTGAAGTAATAGTTGTGTTGAGCAATTGTATGCGAACTTTTGTCAAAGCAATATATGTGAAGCTTTATGAAGCTATTCGAGATCTGAGATCAAACTAAGAAAGATTCTATATTCCAAAAGTTTGATTACTAGTTTGGCAGTGAGCTCTTCTTGTAATTAGAAGTGCATGTTTGTGCAGTGGGCTCATCTTGCATCTACTGTACTACTTGTTAGGATTAAACCACAGACAGAAAAATAACAATTACATGCAAATATAACTAATAACAGAAAATAATAGATCACATAGAAAAGAACACAAGGCACCAAGATTTAGTGCGGTTCACCCAATCCTTGGGCTATGTCCACCAAATGACAAATCCGATATTATTACAATCCAGTGATTACAAATTGATTACAATATGTAATCCCTTACAGCTCAATACCACCACAAGAACCAATTTTGAATCACGACTATAAAACAACCCTAACCCTAAGCCCTTTTATAGAAGTATTAAACCGCTTTAGGGTTACTACATGTCAGCCATAAATTGGCAAATATTAGCCATTATTTTAGTGGCAAATCTACGAACGATGAATCTACAAATATTACCAATTTTTTTTTAGCCCCAAAGAATTTATGAATTATGTATAGTACTTTCCTAATCAGTCACCACAAACTAACAATCTCCCACTTGGGTACTAATTAGGCTCCACACTAAACAACAATCTCCCACTTGGAGACTGATCCTGTAGCGATGTCGCTACTCCATGAGGCTCCCACTGGATCAAACCACCCTGGACTCTGCTGTTCTATTATTCATATTCAGTCTAGAAGACCAACCAAAGCTAAAGAGGAGTTCAACTTCTCCCTTGTTACTACCTTTGTCAACATATCTACTAGATTATCATTTGTATGTATATTCTCCAACTTTAACTGTCCATCCTCCAAAACTGACGGAATGAAATGGTACCGCAACTGTATATGTTTGGTCTTTGAATGCAGAGCTGAATTCTTTGCTAGATGAATGGCACTCTGACTATCGGTGAACAAAAAATTATCCTTCTAAGGATGTCCCAATTCTTCCAAGAAGAACTGAAGCCATATCATCTCCTTGGCTGCCTCTGTAGTAGCTACATACTCTGCCTCTGTAGTGGATAAAGCATTAACCTTTTGTAACCTAGAAACCCAGCTCATACCAATAGTAAAGACATAACTTGTAGTACTCTACCTAGTAGCTCCCACTGGATCAAACCACCTTGGACTCTGTTGTTTTGTTATTCATGTTCTGTCTAGAAGACCAACCAAAGTTGAAGAGGAGTTCAGCTTCTCCCTTGTTACCACCTTTGTCAACATATCTGTTGGATTATCATTTGTATGTATCTTCTCCAACTTTAACTATCCATCCTCCAAAATTGACCAAATGAAATGGTACTGCAACTGTATGTGTTTTGCAAGATGAATGACACTTTGACTATCTATGAATAAATAATTATCCTTTTGAGGATGTTCCAATTCTTCCAAGAAGAACTAAAGCCATATCATCTCCTTAGCTGCCTTTGTAGCAACTACATACTCTATCTCTGTAGTGGATAAAGAATTAAGCTTTTGTAACCTATAAACCTAGCTCATGGCTGCCCCACCAATAGGAAAGACATAACCTGTAGTACTCCGCCTGGTATCAACATCCCCTGCCAAATCTGAGTCAACATAGCCTTGTAAATCATTAGTAGAGCCCCAAAAGTGTAAACACTTATTGGACGTTCCTCTCAAATATCTAAGAATCCATTTGACTGCATTCCAATGCTCAATTCCTGGATGATTCATATACCTACTAATGACTCCCATTGCATGTGTATATTTGGCCTAGTACATACCATAGCATACATCAAGCTTCCTATAGTTGAAGCATAGGGTACCTTGGAAATCTTATCCTCCTCTTCTTGTGTTTTGGGACACATCTCCCTAGTCAACTTCAAATGACCAAGTAAAGGTGTGCTGATAGCTTTAGCATTCTCCATAGAGAAACGTTGCAACACCTTCTCAACATAATCAGCCTGAGATAGTGTCAATGTTCTGTTCTTCCTATCTCTACAAATCTCCATACCAAGGATTTGTTTTACTGCCCCCAAATCCTTCATAGCAAATGCATATGCTAATTGGTGTTTCAACCCCTTAATGTGATCCATGTTAGACCTAGCTACAAGCATATCATCAACATATAAACATAAAATAATGTAGTTATCATCATCCAACCTCTTAAAATAGACACAATGATCTGAATGACACCTATTGTAACCATGCTCATGCATAAAACTGTCAAATTTTAGATACCATTGCCAAGGTGCTTGCTTCAAGCCATATAAACTTTTCTTCAATTTACACACTAAGTTCTCCTTACCTTTGACCTCAAATCCCTGTGGCTAAGCCATATATATCTCTTCATCCAAATCACCATGAAGGAAGGTTGTTTTAACATCAAGCTGCTCCAAATGCAAATCTTTAGTAGCCACAAGACTTAAAACAGTACAGATAAAAGTAATCTTAACAACAAGAGAAAATATCTCATCAAAATTGATTCCTTTTTTCTATACAAATCCTTTTACGACTAACTTGGCTTTAAATCTTTTTTTACCTCCTTCCTCTTCTTCCAACTTGTAAACCCACTTATTCTGTAAAGCCTTTTTACCTGCAGGCAACCTGCACAAATCCCATGTCTTATTCTTCAACAAAGAGTCCATTTCATCTTTAATTGCAGACTCCCATTGAATCTTAGTATCCACCTGCACAACTTCATCATAACTTTCAGGCTCACTAGCATCTGTTAATAAAATAGAATACAAAGAGTGAGAAAATCTTTTTGGAGGTCTAATTTGTCTGGTTGACTATCTAACATTCACCAGTGTGTGTGGTATTTGTTGTTACGGCTGTTGCACATCATGAGGAATGGCTGGAACATTAGCTTTTGGAGTATCATCCAACACTACATAATCATCTTCTTTCTTCTCATGTTGCTGCAACAAATCTTTGTACAACACTTTCTCATTGAATATGACATCCCTACTGCTTACTATTTTTTTATTTTCAAAATTCCAAAGCCTATAACCAAATTCATTAATGCCATATCTAACAAATACACATTTCTTTGACTTAGCTTCTAGCTTGGTTCTATTTTCAGAATCTATGTGAGCAAATGCTTCACAACCAAAGGTTTTGAGAAAAGAATAACTCACCTTCTTACCAGCCCATGCCTCCTCTGGAATACCAAAACCAAAACGAGTAGAGGGACCTCTATTTATCAAATATACAATAGTATTGATAGCCTTTTCCCACATGTGTAAGGGCAACCCAACATGCAGCCTCATGCTCCTTTCACACTCCATTATAGTCCTGTTCATGCGTTTAGCCACTCCATTTTCCTGTGGAGTCCTTGGAACAATTTTCTATCTAGAAATACCATTAGTGGAGCAATAATCTTCAAATTCATGACTGCAATACTCACCACCATTATCAGATCTAAGACATTTTAATTTCTTATCAGTCTCATTTTCAACCAAGCATTTCCATTTCTTAAAAGTTTGAAATACATCAGATTTCTGTCTAAGGAAATAAACCCATACTTTTCTCTAAGTTGCATCATCAATGAATATAATAGAGTAATGAAAGCCACCAAGGGAAGATACCTGAGTCAGTCCCCATACATCGGTATGCACAAGCTCTAATCTCTCCTTTTTGTTTTCCTTCCCAGTCTTCACAAAACTCACTCTCTTTTATTTTCCATACACACAACTTTCACAAAAATCCATATTAACACATTTCAGACCTGGTAAAACTTTCTTTGAATGAAGTACTTTTATACCTTTCTCACTCATGTGCTCAAGTCTGTTGTGCCACAACACTATATTAGAATTTATAGTAGCTATTTGGTCTCCCTGCTCAACTACAATAATTGTTCTTGAACATTCATTTTTCTCTGAAACAATTAAAGTACAAGGAACAATATGACATGTACAAAAATATAAGGTGCCTACTTTCACACCTTTTGCTACTAAAAGGGAACCTTTTGAAACCTCCCAATTTTTATCATTAAAAGTAACTACACAATCCTCATCACCGAGTTGCCCTGCGAAGATTAAATTCCTACTCAGCCTTGGAACATGTCTTACCTCATGTAGTAGCCAATGATTCCCATTCTGCAACTTAATCTTAATTTTTCCCTTTCCAACAATCTGACAGGGTTCATTATCCCCCAAATAAACAAGTCCAAAATCCCCTTGGACATAATCAATGAAATAACCGTTATGAGGTGTAGCATGAAAAGAAGCACCAGAATCTAAAACCCATGAATCATCAACACTTTCTAAAGATAGAAGCAAAGCATTCTCTTCGGATTTGTTACTTACCACATTTTCTTTCTTGTCTCCATCTGATTTATCTCCTTCATTTTTCTTTCGATTCCAACAATCTTTCTTTTTATGACCCAGTTTCCCATAGTACCAACAGTCATTAGGTCCACTTGATTGAGACCTCTTCCCCTTTGGCTTTCCTCTTGATTTCCCACGATTTCCAGAGTTACTCCCTCTCTCAGTCATTCTACCCCTACTTTGTGCAATCAAAGCACTTCCTAATGTAGATCCACCTGAGGTTTTCGTATGAGTTTCCTCACTCAAAATAACACCGATCATATCATCATATTTTAGGGAACTAGATCTAGGAATAGAATTACTCACAGCCATTACCAAGCCATTCCAACTTTCAGGCAAAGAACACAAAATCAAGAGAGCCCTAATTTCTTCATCAAAATTGACACCCAAAGAAGATAACTGACTAGTAATAGTATCAAACTCATTTAAATGATCTATAACAGATCCACCTTCTACCATTTTCATAATAAGTAACCACTTCATGAGAAATACCTTGTTTGAAGCGGAAGACTTTTCATATAGTTTCGCTAGGGTTTGCATTAATTCTTCTGTCGTCTTCACTTTTGTAATATTAAATGTCACTGATGGTGCCAAACATAACCGAATGCTTTCGAGTGCCTTTTTGTCTAAAAGATCCCATTTGTCATTTGACATAGATCCCTAATTCTTGGCTTTTCCTTTTAATGGCTTCCATAAATCCTTCTGATAAAGATAGTCTTCCATTTGCATCTTCCATAATTGGAAGTTCTACCCATTAAACCTATCAACCCTCAGCTTACCCTTGTTTGCCATCACTCCCACTTGACCATGGGACTCCCACTCAACTATGAGACTTTCCTGCAGAGGATAATTGAAAAACAACCTCACTCTGATACCACTTGTTAGGATTAAACCACAAATAGAAAAATAACAATTACATGCAAATATAACTAATAATAGAAAATAATATATCACACAGAAAAGAACAAAAGGCACTAAGATTTAACGTGGTTCACCCAATCCCTGGGCTACGTCCACCAAACAACAAGTTTGATATTATTATAATCCAGTGATTACATCTTGATTACAATCCATAATCCCTTATAGCTCAATACTGCCACAAGAACCAATTTCGAATCACCACTATAAAACAACCCTAACCCTAAGCCCTTTGATACAAGTATTAAACCACTTTAGGGTTACTACATGTCAGCCATAAATTGGCGAATATTAGCCATTAATTTAGTGGCAAATCTACGAATGAAAAATCTACGAATAGTACCAAAAAATATATTTTGGGGTGACTTTCCTAATCAGTCACCACAAACTAACAATCTCCCACTTGGGGATTGATCAGGCTCCACACTGAACAATGCTACTCCTAACAGGGTTGGTACAACTCCTAACAAGGTTGGAATCTCCTAATAGGGACTCCATATACTAATTTTTTTCATTAATTATCTAGGTCCATCCTCTAACAAGGAACTTATATCACAGTATATTATCTAGTGGGTATCATCCCCACCAGGGTTTTCCCTTGGCCAACATTTCCCTAGTTAACAAAATATGGTGATATGAGTTATCTTTGTGCATGGTTACTGTTACTATTCAACATTACATTATTACATTGTTATGTATGGTTTAAATTAAGAAATAATATCTAGTTTGCAACTAAAGTTTGTAGATTATTGATTCACCCGCCTCAGTAATCCCTATTTCTAACAGCTACAATCAATTGTTGAAATCTTGTATGGATCAAAATATT
Organism: Cupressus sempervirens; assembly: GCA_028749045.1. Lineage (NCBI taxonomy): Eukaryota > Viridiplantae > Streptophyta > Pinopsida > Cupressales > Cupressaceae > Cupressus > Cupressus sempervirens. The sequence goes on from CM053784.1 coordinate 656,693,596, forward strand.
ATTGGAAAGAATGCAAGATGTAGTAATCGAATCTATCACTATTTATAGTAATAACACAAGTTCTATAAATATATCAAAAAAAATTGACGATGCATGCAAAGACAAAGCACATATCTATCAAGTATCATTACTTGAGGGGGAGAGTACAAGAAAAGAAAGCGAGGCTTGAGTATGTAAAGTCTAAAGAGAAAATTGTTGATATCTTTACCAAGCCATTGTCTAAGGATGCTTTTGAGTATCTAAGAGGTAAAGTGAGGGTCCTAACCCTATCCAAAATTCACTAGGTGAATTTGTATGCTACATCGATTCATGAATGAATTGAAATATCTTATGGAATTGATGTAGAAATGTTTACACTTTAGGAGAATTTATGAACTTGTGAAGTTAACTATAATAAACCTAATATAATTTTCACATGCAAGGTACACAGATGATCACAAGGTTTTATAAGTTTCACAATTGAAATTTATAATTACCTTTATCATTGTTGTCAAAGGGGGAGAATATCCTAGAAAAGGGGAGATAACTAAGAAGATGTAGAAAGGGGGAGAACACACCCAAAGGGAAGAATATACTGAATGCCTCATAAAATCAAAAAGTGGAAAGAAAAAAGAAGGAGAGCATATTTTGATTATAGAAAATAATAAAATGAAGAAGACATAAGGCTAAACTTGAACAAGAAATCATAATCAAAGAGGGAGCAATGTTGAAGAAGTTGAAGTGTAGTTGCTGAAGATACAAATCGAGTATCAGTTTGAAGAACCATAATTGCAAAGTTGCGTTGCTAACAATGCATACATTTGATTATCTTAAGTAATGGTTTGTAATATAGAATCTTATGTTATGTGTCAACATCAATGCCAAAGGGGGAGATTTTTAGCCCTAATTGATATTGTAATTGATGATGCTATGAATGTATGTAAAAGAATCATATCAATTGTTATATTGTCATTGATTTCAAAGTCTTAATTAGCTAGACATTATGCTAACATAGGAAAGTACCATATCATTTGATTGATGAAGAGGATTTGAAGAAAGTATGATGAAGATAGTTGATATGTACAAGGTATTCAATGGGTACTTGAATGAGCTGGTCAATGATCATGTAACATTGGTTTGATTCTTTTACAATGATATATTGTCACAATATGTTGAAGTTCACAATCTTAACTGAGTCACAAGCTTAATGAAGAGAGACTGTATTCACCGAGTGATTGCAGTATTGTTTGAGTGATTGTAAGGAAGATGAAGAATGCAATTTTACCTGAGCAAGTTAGTTTTAACTGAGTCACATGTTTCCTGAGAAAATGCAATGTTTACCAAATGACAACCAGATAAACAAGATTGAGAAATTGGAATCTAAGGCTAATTTTTTATGAAAATTTGGAAAATTCGACAAGGCCTATTGCATCAGTCAAAGTTTTTTGTAAGATCAATGATGGAAAAAAAACAAGAAGGATCTGACAAAGGAAATTGAAGAAGGATAAGATTGGACATAAATTTCTATGTAAATTTATATCTTTTATGTGTCTAAATTCATTCTATAAAGGAATTTAGTCATAAACCTATTATCAACGATTCTGATTAAGCGAAAAAAGATGGAAGGATCTGGAAACATTGAGAAATCTATTTAAGGAGGAGAAAATGATAGTTTAGGTTGTTGCTTCAATTGCTCATTTGAAGTGGTTAATGAATTGAGTGTGATGTTGTTTTAGAGTTGACAAATTTGAAAGAGATATGATTGATAGTTGTTGTGGAATGCAAAGTTGTTGAAGGAGAAGAGAGCCAAGTGAACCGAGCCAAGCATAGAGAAAAGGAAAAGAAGTTGTTGAGTGAGTAAAAGACAGATATATATCTAGAATAGAGATTTGATTAAGAAAAGGTATTTTCTATTTCTTATAGATCACTTTACACTATTTACAATTTAACCATTGTAGTAGAAAATATCAGAAGCACCGAGTGTACCTAACAAGTTTGTGAAATCCTATATGGTAACATCGATTAGTGGTATTTGTAAGTCCTTTAAATGATGGAGTAAAAGGTAGGATAATCCCTAAAGGAGATGTCATAGCCTCCAAAAAATAACCACACAATGGAAACACAATACAAGATATAAGATCTGATACCAAAGACAACTCTTTATTCATAAAATAAATGATTATATGCAATGTGTAGGGTTGTAAGGCCTTCCCGATTATGACTAAATATAAAGCAAGTAATAGTTCTAAAAGATCCTTGAAGATCCAACCCAAACCCTAGCTAGTCCAGATCTATAACACCACATCACTCTAGAAGAAACCTTCGAGCAAGATCTAAACTTGTGTTCGCAAGCCACCAAGCAATCTCCTTATTTTCCAAGCTACAACTACTACCTCTTCTCAAACTTTGATCCTCTTCCACATCCTCTTCTCCAAGTTCGATGATTATGACTTAAAACTCCACAAGACCCCTTACTTATACTCAACTAAGCCACAAGTTGGTCTAGCAAGTTACAAATTAAATAAACCCTTACATTTAATACATGTTCAACCACAAGTCGATCTACAACATATTTTAAATACCAAATGCCTTAGAAGGTTTACAATATCCATTAAATACACCTAGGATAAATAGCCAAGACCCAAAAAGGTCCACACAAACTCCCACAATCAATCTACATCATGATATAAATCCTCACATAATAAATGCACCAAGCCAGCCAAGCAAATCCATGAGAACTCCATCTTGCAAGCCATACTGTTGAGCGTCAGCAACCACCAACCAAACACTTATGAGCTCCTACAAGCATTGTCGAGCAATATAGTACATGCAAAACAATAGTATATGTTGAGCTCCTTCAACAACTGAGCACCTCGGCCAATACTACACCTAGTAATGATCGAGCACCACTCCTTTGGTGATTGAGTCCCCAACTCCAAAGACAAAATATCTCCAACATGCAAGATTACTAACTACCCTAGGATGCTCATGCATCATTAAATCAAGCCACTCTTTTGGTCCTAGATAGGGAGCATTAAGGTCTAGATGATCTTATGGTAAAATCTTCTAACAAGGTTATTTTAACCAGTGTATGTAACCTTTAACAAGGTAGTCTCCTAATAGATGTCACTTTAGAAGAGTGAAATTTTGGTTTGCCAGTCCCAGGTGAATTTTCCCTTAACATGGTTTCCACATTAAATATTGGTGTCAAAACTAGGTGAATGTTATTTGTGTTGCAAGTTGATTAACATATTTTTATAGTTTACTGCAACTTGATAATAACTAAGTTATCACTAGGTAATAACTAGAAATTTACTGATAGTTGGTAATTCAAGGAACAATTTGATAAAAGTTTGAGAAGAAGTTGATTTATGAGTTAAGTTTTATGTTGGATTTATCTACCGAGTGATTGGATGTATTAGAGTTGTTGTCAATGTTTATGTTCCTTTGATGGTGATGAAATGTTGAAGGGACTGTGAGATAATTGGACATAACTAATTCACCCCCCTCTCGGTTATCTAACAGTATTATCCCCACCATGGTTTTCCTCATCTCGTCAAGGGTTTCCACATACAAATATGTGTGCCACTTGATGAATGTTTTCATGTGATTTTTATATATTTTTACTTTACTATATGTATTGTTGTCTTATTAGGTATGTGGTTATTATATAGTATTGGTAAAATGGTTATTTCTTTAACTGGTAAAATTGTGGGTACTGATTTAGCACCTCCCCACCCCCCCAATGACCCATTACTGGTTGGGACAAAATAGTTGGTATTTGAGCTTGGACCTTAACAACTATATTCTTGATAACTTAAGGGAAGATTAGATAGCAACCATGAAATACAAAAGGCAACTTGAGGAATCTCTTGACACTATTGACAATCTAAAGGAAAAATTAAGAGAATCGTTGTTAAAAAGAAAGAAAATCATGAAGAAACTTAGCAAAAGTCATTAAATCATTAAAAGAATGAAAAAGAAAAGTGGAACAGATGGATCTAAATAAATAATCATTGACCTCATGACTAATAACAAGAAGCTAAGCAAATTTGTCTCACAACTAAAGAAAGAACTGGAAGATATGTCAAGAAAACTAAGTCAAGCACAAAAGGAGAAAGGTAACATTGCACATGTAGTGAAGAAAGTTGAGAGCACTCTAAGAGAAGCACTAGAAGAAAATAAAATGGCTAAAGAGGATGCTAGACAAAAGGATGAACAAATTCACAAACTGGCTAATGAACTGAAGAGCACTAAAGAAAGAAATGAGAAGCTAAGAAAGTTCAACAATGACTCTAAGAAGATAGATAGGAAACTCAAAGGTCAGAGAAAGACCAAGAGAAAAATTGGTATTGGCTATAGAGGTGACAACAAGACTAAAAAGGGTAAGTCTTATGGAAGTAAGGACTAGAATTAAAAAGACAAGGGAAATCATTTTCTAAAGGTAAGAAACCTAGAAAACCAACATGTCATTGTTGTGATAAAGTAGGTCATACTTCTAATGGGTTACACCCATAACTTGTAATGCCTTCAATGGGTATTGCAATACATGTTACTGGTATGGTCACTCTGCTTGAGAGTGCATATCTCATTCAAATGCTAGAAGATTCAATGGTTGTTGTTACTTTTGTAGCAAGTATAGACACAAGGCTAATGTCTATAGATCAAAGGAAAGGTCAATCTAGCAATCCTAGAGAGTGTCAATTCCTGACTAGAAGAAAAAGTTTTTCACACTAGTATGTTCAACTTGTGAGAATAGATGACATATTACAAAGCACTACAAACTAAGAACTCATTAGAGAAATTATTTAGGATCTTGGAGGGGAACAAGCATGACCTATTACTACTGTGAAAAGATAGGCATCATGCTAGAGAATGCAAATCAAGAAGAGCATATTGGATAAAGAACTCAAAAAATAAAGGAAAGAATAACATGGTAGAAAAAGAGGAAGTCAGAAAGGACTTCAACAAAATCTAGACCAAGAAGTCATATAACACAAAGGGCAAACCTGTTGAAGCACTGAGGTCATCAGCTGAAGGTGAGACTTCACAAGATAATTGTTAAGTATCAGAATTTGCACTTAGTACTAAACTGAAAGAGTTCAACAATCCTGACTTAACATGGGAATCACTTCACTATGTGGGACATGCAAATAAAGTGAGACCTTTGGGTTCTAGGCTAGCTCCTATTGAATATTTAGTAAAAGCTCCATGAACTTAATCTAAACTTGTAGGGAAAATGAAAGAAATTGTTGTAAAGAGAAATTGCTCTAAATAAACCTAAAACCTATAGCCTAAACTAACAGATGGGTGATACACCAAAAGTGATGATGAAAACTCAAACACACTTGATTGAGGAGGATTATAAACTACTTGGAGTACATGCAAAACACATCTTTTTGTAAAGATTTGCATAAATAATTTGTAATAAGGTTTGAAAAGTAAATCAACAAAAGGAGAAATACAGATGCCTCTCTTTAACCAATTTTACCTTTAAAAAACATTAAATACAACCTGTAGGTAAACTTACTTTCCTACAACCAGGTGCTGAAATGAGACAAACTAACAAGGAACAATAACAACTCACAAGTTATTCCATCAAATCATTTTGATACACACACAAAATTGCAGGAAGGAAGAAGGCTCAACAATTTATACAAAATAGCATAATCACACCTGCTATCACCTCTATTGAACTTCCAAAATGAATTACAAAATTCTGCAAATAAAGTTGATTGATTTAGAAAATAGTCACAAAAACCTTCTCTGCATAATCAGAACTCCTACAAATGAGTTCAAAAAACTCACTAAATACAAACCCAGCCCCTGGGTCGAATGCAGAAAGAAAGCCTAAAAATAAGGGCTTAGAAACTTCCAAAAATGAAGTCTCATTACTCTTTAGACTTTACTAACCCATAAATACTCTCATGACTCATCAAAAATCACCCCAAAAACACTGCAACAATCAGTAAAGGCCTTCAAACTAACTTGGCAAAGTTAAATTCGACCCCAGATTCCTATATCCTCTCCACATGATTCCAAACTGATTTTTTACTTAAAGACCATGACATAGGGATATAATGACTCATTTCTCCTTTTGCATTACAAATAGAAAAGTATTAAATGATTTATAATTTATCATCTTAATATTTTTCCTTTACAATAATACCTATGCAAAAGAAAAGAATTAAAACAATATCCCCCTTATTTTTGCATTTTAAAACAATAAAATAATATTAAATGATTTATATTTATCATTTTAATATTATTTCTTTACAATATTAAACTATGCAAAAATAAAACAAAAACTCCTCTCACAAAAACTCGTAAGGCAAGAACATAAACCCACCCGCCCCCCCCACCCCCCCCAACCCATAACAAATATAAATATTTCTAAAGGGAAATACAATCCCACCCAATACCTGCGGACTTCAAAACTTAATGAAAAATGGAAAAGGGCATGAGAAAAGCTCGAATGCCCTAAGTTTCCTTCATTTTTTGCATTCTGGAAGTCTTGAGAGGTTAAGGGGAAAATGAGGGTTTGCTGGTTTTCTTGCACGTCACCACTATTTTTGCTAAGTTTTCCTGTACCGCGTCATTGTGTGAGCTCACTGGAAGGTATTTGATGCTGGAAGATATTTGAAAATATTTGTCATTTTTTTCTTGAAAAATATTTATTTCTTCTTTGAGTTGTTGTAAAAAAAATGCTTTGCCATGATTTTCCATCTTTATTATTTGTGGTTGTTTCTTTCATCTATAACTGCCATTGTGTTATTAGCATTGGTGAAATTTTACCATTATTAGATATATTATCCCTAGACATTTTCTCTACTGGTCTAAACTGATTGCTTCGTGTTAGATGACCAGATACATGCACAACATTTGATTCTTCATTCCTATCTTTTCACTATTGGAGCGAGCACAACTGTTATATTCTTGTAGTCCCTTTCTTTCTTACATAACATCAACTTGGGGTCTCATACCGCCAATTTGGTTCTCTCTCTTATTCTGGAAATAGTTTCTATATTAGAGCAAAATCCATTCCAGAAATATACCATGCAAAAGAAAGACCAATAGACCAAAATGATTTATTTTAGTCACTGATAGATTCTCACAATGGAACTAAGAAGAATCATGGACTGCGCTTTTTCCCTTTATTCCATACTACCCTTCATTTATTTGAATTCATTTTTGTTCATTAAGCCTAGAATCTCTTTCTGATGGTTTGACTCAAAAGAGGCTACTTACAGCCTCATGACAAAAATTGTAGAAATTGAATCTAGTCTTTTCCTCAATCTCGGTGTCCATTAAACCATACAATTTGTCTTGCCTTGATTTGTACAACTGATCATGTAAAGCTAAGTCAAGAATCCTGTGTACATTTTCCATAGTTATTTGTATAATACCATGGGCAAAAATCCAAAAAGCCAGAATAATATTGTAAATGAGTTGACTCGACATCAAATGTGTCCTGAATCTTATGTTTAATAAAAGGATTCAACACTTTTTCAGCAGCATCTGATAGATTTATCAATGCTTCTTTGAGCTCCTATAGAGACATTGGTGATTCAGTTACAATCTCTCTCCCACTCTTCCCTAGTTTATCAAACTAATATATTGAACAACCATTATCCCTGCCATCATTCTCTACAAAATTCCCAATATCAATAGTTGGGCTTTTGCGACTCTGTGATAACACTGTTGGAGTTCCTTGGGAATGTGATTTGAATGTGACTCTTTGCTTTTCTTATGTGAAATATTCATTTTTGATGTCTTATTATTAAGTAGTAATCTTGCACAGTTCTTTCCTAATGTCTCTTTTGGTATTTTTTGAACTTTAGCTCTCAGAAGCTTGTTGTTTATAAGCATTATATATATGTTGGATGTATGTTGGATGTAACGTCTTCAAATTTTTGTCAGTTCCCATTTAACATATGCATGTCTGTAGTAGATGATAGATGATGGATTATAACTCATTGCATTGCTACAAATCAGGAAAATATCCTCCTCAAACTGCTCCAAATTAGCATATTCTCCTTCTGAAAGCTTCATCCTTATTGAGTAGATTGACCAATGCTTGTATCCTTCTCGCGCTTAATAGTAATTTCCATTTCTTTGCTCCTTTTTCAGTAATAATTTTCTCCTTGTTGTGAACAAATACTAAGTATGGGAACTTGGGAACTTAACAAATTAGAATGTGTAGCTTGTGAATGAGAGATATCTTGAATAGCAGTATGGGAAATTAAATCACCTTGTGGTTGAAGTATCATCAATGCTTGTTTTTTAGCCTTAATCTCTGTTTTCTTCTTCGACAATCTATTTCAGACTTCAAAGATTTCTTGTTATTGTCATTTACCTTTACGTCTTTTAAAAGAAAGAGGAACCATTTTTTGTTAGAGAACTTATCTCATCTGTATTTCATGGATCCCATTCCAATCAGCAGTTATTTATGAGGTTTGAGCATGGGCTCGTGACACTCATGAAACTACTCCTATTATCTACACATGTTCCTTGTGAAATCAGTCATGCTTGTTCTTGATTATAATGAAAGGTTTCATATCATAATTAACTTTTTTCATTTGAGCACTTAGAATACTGTTTTTGATATGTATTCAAAATAAGAGAAATATGACATGTGCAAGTACATAGTTGAAGATAATAAGTCATTTCTTAGATCGTAAAGATCTAACCCCACTTTTCCCATGCAGGAGAATGAAGACCCGAAGTTGTCAGATCAAGAGTTGGACCAGAAGCAACATTGAAGATCACATAGCTAGTCAAAAGCTGACAAGACAATGACTAGTTACCTCTGACTCTATCTTCCTGTGTTGTATTTTTCTTGTTCTCAATATGTATGAAAGACAGTAGTTAGACTCACGGCTTGTGTGAGACTTTTCATTTCAGCATTTTTATATTCATTCCATACTTTGTAAAATTAAAAAATTGTACATATCAGTTGTATATTTGAGAAATGAATATTACAAGGACATTCTTTTGTGAAATGAATGTCATTCATGTAATTTCCTTGTCTTCATACTTAAATTTTACATATGTGCAAAATTTGAGTAACATTTTTGGTGACTTTTGTTGTATGTTTTCCTGCTAGACATTTGACTAGTTTTCTCTTATTCATTGGGCATGGAGTTTGAAATTATGCATCCCTAGCACCTATACTTGACACAAAGTGACTTCTACAGTTGCTGGTTTAGTTTTGAATGCATGCACGTGAGCTTAATAAGACTCTTATTAGGTTGACGGATATGCATGATCGAACTCAAGTAGTAGCTTTAGAAGCCAAAACCTTCATCATTTGATCATCTTAGTTATGTATGGATGGATGGATGCCTGTGTTTGAATACATGCATGTGAATAGTGGATATGTGGATATGTGGATATGCATGTATGTAGGGTTAGCAACAAGACTTTGAGTAGCTGCAACATTATGTATATGGGTATGCATGTGTGTACTAGGTATGTATAGCCATTTAAACACATGTCTGCATCTATGCATGAATGGGATGGATGGATTATGAAGCTATACAACACAAACCAACAACTTGACCAACCTAAAACCTAAGGAAAACTGGAAACTAACCTAGAATAGAAAACAAAAACTGACATGTGCTTGGACAACACTTAGGAAAAATAAAGACATGCCTACCTACCCTAATCTAACTAGCATAGAAGCTTGATCAAATAGATCCATTCACAAGTGCTGAGAAATATCTACCTTTCCTTCTCAATTTGCAATAAAATCCACACTCAAAGATGGTAGAGAATACATGAAAGACATACAAATAACAAAGTGGTTAGTGCATTATGTATAGAATGATAGATGCAAATGTACTCACCTCTTTTAATTGATCGATTGTATGACTACTCATGAATGTAGGAATGAGTTGAAATTGGTCCAACTTAGCTACAAATGCATCCTCAGCTTCATCTTTTAATGGAGGATCATGTTTAATTTCTTGATCGATTAATCCTTCATTTTTGGCCTCCATTCTTGCTAAGTGCTTGATGGAGCAGCTTCTGGAAAAAACTTTGCACTCATCCCGTTGCCTCCTTGTTGTGGTTCATCATTACTCCCCTGCATAATTTCTTGCCATATCATCTCCTCCTCCCAAGTTAGAGGTTCACCATCTTTCTTCAAAACATTCTACTAGTAGAACATTCTCAATAATGGGTTCAAACTTGAACTTAGGTAGAAAATTTTAAAGAAGAGTGTTTTCTAATATAGGACTTTCTTCAATAGGCTCACACCCTAAAATTTAAACAAAATTTTCATAGAAATCTTTAATAATGCTATCAAAACACTCCTCTCCTAGAATCTCATCATCTTTCATATCGCGAGTGGATACTTTGTCAGGTATAACTTCATCATTTATGTCTTTCTATTGCAAAGCTTGGATGGAGATGTTTTGAACAATAGTACTCTGCTCTTGCTCTATAAATAAGGGTAACACATCGAAGAAACACAGTGGTTTCCTCTTTACCTGTGTCTTTTCCTGCAGCTAATGGAGTTTCTTCATCATGCTGTTCACAAACTTGTTGTTCCAACTGGGCTTGCACAATTATTTCTCCATTCTGTGGTTTTGAATAAGCTGTAGTGACCACATCTTCAGTCTCTTGACTTTGGATTAGCTCACATGGGGCATCCTTGAAAAGATTTTGCATTTCATAACCGAGATACCTGGTCCATGAAAGCAGCCATATTTGCTGAACATTTTGATTACTAACAGATTCTTGACATGACTGAATAGGGGAACTAACAAGATGACTTAGTTGTCTATGCTCATTCAAGGGTTCTTTTAGAGAATGCTGTATTGGATTAATTGAACTATGAGCCTTGAAAAATGGAACCTTTGGCTTCAAAAACTAAGTTGGGGATTGAGAAGAAGCTTCTACCTTAAAACTTGGAATCATAGGGTTACAAACTTCTTCACTCATAGGATGAACAAGAAAATCGATTGCTGATTGAGTCCCTAATTCTTGTACCTATGCAAGTAGCAATCTCATTTTCTCCTCCTTCACTCTAATTTGTTAAGAAAGTATTTCTTCATGACAAGCTTGAGCCTCCTCCTCCTAGTGCTACAAATAAGACTGATATGGAAAGTCTTGCTGCTGCATATTGTACTCATATTCTTGGTCTAGAGACCTCATTTGTTGCTGGAAACTTGTACATAAATCATCCATGCTTATATTTGAAAAATTCTTGGATTGATTTTGAGGGTTGTGAGGATGACCCTCATGTGGTTGTTTACAAGCATGCTACCATGCAAATTTAGCAGGGGTGGGAGGGTGGTGAGCATAAGATGAATGTTGTTCTTCGAATTTTGGCATAGAACCAACAACACAACCATTTTGAGATGACTAAAATTTAGAGAATGGAGGAAGAATTTCATGAAATGGAGGATGGTAATCCATTTTAAGTGCTGAATCTACTTAAAACTAGTAGATATGATCTCTGACTCGCTAGATATGCAACATAATGATCGCTCAAAAGTCTGCAACCTGCTGGATGCATATCAAAACCAGCAAGAACTATGAGAACTATGACCTCCGTGTCCCACTGGAAGTGCCAAAATTGTTAAGTATCATAATTTGCACCTAATACTGAATTGAAAGAGTTCAGCAATCCTGACTTAACATGGGAATCACTTCACTACGTGGGACATGCAAATAAAGTGAGACCTTTGGATTCTAGGCCAGATCCTATTCAATATTTAGTGAAATCTCCATGAACTTAATCTAAACGTGCAAGGAAAAGGAGAGAAGTTGCTGTAAATAAACCTAAAACCTATAGCCTAGAAACCAAGAGATGGGTGATACACCAAAAGTGATGATGAAAACTCAAACACACTTGATAGAGGAGGATTATACAGATACTTGGAGTACATGCAAAACACATCTTTTTGTAAAGATCTACATAAATAATTTGTAATAAGGTTTGAAAAGTAAATCAGCAAAAGGAGAAATATAGATGCCTCTCTTTAACCAATTTTACCTTTAAAAAACATGAATTACAACCTACAGGTAAACTTACTTTCCTACAACCAGGTGCTGAAATGAGACAAATGAACAAAGAACAATAATAGCTCACAAGTTATTCCATCAAATCATTCTGATACACACACAAAATTGCAGGAAGAAAGAAGGCTCAACAATTGATACAAAATAGCATAACCACACCTATTGTTACATGTATTAAACTTCTAAAATGAATTACAAAATTTTGCAAATAAAGTTGAGGATTCAGAAAATAGTCACAAAAACCTTCTCTGGACAATCAGAATCCCTACAAATGAGTTCAAAAAACTCACTAAATACAAACCCAATCCCTGGGTCGAATGCAGAAAGAAAACCTAAAAATAAGGGCTTAGAAACTTCAAAAAATGAAGTCTCATTACTCTTTAGACTTTACTAACCCATAACTACCCTCATAACTCATCAGAAATTACCCCAAAAACACTCCAACAGTCAATAAAGGCCTTGAAACTCACTTGGCAAAGTTAAATTCGACCCCAGATTCCTATATTCCCTCCACATGCTTCCAAACTAATTTTTTACTTAAAGACCATGACATAGGGATATAATGACTCATTTCTCCTTTTGCATTACAAATAGAAAAATATTAAATGATTTATAATTTATCATCTTAATATTTTTCCTCTACAATAATACCAATGTAAAAGAAAATTAAAACAATATTCCCCCTTATTTTTGCATTTTAAAACAAGAAAATAATATTAAACGATTTACATTTATCATTTTAATATTATTTCTTTACAATATTAAACTATGCAAAAATAAAACAAAAAATCCTCTCACAAAAACTCCTAAGGCAAAAACATAACCCTCCCCCCCCCCCCCCCACAATAACAAATACAAATATTTCTAAAGGAAATACAATCCCACCTTATACTCGCGGACTTCAAAACTTAATGAAAAATGGATAAGGGCATGAGAAAAGCTTGAATTCCCTAAGTTTCCTTCATTTTTTGCATTCTAGAAGTCTTGAGAGGTTAAGGGGAAAATGAGGGTTTGCTGGTTTTCTTGCATGCTGCCACTATTTTTGCTGGGTTTTCCTATGCCGCGTTATTGTGTGAGCTCGTTGGAAGGTATTTGATGTTGGAAGATATTTGAAAATATTTGTCATTTTTTGCTTGAAAAAGTTTTATTTCTTCTTTGAGCTACTGTAAAAAAAAAAAAAAAAGCTTTTCCATGATTTTCCATCTTTATTATTTGCTATTGTTTCTTTCATCTACAGCTACCATTGTGTTATTAGCATTGCTGAAATTTTACCATTATCAGATATATTATCCCCAAGCATTTTCTCTGCTGGTCTAAACCGATTGCTTTGTGTTAGACGACTAGATACACACACGACATTTGATTCTTCATTCCTATCTTTTTACAATTGGAGCGAGCACAATTGTTATATTCTTCCAATCTCTTTCTTTCTTATATAACATCAACTTGGGGTCTCGCATCGCCAATTTGGTTCTCTCTCTTATTTTGGAAATAGTTTCTGAATCGAAGCAAAATTCATTCTAGAAATATACCATGTAAAAGACAGACCAACATACCAAAATGATTTATTTCAATCACTTATAGATTCTCACAATGGAACTAAGAAGAGTCCTAGACTGTGCTTTTTCCCTTTGTTCCATACTACCCTTTATTTGACTTCATTTTCATTCATTAAGCCTAGAATCTCTTTCTGATGGTTTGACTGAAAGTGGCTTCTTATAGCCTCATGACAAAAATTTGAGATGTTGAATCTAGGCTTTTCCCCAACCTCGGTGTCCATTGAACCATACAACTTGTCTTGCTTTAATTTGTACAACTGATCAGGTAACGCTAAGTCATGAATCCTGTGTACATTTTCCATAGTTATTTGTATAATACCATGGGCAAAAATATAAAAAGCCAGAATAATATTGTAAATGAGTTGACTTGACATCAACTATGTCTTGAACCCTATGTTTAGTAAAAGGATTCAACACTTTTTCAGCAGCATTTAATAGATTTATCAATGCTTCTTTGAGCTCCTGTAGAGACATTGGTGATTTAGTCACAATCTCTCTCCCACTCTTCCCTGGTTTATCAGGCTGAAATATTGAACAACCATTTTCCCTGCCATCATTCTCTACAAAATTCCCAATATCAATAGTTGAGCTTTTGTGACTCTGTGATAAAACTGTCAGAGCTCCATGGGAATGTGATTTGAATGTGACTCTTTGCTTTTCTTATGTGAAATACTCATTTCTATAGTCTTATTATTAAGTACTAATCTTGCACAGTTCTTTCCTAATGTATCTTTTGGTAGTTTTTGAACTTTAGCTCTTAGAAGCTTGCTGTTTATAAGCATTATATATATGTTGGATGTAACCTCTTCAAATTTTTGCCAGTTCCTATATAGCAAGTGCATGTCTGTAGTAGATGATAGATGATGCATTATAACTCATTGCATTGCTACGAATCACGAAAATATCCTCCTCAAACTGATCCAAATTAGCATATTCTCCTTCTAAAAGCTTCATCCTTATTGAGTAGATTGACTGATGCTTGTATTCTTCTTGAGCTTAATAGTAATTTCCATTTCTCTGCTCCTTTTTCAGCAATAATTTGCTCCTTGTTGTGAAAAAATACTAAGTATGAGAACTTGAGAACCTAACAAATTAGAATGTGTAGCTTGTGAATGAGAGATATCTTGAACAAAAATATGAGAAATTAAATCACCTTGTGGTTGAAGTATCATCAATGCTTTTTTTTTAGCCTTAATCTCTATTTTCTTCTTCAGCAATCTATTTCAGACTTCAAAGATTTCTCGTTATTGTTATTAACCTTTATGTCTTTTAAAAGAAAGAGGAAGCATTTTTTGTTAGAGAACTTATCTCATATGTATTTCATGGATCCCATTCCAATCAACAATTATTTATGAGGTTCAAGCACGGGCTCGTGACACTCATGAAACTACTCCTATTATTTGCACCTGTTCCTTGTGAAATTAGTCATGCTTGTTCTTGATTATAATGAAAGGTTTCATATCAGAGTTAACTTTTGTCATTTGAGCACTTAGAATACTCTTTTTGATATGTATTCAAAATAAGAGAAATATGACATATGTAGGTACGTAGTTGTAGATAATCAGTCATTGCTTAGATTGTAAAGATCTAACCCCACTTTCCCATGTAGAAGAATGAAAACCCAAAGTTGTTAGATGGAGAGCTGGACCAAGAGCAACATCGAAGATCACATAACCAGTCAAAAGCTAACAAGGAAATGAATGGTTACCTCTGACTTTATCTTCTTTTGTTGTATTTTTCTTGTTCTCAATATTTATGAAAGACAGTAGTTAGACTCACAACTTGTGTGAGACTTTTCATTTCAGCATTTTTATATTCATTCCATACTTTGTAAAACTGATAAATTGTACATATCAGTTGTATATTCAAAAAATGAATATTACAAGGACATTCTTTTGTAAAATGAATGGCATTCATGTACTTTCCTTGTCTTCATACTTAAATTTTACTTATGTACAAAATTTGAGTAACAATAATTAAACAATGGCCACAAACTGGTCCTCTATACAATATTGGTAAATGATAGATCAGTAAACCAACAAGCAGATTGGTGAAGTATGGAATACCTATGAGAAGACAAAAGCATGAAGGGATTATGAGTATTGTTGAACGGTTAATTAACATTAAATGAAATTTAAGTGGTAGGTAAGCATTTTGTTTACCATTGTGTATTAAAAATAACCTAATGTTATTTATTAAAATCTATAAATAGGCTAACAAAGAACCATTTATCACTTTTCATACCCAAATTCTTGAGTTGTACATTTGAGAAAAGCCTATCTTTTTCACTTGCACACCATTTACATACAAATAAAATTTCATCTAAAGTACAAAGGTGAAAAAGTTAAAAGGTAACCAAAAAAAATTGGTACAATAATTTACCACCAATCACCACTCATAAAATCAACATGGCACAATGATTTTGTAAAATTGAGCTGGTCAATACTAAGGAGATTGAGGAATGATATTATTTAATCACTCTACTGAAGGGAGATGTAGTGAATCAAACTAGAGCACTATCATCACTACCAGCTGAAGTATTTCTTACTAAAGATGTGGGTGCATATTTAAAGATAAAATTTTTGGAACTTGGTGTAGAGAAAATTAGTGAGGTATTTAGTACATTTATTGAGAATGAGCAACTAAAAACCATAATAGAGTCATTTGGTAAACACCACACCACATCACACATTGGAGATTCTTGAATTTTTTCAAGTTGACTAGATAACATGTGTACTAATTAGGGTACATGATGAGTATATGTGGCTAGACAAGTCATAGAAGATCACAAAAGAAGTCATCTGAAAGGTAACCATATTCAACACCTCTGGAATGAAGCTAATGAGTGGAAAGGTGTCACTCAACAAGTATGTCAAAGCTACTAGAGCAAGGAAGAATGGATGAGCATGTGCCATCAATGACATTCTAGACCCAAAAATGAAATTCATGGCTATGATGATAGCATACAAAAACTATTACTCCAATAGGGAGAATAGTGTGCCTAATAGAGAAACCTATGACATAAACCAAATCATCCATAATCATTCCCTACTTGACCTAAGTGGATAGTTGAAAGATCAATAAATGATAAAGCGACATAAGACCAAGGAAAAATATAAAATACATCCATTCAAGTATGGAACCATTATAGTATGCATATATTTCCATTTTAAAAGAGAATTTCCAAGATAAGGATCAATCAGTTGGTTAAAGGAAGTACTAGTCACCATACAAGTCTACAAAATGTATATGTGACTAGGAGATAGAAGATATCATTTGTTTAGGTCCCGCTTCAAAAAATTGCATAGGGATATGAGTATAAGGGAAATGATATCCTTCACCCTAGTAGAAGAATAAAAAAATGAACTATGTTTTCCAGCATACATAGATTATTGTATGATATAGGCTATAGAGCCCAGGTTAAAGTATCTAACATTGTCAATATGAGATTAAGGGAGAAGATGCTAGACCTTCTATTGAGTTACTATTGTCTATTCCCATAGACCCAAAATTGCTCAAAAATGGCACGAGCATGATGAGATGGAGTGCAGTCATTAGACTAAAGAAGGACAAAGATCAACTAAATAAGGATGCAAGAAAGACAAGTAATAAGAAAGGTAAAAAAAAATCTCAAACCAACACGAGCAAGAAGATCAACATAGTTGATTAGACGAGAATCATTGGTAAAGAGACCCTAAGCCCATAGAGACAGGTAGATGTAGGAATTAACATTGATTTAGGTTGAGATTTATCCTCATCTAAATTGAATATGATCATATAAGACAAAAACATGAAGAAGAAGAATGGAGGAGAAGCAAAGAAGAAATCTTCTTTAGCCCATAAGAGATTAAACACATCTATAGGAGAATCATCATCAAGGATATTCAAACCTATAAAAAGAGGTAGGAATCCACCCCTTCCACTCTCAATTGAAGACATTGTAAATGATTTAGTGCACAATGGAAATTAAAATACAATAAAGTATAGATATCCACTTATGAGTGAAAAAGATTAAAATAATGTTATTAGTGTTGTTCTACTTAGCATGAGAACTTACAATAGAACCCCAACAAAGGTAAAAGATGAATTACCAAAGGAATTAGTGTCTATAATTATGAAAATATGGCAAGTTGGAATTGCTAAACTCAAAATAATTTTGGATAATGAACTAAGGTTAGACCAGAATATGCACCATCAGAAAGAAGAACATATGTAGAAGCCTACATCGATGAATTTACCATTCAGGAGAATATTGTATTGTTACTAGTAGAGAAAAAAAGTCATTTGAAAAGGAAATAAGTTCTTGGAAGATAATAGAAATAAAATGGAAATAATTTGCACACAAAATAAGGGAGAGAAAGCCAAATCTTAGGCCCAAATTGATCCAAATAGAAAGGGGATTCCGATACAAGAAATAAAAAAGTCAAGTCAATTGAATCCAACAGAGCAACTAAAGAAGAGGGATATGTCAAAGAAATCCCAAAGATACATGTTGAATTCAAGCCTCTCACATCCCCAAGGAGAGATGCATACATCATTATTCATAGTGAAGTTTTGCCAAAAAAAGGAGAAATCACCTAAGCTGATTAATCTGCAAACTAATTCAGTAGAAGCCAAATAGACATAATAGGTAATGAAAGATAAGTTTCCTAAAAGGGACTACTCATCAATTAGAGAAGAACAACCTTCAAATCTGTAAGGGACACCAGTTCATCTTGCAAGTTCACTAGCACAAGAGTTGAGCTACCATAGGTAGTCAATCTAGGATATAATGCTACTAAAGATAAGAATAATCCAGAAAGAGACACATCAAAAAGTGTGTTCAACAAGTACCTATTCCTGAAGTTACACAATAGGACAATGACCCATTGGTCAAAAAACTTGCTTAGGCCAAGTTGAGAATGAATTTTGGGCACCACTCAAAGATTATGAAGCCTGATAAAATTCAAATCCACAAAAATGAAACTCCAATTGGAAAAGGATGATACAGAGAAAAGAAAGGATAAAAAGAGGAAAAGCAAAGCTTTCCATCCTCATCGTCTTCAAGTTTAAAAGATGAAGGAACATTGTTTGAGAGTGACTCTAAAAAATTAGAAGACCTCATCAAGATACAAGAAGAGTTGAATAGGAATGTTGATAGACTAAAGGAGATGAGAGACAAAGAAATGGATCATCGTTACAAATTTGTTCAAAAATTCAAAATATCGAGATAGTCTAGCAAGAAACAAAAATGAGCTCAAACATTGATCAGATTAAGAGAAGTGATCAAAGGGTTGGTTATTGATACTAAATATGATACAAAGAATAATATCATAAGTCAACTTGAACAACTTCTTGAGATTACAAATGTTGATAAATCAATTGGTGAAATTAAAATAAGGAAACTAATAGAGAAGCTCACACACTTAAATGAGAAATGCACAAAGGATATTACAAAAGCAAAGGTCACAATGATGATATTGTTGAAGATATGAAAAATAATTTGAAGAAAGTTAATGAGGAGCTACAAGTTACATAGAATTTATTTGACATCATAACAAGTTTTGTGATTGTATATATTAGTGAGATACAAGAAAAGCTACATACGATCAAAGTTATCAAGACAAATAAACATAAGTAACCTCCACACTCTTTGAACTACAATATTTCCTATCTCCACTATGTTGAAAAGAGATTATTTGAAGTATTGAACCTATCATTATTTTGTCAATGATGTCAAACCTGCTACTTTCTGGTGATACATTTCTTTTTGGTTTGAAAGCTATCATTTGTTTCATTGATGAAGAGGATTTGAAAAGAGAAGATAACAAGAGCACCTAGAGAAAGGTTGAGTTATTTAATGTATAAAAGGAGCACTAAGATCAAGTAAGACATTGATACTATAGTGTATTTTTTATCTACTTAAAGTCTTTAATGAAAGGTTACTCCAACAAAAGACTATAAGAAGATCAAGAAAATAAATGTGTTTGCTAAGCCTGGCCAAGCAAACAATGCAAGTCGAGTAGAAAATAATTGAAGCTAAGTAAAAATCAATAGGTGCCAAGAAAAGAAGGAAAACAGTGGAAGCCAAGTAAAGTTTAGTTGATGCTGAGCATCAATAAACTTTAGTGTATGCTGAGTGAACTAGTATTGGTCACGTGATAGAATACTGTAGATGTTGAGTGACAACAAAAAGTGTTAAATTGAAGATTTGATGAATCTGAGCCGACTAATTTGATTTCTTGAACTATGTGAAGTATGTGGAAGATAAGATTGATGAGTTGGAGGCACAAAATTTAAGGTAAACCATTTTGAGGTGAATTGAAAAAATATTGGAGAGGAAGTTTCTAGAAGGGACTAAAATGGAAAAGTGGGTAGATTCATTGAATCTTACCTAACCCTAAAATGGATGATTGTGGTGAAGCAAAAAAAGAGCTGAATTCTCTATTTATAGAGATAGAAGGCCAAAAGTAAAGCTTGTCATGTGCGAGAACCTAAGGAAGACAAGAAGTCTAGGGTGTTGCTTCATCTAGTGGCTGAACAGAAGAGACTGCAGTTGGCATACAAAGCAAGAAGGCTTAAGAGGATGAATTCTTGAAGGGTGAAAAAGTTGTTAGAGCTGAAGAGAATGAATGCCAAGTAGAATGGAGGACTAAACTAGAGATCTATAATTTTCAAGTGAGTTGTAAGTTTTTATCAAATCAAGTCATGTTGTTACTTTCTAACAACTGTACCAGTGTGGATAAATCCTTTGGATTAAGGTTGACCTAACAATCATTTGCAAATCCTTTAATTAGGTGACATTCTAATGGAATGTTCTAAAATCCTATAAAAAGGCTCACTCTTAATAGGGTGATTGAAATCCTTTAACCAGGTCACATTTAACAATCTATATTGTAACCTTTAATAGGGTTGACCTTTCACAGGGAATCACTTCAGTTTAGTGAAATTGGGTAGCATGTTAATAGTGATTTTTCCTGAATTGCATTTCTACATAAAATCCTTGTGTCAAAATATGTGAATAAGTTTGTAGTATTTCATGTTTACATTTCTACAAAGTTATTTTGACCTAGGATAGTGACCTGCTAAGTTAAGAAATTGTATGATCTAATGGATGCATGCATGTTATGGTTTTATGGATATGAATCTATTAAGCACTAAAAAGTTTTATTTGTACATTTGGACCTTGAATAAATGATTCACCCCCTCTCAATTATTCTAAAGAATTCCAACAATTGGTATTAGAGAGTTGGTGCTTGTGAGGAAATAGTTTGAAGGTACTAATAGCTAAATATCAAGATATAGAGAAAGGAAGTGCCCAAACTAAACAAGGAAAAATTTCCTACATTGAAAAAGTTTCATGAAGTTACACCTAGGAGGACTTAAGAGATTATGTTTAGTCAACCATCACGACTGAGCATATTGATCTTGCTATCTAGAGCCTTTATTGCTAATGATCTAAAAAAGGAGAAAGAACACAATTAGGCAATGTTAGAGCTTGCCTCTACCCTAAGCTACTTAGAGTTCAATGATATCAAAGGATGTGATACTACAAAGAAGATGTGGGATGCTATACAAAAAATTTATGGAGGAGATTAAAATGTTCTTAGACCTAAAGCTAAAAGTCTAAGAGGAAAGTTTGATGACATGAGAATCCAAGAAGGTGAGACTATCATCCAGTATTGCACAAGAACCAAAGATGTTGTGAAAGCTATTAGAGGAGAAAAAGGTGTTATTGAAGATGAGACTGTGATCAACAAAGTACTAAGAACCTTGATGCCTATCTATGCTATTAGAGTCTCTTCCATACAAGAACTAAGGTGTGTTCCTGGTAGTAATCTGACCCTTGAAGGATTGATGGGTAGACTCGCTACTTTTGAACTCTCTAATTTTGATAATTTCAAAACTGAAACATGTTGAATTTGCTTTCAAAGATAAATTGTCACTGAAAGAACCTAAAGAGAAAAAGGTCAAGGTCAAGCATGTTTCTAGTGACAGTGATACTAATGAAGATGATGTAGAAGAGATTGAAACACTGTTGATAAGGATATTTCATGGAGGCAATGGGAAATACAAAGTTAAGCTACCTATCATGTGTTTCAATTGTAATGAGGTTGATCATATTGCTACTAGATGTCCAGAGAAGAAGAACAATAGAAGTGGAGACAAATATAGAGGTAAAAGAGATGAGAATAACAAAGATTATAAAGACAAAGGAAAGAAGTCTTGCTACATTGTCAAAGAGGAAACAAAAGATGAATCTGATGACCATGATGATGAAGTTGTGTATGTTGCTATGAAAGATGATTTTGATGAGGATGAGACAACTGCATTAGTGTCTTATGTGAACAAAAGTGATAGATGTAGCATTGATAGTGGACGTTCACATCACATGACTGGAGATAAAAGTAAGTTCATTACCCTTCATTATTACAATGGAAATAATGTTAGATTTGGTAATGATGCATCCTATTTGATAAAAGGTAAAGGATCAATCAAACTAACAGAATAGATCATGTGTGATAATTCTTACTATGTAGAAGGACTTAACTATAACTTGTTGAGTGTGTCATAATTGAATAGTTTAGGTTACAAAGTTGAATTTGAGAACAAGAAAGCAAAGATCTTTGATATTGATGGAAAACTAATTAGAAATGGAGATCAGACTAGAGGTATTCTATTTTATCATGACATGAATGATGCTACTTATCTTATTGTAGAATTTGATGACATGTGGCTACAAAGCAAGAGGTTATGTCAACTTTGATAGCTTAGTTAGTATCAGTAACATGAAAAGAATCCGAGTTTTGCAAAAATTGAAGAAACCTGATAATGTGATTTGCAAACAATGTCAGTTAGGGAAGATGACAAAATCTAGTTTTAAAAGTAAGACTCACTCCTCTAAAGAAATTTTGGAATTAGTTTATAAGATTTGTGTGGACCAATTGATGTGCAAAGATACAAAGGTGACAAGTACATTATCTTATTTATTGATGATTATTCTAGGATGATTGCATTTATGTTCTTGAAACAAAAATTTGATGCATTTCAAATGTTTATGTGGTACTTTCCAAGAGTTGAAAAGGAGACTGGAAAAATCTTGAAATGTTTGAGATCTGACAGAGGTGGAGAATTTACCTCAAATGAGTTTGAGATATTCTATAATGATAGAGGAATCAAAAGACAAACTTCTACACCTAGGACCCCTCCACAAAATGGGATTGATGAAAGGAGCAATAGATCTATAATGGACTATGCTAGAACACTGATGATGGAGAAGAAAGTTGCTTTGAAATACTAGAGAGAATCTGTAAGTACATTTGTCTATAGCTTGAATTGAGTGCAAGTTAAGAAACGTACACATTCCACACCTTTTGAGTTATGGTATCGATACTCACCCAATGTAAAATATTTTAAGATATTTGGAAGAAAGTGTTACATTCTTAAGGACTTCAAAAATGGTAAATTTGATGCAAAAAGTGAAAAAGGTATATTTCTTGGTTATTCCATAAGAAGAAAAGCTTATAAGTGTATAAATACTAACACTAACAAAGTTATGGAAAGTGCAAATGTAAAGTTTGATGAATAAACAAAGGTACATGAAGTTGAACCTATGAAGGAACCTATAGAGTACAAATCCTTTGTATACTTTTATGAAGATATGCCTGCTGATGAAAGTGTTGTGAACCAAGTTGTAAATCAACAACAACAAGTATTAGTGACTACCAATTCACATACAATGGATGTCGAGTTGTATTTAGGAGCCAAGTTATAGATAGAAGCTGAGGTACATTCTAATTTTGAGATCACTGTACATGAAAGGAATGTCGACCTAATAGAGAAGTACATAAAGATTCTAAAGTTGATAGACCCATTAAAGAAAGAAGAGAAAAAATAATATTGTCAAAGTGTGTCAGAAGACATCACCTTGCTGAATAAATTATTGGAGGTAAAGAAGGTAGACCAATGACAAGGAATAAGTTAAGAAGTGATACATGTTTGTTGAGCATGCATAAGCTGAAGTCAGTGAGTGATGCATAAGAGAATGACAACTGGAGTAAATCCATGAAAGAAGAGATTGATAAGATTAAGAAGAACAAAACATGAACACTACTACCCAAACCAAAGAACAAGAATGTGATTGGAACTAAGTGGGTGTACAGAAACAAACTAGATGAGAATGGTGAAGTCACAAGGAATAAGGCAAGATTATTTTGCAAGGGATATGCACAAGAAGAAGGAATTGACCATGGAGAGACATTTGCCTCGGTTGCAAGATTAGAAGTATAAGAATTTTACTTGCTTACTCTGTATACAAAGGTTTTAAAGTTTATCAAATGGATATGAACTCAACATTTCTGAATGCTATATTAGAAGAAGAGGTTTACATAGAACAATTTGAAGGATTTGTTGAACCAAACAACAAGAACATGGCATGTAGATTACACAAAGCTTTATATGGTTTAAAGCAAGCCCTAAGAGCATGGTATGAGAGGCTTCACAATTATCTTGTGAAGATGGGTTTTGAGAAGACTGATGATAACTTCAATTTGTATTTGAAGATAGAAGAAGGTAAAGGTATTTTACTAGTTGAAATTTTTGTTGATGATATCATATTTGTAGGACAAAATGCATTGTGTAAAATATTTACAAATGAAATGAAGAAAGAATTTGAGATGTCTATATTTGGAGAGATAAAGTTCTTTGTTGGTTTGCAAGTATATCAGATGAAATATGGCATTTACATCACCTAGTCTAAGTATGTAAAAAAAATATTGAAAACATTTGGTATGGAGGATTCAAAACCTATTAGCACTCCTATGGTCACAAGACATAAACTTTTAAAGATTGATGATTCTACTGAAGTGAATCAAACATTGTATAAGTCTATGATGGGCAAGTTGAAATGTGTAGTACATAACAAACTTGACATTGCATTAGTTGTTGAGATTATTGCAAGGTTTTCTAAAAATCCTAAGGAGAATCATTTGATGGTTGTTAAGAGAATTATGAGATATTTGAAAGGAACAAATACTACATGAAAAATAATAAGTTTGAATTAAGAGCCTATACATATGCTGATTGGGCTAGAAACATTGATGACAAAAAAAGTACAAGTGGTGGAGCATTTTTCTTAGGAAAGAGATTGGTCACCTAGACCAGTAAGAAACACAATTGTATATCTCAATTTATTGCTAAAGCTGAATATGTGGTTGTTGTAAATTGTACAAATGTGATATGGATCAAACAACTACTCAAAGGAATGAAGGAAGAAATTACTGAACTTGTGGTACTTTATTGTGATAATACAAGTGCTATAAACATATCAAAGAACCTTGTGATGCACACAAAGACAAAGCACATTGCAATCGAGTATCATTACTTGAGAGAGCTAGTTTAAGACAAAGAAGTGAGAACAGAATATGTGAATACAAAATAATAGATAGCTGATATATTCAAAAAAGCTTTACCTAAGGATGCACATGAATATCTTATAGGTAAACTAGGGGTGATACCCCTATCCAAAGTTACTTGAGAAGCATGAGTAGTGCCTTGCATCAAATGAGCTGAGTGTTGTATCTTACAACTTGATGTAGTGTATCTTACTTTAGGAGCTACCTAAAGTAATGATAGAGCTATATCATAAGATTTACAATCACATGCAAGGTGATAGAGGGAGAACCTAAATTGATTATATCTGTATGTAAAGATGACAAGTCTTTGGAATTGTTGTCAAAGAGGGAGATATAAGAAAGAAATAAGGAGAGATACTCTAAAGAGGGATAAATAAGGTTAAGAGAGATACAAGTCAAAGGGAGAAGATACATTGAGATTGACAAAGCTTACATTACCCTATATAGAGGAAGGACATATACTGACAGAGGGAGAAATTTAAAAGATATTAATTTTTATTTTGGTATTGTTGTTGGTATTGGTTTACCATCAATGACAAAGAGGGAGATTATTGAAAAGAGATTGTTTAAAATATTGAACCTGTCATGGAACAATCATTATTTTATCAATGATGTCAAACCTGCTACTTGCTAGTGAGACATTTTCTTTTTGGTTTGAAAGCTATCATTTGTTTGATTGGTGAAGAGGATTTGAAAAGATAAGATAACAAGAGCACCTAGAGAAAGGTTGAGTTATTTAAAGTATAAAAGGAGCACTAAGACCAAGCAAGACATTGATACTATAGTGTATTATTTATCTACTTAAAGTTTGTAATGAAAGGTTACTCAAGCAAAGATTGGAAGAAGATAAAGTAAATAAATGTTTTCACTAAGCCTGACTGAGAAAATAGTGCAAGCCGAGCATAAAATAGTTGAAGCCGAGTGAAAAATAATAGGTTCCAAGCAAAGAAGGAAAACAATGGAATCAAAGTAAAGTTTAGTTGATGCAGAGCATCAGTAAACTTTAGTGTGTGCCAAGTGAGCTAGTATTGGCCAAGTGACATAATATTGTGTTGGTGCCCAATTTGACAAACTAGGTTTCCTATGGAATGATGATCCAATTCTGGGAACTCCTAGTAGTAATTTTACAACTGACAGGTTCCACCTAAATAGGATGCAAACCTCTACAATTCTAGCTCTGTGGGACCAAGGTTGGTAGGTGTATACCTCACATCCTTGAGGCTCTGAGTAGATAACTTGTGGGATCATGAGTGTTGATATTAGATTAAATAGTTGGTAAAAGTTTTGTAGGTGTAAATATATATGTATAATGTTTATAATGTGCAATGATCAAAGATCTTTGTCACTTGGACCTATGTCCTTTTTGCAATCAACATGAAAACTCAACTAGTAATCAACAGACCAATGCCTTAACCAATGGAGTATTTATCATATTTCCATTAACCACTTAAAATATTAATGTAACCCTAAGAGACAATCAACAAATCCCTCCAAGATGAACTATTATCACTTTGATGAAGTATGCATCATTGAAAATTAGGTTAATTTCAATACTAAGTCCTATTGTGTTTAACTTCCCTTAGGAGACCAATAAGATAGCAATTCAGATTGAACAATCAATACATGATTACTATTTAACAAGTATTTAAAATTTAACTCACTAAGATTCAATAAATGAGACTATCAATCAAAGTAAACATTTAAGTTTGATCAAAGGAACAAGATAAATGAGAGAAGAATGATATCAAGAAAAAAACAAACGAGCATTTCAGATCTCTATATTGCTTTCAAAATTGTTCACGACAAAAAAATGTCAAGAATCCCCTCTCAATTGACAATATTTTAAAATATGATCGTGAATGTATAATGTGATGATCCTTGTATCCTTTTATATAAATCCAAAGGATGCAAACAAGCTATAGATCATCATGACTCTTCCTAAAATACAACTAAAAATATTTAATTACAATGAAAAAAGCTTTTAATAAAGTATTTAATCTTCAATGCTTCTCCCTTTTAATTCTCTTGACCGGTGCTTTAACAATTTCAAATTACATAATGAGAAAAGTAATGAAGTTATTAGATTAGGGTTTTCACACTTGATTCATGCCTTTCAAAAGATATCTTTCTCCCATACATAAGCAAAAAATATTTTTCTAACTTTAGGGTAAAGTCATATAATTGTGATAATGAAACATTACCCTAGAAAATACTTAATTTAATATAACAAGAGACATCTTTTCATATTCCATAAGATTTTTAATTTCACAAACCTAAAGAAACATCAATCCCCTTTACAAAGAGATCTAAATATAATACAATAATAAAAAAAAATTCAGCATATGCTTTTAAAGATTTATCTTTATAAAATAAAAGCACATATAAAATGTATAACCCTAAAATTTGTAAAACTCACTTCAAGAAACATTCGTTAAAAGGTAAAGATTTAATATCCTTTTACAATTTTAATGTTTTCACTATTAGGGTAAATTTTAAATTTCAAGAATAAACATATATTACCCTAAAAATGAATTATGCCAAATAACTCAAAGATATTAATTATCCCCTTCAATTTACTTGAAATAAATAAATAAATTTGCAAATATAACTTTCCTATTTAACTACCATCCTTGAAGAAAATAATAGAACAATTGGTAGGGGTAGGAGAGTAGTTAGGATAGGAAAGAGGATCAGGTTGAGAGGTTGAGTGTTCAAATTCCTCTCTCCATAAAATTTTAACATAAAAGGTACATCCTTTTATAATTTGACACCCGTAGTTTTTGGGTATCAACAATGGCTCTAATTGGGAACTACGAGAATCTAGTCATAACATAGAGAGAAAAATATACTTCCCTGAAATCATCCCTATCCTCTCAAATTTCTAAGGTCCTCCAGAATATTAAAAACTTGGGCCCCACTTGACCTTAGGTTAGGACAACTACGAGAATCTAGTCATAACATAAGGAGAAAAATATACTTCCCTGAAATCATCCCTATCCTCTTAAATTTCTAAGGTCCTGCAAAATATTAAAAACTTGGGCCCCACTTGACCTTAGGTTAGGACTTATTGAAAAAAATTCAAAAATGTAAATATCAAATATTTTGTCAAAATAATATATTCAATAGAATCACACAAAAAATCCTTATTATAAAAGATAATAAATTTAATGCAATAAAGCTTTATGAATTTTAATTTAAAAAAAATACTTACCTCTTACCTTCCCAAAAACCTTACCTCTACTTATCTCATCGCTATAGCTACGACGACCCACCTTTTAAAATATTAATCAATTCCATCGGTGATCGCCATGACAAAGATGCATCTCTGCTGCTTGCCGATAAACATTTAATCACTGCACCATATGGCGATATGAAATATTTTATCGCCCATCGGGAGAACATTATTGAGCCTTCTTCGAACAGTGATAAATACTTGATCGCTCATCGCTGTAACATCTACTCTCCTTTCCTGCACAATGATGAAATTTAATCACCATAACGTATAGTGATTTAAATTTTTTTAACATAACCACTTTGCTGCCTTCGCCAAATGTTATAGCGATATGAAAATAGTTTCATCGCTCATTGCTGTAGCAAATCCTCATCTTCCCCGCTCATCAATGGGTTCAGATCGCTATATATTATAGCGATGTCAAATTGGAATTTCTGACATTACCCAGCCGCTACCGCCATATGACATGGTGATATGAAGATTGTTTATCGCTCGTCGCTATGACTATATTTTCCAATTGCGATCCCCAATCCATCGCTTATTGCTGTAGGTAAAATGCACCTTTGCCAGTTGCCAATGAACATTTGATCGCTCATCGCTGTAGCAAAAACCATCTCCTCCGTTCAGCGATGGATTTAGTCGCTATATCTATAACAATGCTAATTTGAAAATTTAAAATTTATCTCGCATCGCCACATTATATTTTATCCAAATGCAATGAGCGATTAGGTTTAGGGTTGGCAAAAAAATGAACATTCTAAATCACTTTATAGGAGAGTAATACAATTTCAAACTCTTGCTAGACATCAGCCTGATCGATCATTGCTTTTATCCTCTCCATATCCTGGCTGAATATTTTGATAGTTCCCAGTCTAGAACAAGTAGTCTTTCCATATTGGTGGCAATCCTTGAGTGTCTCAACAACATCAATAAAAAAAATCCTGAGTGCTTCGTTCCTCTACATCAATAATTGATTCACCCCCTCTTAGTTATTCTAAAGAATTCCAACGTACTAGTAGGAATTATCCAAGAACATGCAAAAGAAACAGAGACACTTCTATCCACCGACCTCATGGATACCATAGAAGATATGGATCCCCAACTAACAATGGTAAAATGCCTTACGCTGTCACTAAAAAAGCTTCATGTCTCATGGAAAGAACATCTAGATGTTGCAAGGACAAGGTACCCAAACATCCTATGACCCTTTGTCATTGCTAACAAAAAGGGGGAGAAGAATAAGCAAGAGAATATAAAGTATAAAAAAAATATTAAGGGGAGAGCATACAGTATGGGGAAAAGTCCAAAAGGGGGAAAATAAGAATGCATAAGGAGAAATGCATGAAAGAGGGAGCATATAGATAAGACGAATCAAGGGTGAGGATATAAATGCTAAAAATGTTGACCAAGGGGAATACATGCAAAAAGGGAAAATACAAAGGGAATACCATAAATAAGGACCAAGTCAAGAGAAAAAGGGAGCACATAACGGATGAAAAGAATATAGGAGAAGACAACCAAAGACAACATAGAGAAAAAGGAAAAGAAGTACTATACTTTGGCTAATTTCTTATACCTGTGAATATTCTACTGGTGTAATTTTGAGGAAGTTCAAACATAAAGGTTAACAAATCAAGAAGGATCATAAGTCTTTCCATCAATGCCTACGGGGGAGATTATTGACCCTACAAATATCATTGAAATTAAGAAATTTAAATGATGTTAATATCTTACACACCAAAGTGTTGTCATTGATTCATAATCGGTTGAGTATGATGTATACAATCTCATGATAATAGGTAGACATCTACACCAATCAACATGTACATGAAGACAATACAAGACATTATTTTACAGTCAACATGATGAGTCATCACTATGATGACATAAGAAATATGATCTACATTACAATGGGATTAGTATTCTAACAAAATCATGGAAAGAAGAAAAGATAGAGAGGCTAAGGCTAGACCTAGCATAGACTGGTAGGGCTACTAGTCTAGACTCTACAATGTGTTCACAGTCTACTGGGAAAATTAGAGACTGGGAGGGGGGAGTGGGGGGGGGGGGGGTGGTGAATCAGGATCTACTAAACTTTTACACTTTGAAACAAATACCAAATCTAATAGCTTCACCTCTAATCCTTCTAACAACAATATCATAAATCACATAAATATTTACTGTAATGATGTATTATATCTATCAACTAATCACATCAATGAAATCTATAAATAAATGATCAACACATAACATAAAGATTTTGGTTACCTAGAAACCCTCCAAGGTGAAGGTAAAACTGGAGTGGGGATGAAACTTACAATTCTTCACTACTGCAATAATAAAGTTCACCTGTTAGAGATACAATTTTGATCACTTTTGATGATCTACCTTGTGATGGGTTTGCCCTATTAAGAGCTTACAAGACTTATTCAATCTACCTTGATTAAAAGATTTAAACTTACAACTAAGTAAGCACTCTATTAGGAGATTTACAAAGGTCTATTAGGACCACTCTATTAAGAGATTTACCCTAAAGTACGTGCTAGAATGTATCAAATCTCAATCCTTTGGTTTGCACTTAATATGCATATTACAAATGTCCACTTTCTAATCTTTGATCTAATCTCTAATTTGATATATCTATATTCTTCCCTTCACTACTCTGCTCAGTCGCTCTGCTTGGTTTACCTTCATACTTCACTTATAGCTTCCAAACTTTACTTCTCTCACATACACTTGAAAATAGGGTTTGGATCCTCCTTTTATAACCATATGTAGAAGTTTCTAGATCAAGATCAATGATCCAGATCCTTCACTTTTTCTTCTTAACCCTTTCATTTTTTTGATTGGCCTATCACCTTGCATAGGGATTAATGATCCATAAAAATAAGTAATCATCTTCATGATTGAATCTATGATCATTAAAATATATGTTAAGTTAGCTAAAAATGGTCTTCCTCAATGTTTGTGACATTCCAAACAAATATGTCAAAACTAGTTTACTTGGCATATGAACATTTTTATGCTTGGTCATGTCCAATATTCATGTTATCACCTAGTCTTTATCTGCTCAACTCACACCATGTGACTTAGTTTCTATATGCTTGACATACACTGTCTTTTGTCTCACTCAACATGTGTTAGAGTACTCAGCGACCAAAGACTTGATTGACAATAGTAATTGCTTAGCTTCAATTGAATTACATTCAAGTCTTCAATACATGGCTTGGCCTTGGTAGGATGGCTCAGTCACAGTGATGACTATCCAACCCTATCTAATGAATGACTAAGTGTTTGACACTAATATACAACATACATTAGGGATCAACAATCTCCCCCTTTGACATTAGTGGTAAACCACTTTGTCACGATCAAAACATTGCAGTCTAAAATTGAAAATAATACTCCCCCTTAGATTATAATGTGATCTTCAAAAGAATTTATTATATATATATATATGAATACCTTAGACTCACAAAAACCAAAATTAATATTACATTGCATCATCAAAGTATTCTAATGACTACTTATGCATACCTTTTGATCATACATATCATTTCCCCCTTGTTTTTGACATTTATGGTTGTTGGGGTATTGAAATGGTAATGTCATACTTGTTTAAGAATGATCTATGAATCTGTAATATCATGGCTAATGCATTATCCCAACTCATCTTGATAGACTCCAAAACTTGAATCTTTATTTCTAGCTAAGTAGCTAGATCAACCAAACTATTAGTAGTTGAAAGATTTGGATTTCTTTGGGCTACCTGCTTCATTGGTTATAGCTCATTCTGCATGACTTCTAAGTGAGGTGTCAACATTGTTTGTATAGAAATGAGATTAGCCATTATTCTTCCACCATTAGCCATAAACTCGGCTAACCTCACTTGGGAAAATAGTAATCTATCAAAATGAAATGAACTTGAACTTGCATCCATGTTCAAAGAATATCTTGTAGACTTTAAATATGCTTGTTGTCTATCTATGAGCTCTTGATTATCTTTGGTAAATAATTCAACATCACATGACTTTTTCCACAAAGAATGAACATTCTTGACAACTTCTTGTATATTATTTACAAGATTTTTCAAATGGACTTGCCTTATTGCAATTTTGGTAGAGATCTTCTCTATCATTTTTTGTTCAATCCTTCTTGATTTCCATTGCATCAACTTCTCCTTTGAATCAATATTTGTATCATTGACCCTTTCTACAATTTGTACTAGCTAAGTAATAATTGGAGCCTTCTCATCAAGGTTTTCAATATCAAATGCATTAACAAAAATGTCCTTGATCTCATTCAATGCTTGCTCCCTTCTCAACTCTTCCTCTCTTTTCTTTCTTGCTAACAATTCTTGCAAGGTTTGTATATGTTCATAAGTTAAGTTATTAGTGTCAAACTTTGAAATCACTATAACTTCATCCAATGTCATTGGTTTTCTAGGTGACTGACTCTTCTTCTTCTTTCTTTATTTTCCTTTCTAGTCTGGAGTGCTAGACCTCAGCAATGATAATTGCATAGTTTGAGTTTGGAGCTCTAGACTTGATCTCTGAACAATAGCTTGTGTGACCTTGGTAACTTTGGGCTCCTCATTTTTCTTTGTTCCTCTATCCTAACAAGTTCACTAGTAGAGCTTAACTATCCTCTCTCCTTATTTTCCTCAAGTAGAGGTCCTAAGACAATTGGCACTACATTGCTTGTAGTAGATTTCTCTACTTGAGTATGCTGGCTCATTGACTCCTTACTTTCTCCTTGTGTTGAGCCACTCTACTTATGTACAACTAGAACGTGTGCCTCATTTTACTTTTGCACATTTGTATCAACAATAATTGGAGGTGCTTCTATGATAGTAACTGTTACCTGTTGAGTCATTTGTTGATCACCAATCTTGGGATATTCCTTTATCTATGCTAATACTAGATTGGTGTCCTTTAGACAGTCTTTGATAGATTTAAAAGCTTGCTCCTCCTTTTCTTGACTTGGTAGACACTATCTTTTATAGCTCATTGATAGCTATAGTCACATTGGGCAATGTAGTGGTAGGGGTTTCATCCTCAATAGTGACTATCTCTGTTAGTTGTATCTTTTCTTGAGCCATCTTTTCTACTATTTCTACCAATTTTTCAGCATCATTGTAGATGTCTTATGTATTGTCCAATTCAACTCTTTCATGTTTATTTTCTCCTTCTTCTATTGTTGTTGGCACTATCCTAAAAAATTTCTTCCAAATAATTTTCCTCTCCTGTACACTATTTCTCAAAATTTTATATGCCCTTGTCTTAGGCACAAATTTCTTCATGTAATCTCTCATAGTTATATAAATATGAGTTTTTCCTAAATCAGACATAGTTTGGGGTAGTGTAGTTTTCCTTATTTTCCTTTCAATAGTTGATGCCCACTTCCATTTTTAATTAATTTTATTATATAATTCTTCAAGAAATTCTTTACCTAGCTCTATTGGTGTGTATTTAAAATTCACCATCATGTCTACAACATCCTGTTCAACTTTCTCTTTATCTCCTTTATGTGAAGTATCATACTTTACACATTTGAAACCTATTAAGCCAACATAACTTCTTATGTTTTCACATAGCTTTTCAATGTCTTGAGGAGCTCTTCTTGGTATTATTTGAAATTTCCTCAAGTCATCATACTCAGTCCTTTTTACTCATCGTTCTCTTCATCAGGTTTGACAACTAGTTTTCTCCTCGACCTTTTCTTCTATTGGCATTTCTTGACCTCGTTGGCTTTAGATATCCTCTTCTTGGGAGTCCTTCCCTTAACTTGCCTAGTAATCTTTACTAATCTTTACTTTTTCTCGGTAGTCGTTGAGCTTGTTGTCTTAGATCCTTGTGTAGTGACTCTCCTTGGTGTAGAGGTGGGTGGTGTAACCACTTTCCTTAGGCTCTATTTCACCTTAGGATCAACTATTACAATCTTTTACCTTTTTTTGACTGAGACTTGGAAATAACAAGTTCTTTACCTTTGCCTTCATCTTCTTCATCATCATCATTTTTTCTACCATGATCTTCTTCTTTTCCTTCTATGATTTGCAGTGGTGATTCTCCAAGCTTACCTTCCAAGTCTTGGATCATGCTCTTCCTCTTTTTGCCCATCTTAGGGACTTTTGTCTACATCATCATTTTAATCTTAGCAGTTTCATATGTACCAAATAGCTTGGCACTCTTATCAATTTCTTATGCCAGTAGTTCTATAATAGTAGAAAACACTTCATCAACATTAACTTCATACTTTATAGGCTTTAGCCATGCCACCCTCAGTGTTACTGCTTGTATATATGTATAGTCGGTATCAATCATAAAACATATGTGATCATAATAGTGATCAACCAAAAAATTAGGTATCCTTGACCTATTTTTCACTTTCCTTTTGAAGCCTTCAAAATATCCATAAAAAGATGTTTCAAAATTTTCACTTGACTATTCAATATATTCATTTATCTGCTTGGTCACAAGTTTATCCTTATCCCATACTACATCTCCAATCATGGGAAAAGAGTTCTGAGCATATAAAATAATACACATGAGAGAGCCAAACTTAAATGAGGTGTTCTTAGCATTTTTATTGCTCCAAGGTTTTCAACAAGCTAAATCCATTGAGGCTCAACCAAGTTATAACTATGGTCTTTCTTGACTAGTTTATATCCCATGTCAATCACTACGCAAGGCACACTATTCAATTGGCTCAACTAATAGAACTTGTGTACAATCACTTAGACTACAAAATTAATGATTGGATATTTGATTGTATCAATAGACATACCTCGACAATTCCACTTTTCCTTTATGAGGTCTTCAATTATGTTTCTTGCTTGACAACATATAATTTTCACTTAGTCAAGAGAAGGGTAACTGGTTACATGTTGAATGATGGATTTTGTGATTTTAACTAGCCTATTCTCCATCCTTCATTTCATGCAACCTACTCAAAACAATCTTAATCCATTCAACCTTGAATACTTTTGGGAATGCTAGGGTACAAGTTAACCCTTTCTCGACCACAACTTTTTTTCATGCTTCAATACTCCATTCTCACATAGCTTATCATATGCGTTTCTCAATTTTAAATGACCAATTTTTGCACATTTACCATGAGCTTACATCATGCATCATGATCACATGGGGTGGAATTGAAGACAACACTTTAGATGAGTATCCAATCATCACAATCTCTAGATATGTCTTGAATTTTGGAGGAGGACATAGACCATTATAGACAATTTGTGCATTATTTCCCTTCAATGCTTGCCTCTTCTCACTTGTGGATGTAGATGATGCCATTTTCAAACTAGGGTTTTGAACTTCAAACAATTTCACAAATTGATCAACTTGGTTCAAAGTAACTTTGCACACTTACACTTATTAGCCACTGTCACACACTAGAATCTTTCTGCATCTTGCATAAATCAATCCATGCAATTGACTTGTTCTTTGCTCTCAGAATTTGATAGCCAATGAGTTAAAATGAACTCAAAAATTGAAAAATACCTTCAAATGATCAAAATTCTCTTTTATTTAATATTTTATACTTTTAGTAGGTAAACCCAAAATGCATGATAGTTGTCTTGGATTGCACAAAAAAATTGGCTTTTATACTTCCATTCACTGGCTTGACCAACACATTAGCTCACTCAATATAGGAGATTGGTCCATAGTGTAACTCAATCATAACTAACATCGATACTAATGCTTGACATCAACTATTCACCAAATCAATACATTTATACTTTGCTCGGTTCACACTCCAAATCTGTCCTAACACAACTCACCTCATGTAGATATGGACTTCACTACATCATATGTTAGGAACTAATGTATGATATATCATTTGAAATACAATTCCTCACATACCTTCTTTACTTAGTTTGAGGTAGTGTGATCACTTGATCCATTGGATTGGGTGATCACGACATCAATTGCTCCACTTCTACCACTTTCCTCCTTCTTTCTCCATGTGTGATTCATATGGTTTTTTACTTGTTTAGTATTCACAACTTCTTTGCCTTAATCTTAATTATTGTTAGGTGTTGGTGCTCAGGTCCTACAATTTTTGCTCAAATGACCAATCTTATGACAATTGTAACAAACTATACTAACATTCATACAACTCTAGGATTTACCTCTGAAATCTATCCTAATACAATTTTCTACAATATGACCATATTCACCACATAAATGATAATTGTACCATGTATTGTCATCCCAATTGTATTAGTTACCTTGCTTAGGTGCATTTTCTTTCTTCTTGGGTGTATTGTAATCCCAATTGTATGATTTACCTTGCTTAGGTGCATTTCCTTTCTTCTTGGGTGTCTAGTTAGGTTTTTCCTTTGATCTATATTC
The DNA here is from genome assembly GCA_028749045.1 of Cupressus sempervirens. Taxonomy (NCBI): domain Eukaryota; kingdom Viridiplantae; phylum Streptophyta; class Pinopsida; order Cupressales; family Cupressaceae; genus Cupressus; species Cupressus sempervirens. The sequence goes on from CM053784.1 coordinate 656,730,158, forward strand.
TTGAGCTCTATGTCCATACACTAGTACATTATAGGTCAAATTTTGACCTAAATTTTTGACCAACTCGAGTAGAGAGTTGTTCAATACCCTTTTTTTTGTTTTTATGCCTGAGTTGGTCAAAATTTTGACCAACTTAGGTTCAAATAACAAAATGGAAAATTTTAGTTGTTACTTTTTTATTTAATTTTCATCTCCACATGCTATTGGAGCATCTGGTGTGTGGAATTCATTAAAGGAAACCCTTTCTATCACCTAATAATCTAAGCCATTGAAATGAGAATGACAAGTTGGGCCTTCCTTCCTCTCCCTCTAGTCCTAGATGCTCATCAATGACTTATGGAATTTTAGAGGAAATTGGACATTTTTGTATATTGAAGAATGAAACTAGACTTTCCTTGAATATTCTAGTGGAATAGAGGTAATGATATATTCACTACTTCCATTTGAGTTTAAGGCAATCAATTTAACAATATTGGTTCTAGGCATTGCTCGTAGTGCTGGGATAACTACCAACAATCTGGTTGAGATATCGGCTCTACAAGTAGGGTTACATTGGTGCTCTAACAATGGTATAGATAATTTAGTAATAGAAAGGGATTCTAAAATCATAATAAATGGGATGGCTAAAGCATAATTTTGTAGCTGGAGACTAGCTAACTGGTTGCCAAGGATAGAAGAAGCATTAAAATCATTGCAAGATTACCACCTTCAACATGTATTCCATGAAGGGAATAAAGTTGCAGACTATCTAGAAAATTTGGGGATTGATTCAAAGAAGGTGTTTGGCCAAGACAATCTTCTCCCAATGTGTCTACACGATGTCATTATGATAGACATTTCAACACTCTCAAGATATAGAATTCGCTAGTTCAGTTAGGCTTAGCCAACATGATAGGAGGGAGGTGTCAACTATTGTACAAGGTTTTGGTCTTGAGTATCTCTGCTACTATCCTTCAAATCTGCGAAGAGGATTCTAGCAGACCCAAAGTAGGTTCTAAGTTTGATATAACGAGAAAAGCATTCATACTTTGGACACAATTTTACAGTGGCATTATGGAAATATTCTTTGGCATAAATTGCAGATACAGTTAGGTGGAGTTATTGAAGAGACACTGGAGGAGCAGATGAGTAGGATTTTCAAACTCACCAATGATCAAGAGAATGAGACTATGATCACTTTAGTAGGGGTCAAATATTGGGTAGAAGGATATGTTCATGACGGAAAGCTTGTATTCAATATTTTTCAGCCCATCTTCCAAGTCTCGGGACACCCGATGCCAGCTTATGGTATGATTCTTAGAATTGTTGTTGAGGAGTTATATTTGGAGGTGCTCAATGCTATGGATATGACAGACACTAATATCTCTAATGGTAATTTGTTGCAATTTTTTTGTTTGGAGGCTGAAGGGAAGAAGAAGATTATGAAGAAGGCCTGGGCATTGTTCAAGTTATGCATAGTAAAGGAGAATGATATGAGTAAATTTGAGACCTTCTATTAGGCTAATGTTAATCTCTTCCTAGAAGAAGTTGTTGTTAGGCTAATATCTATTAGTAAAGGAATTGGCTATTTATATCATTAAAATTGGGTAGCCTAGCATATTTTTGATTGGTTATTTGTATTTGGAGAGATATCTCCAATATCATTTGTATGTTCTATTTTGGTAATATAAAGGGTATTGCCCCCTAGGCAGAGCTTGCTTTAAAAGAAAAATATTGGTTTTAATAATAACTTTCCAAATTTGATTGTGTGAGATATATACACCATGCTAAACAAACCCACTTCAAAGTGGCAATAGGGCTATCTACATTTATCTTTGATCTACACTTCCACACACCATCGAATTCTTCAGCATCCCATGAATGACTGCAACCCTCCAAAAACCATGCAACTTATACACAAGCCTCTGTCACATTTCTTGAATACTGATACCTTTTATTCTTCATGCAACAACAAGTGTCTTATAAACTCTTGTTCAACTCCATTATAAAGAGCAGGGATATGGTAACAACAAAGAAAGGTGAGTCTTGGAATGCTAATTCATTATTCTTCTCAATAATCTTTCATTTGTAGCATTAATAGTCGATTGGTTATTATGTTTATATGATTGATTTATGATTTTTTCAATTCAAATTGCAGTTTTCATTAATATTGGTATATCTTGCTATTGCTTTGGGGTTTGCAATATTTCTAGGTGAGTTAAGCAACCTCTTCTCACTTTTTTGGAAATTTAGTTTTGGTTTTGATTTTGTCTAATATTTAGATGTTTCAAATCACCTGAATTTAATTTTGATTCAAATAATTGGTTCATGTAAAGTAAAGCTTACACAAAATTGCTTAATAAATGAGATTCTATGAAAAATTTAGTGAAATTCATTCATATAAGTTAAAACATGAGTGTACTATTTAAGTTTAACCTTAAATCTATTTATGCTTTTGCTAATATTCTGAATTTACATTTTTTGATGTATCATTAGATTGGATGCTGTATATTTTTCTAGATGTTGATTAACTTAGCTATATGTATTTTTCCAAGCATTTTGATTATCAAAATAATATATATAATAAAAACAATATGTTTTGAAAGGTCTAACATTATAGACAATCAAAATAAAAACTAATCAGTCACTACTTATTGATGGTAGAAAACTTATTATTTTATGTAAATACTAATAACAAGTTCAATTTCAATGTTTTAAATTGCATTCAACAAGGTATCATTGAATTTGATTATGTATATTTTTAAATGTCATAATTGACTGTATTTTGTATAATTTGTTTTGAAAATTTATAAAAAAGATAATCAAAACAAAACCATTCATTCACTACTTCATACACCCACCACCAACCTCATTTTTTATTATTGTTTGTAAATATTAAGAATAGTTGGATTTTAAATTGTTGAGGTGAGTATTTTTGTAATTTCTGTAGAGGAGTTTTTGTTGGACAAGGATAATAGATACATCATGAGTATTTTTGTAATTTGTCTTGGAGGCCAAACTGTGATCTTCTTTTCTTCAACCCTGTCTTGGATTATAGGAGTAATCAAAATTGCACCCATGTTTAGTGACTCTTTTATCTGAGATACATTGGCTCTACATGAACCAATATTTTTCATCTTTACACAAAGTTTACCTTGCCTTGGTGACATAAATACCATACTTTGACTATTCAACATACCAATTACAAAAAATGATGGCTTCATCCAATTCAACAACTTTAACCTTACTATTTTCACTTCATTTTTCTGCACTTCAATTGTGTTTATTGTCCATGGACTCACTACCTTTGCATTAAGATACTCCAATTCTATCCTATCTGTGGTCTTGCATTAACCCATCACTATCTTCTTGTCACCATGAACCTCTTCTACAACTTCATTCCTTTGATTGCTTGTCAAAATAGTACTTGTTGTCTGCACTTATTTTCCCACCAAAAATTGCTTTATTGATTCAAATTCCATACATCACAACACCAACAACCTTCCTAGGTTGAAGAACATTCAATTTATAGGCCAAGCCTCTTGAGCTTACATTTTTACTCTACTTGTTTGATCAAAACACAACTGTGATTGTTGACCTTCCAAATTTCCAAGAAAAGTTGCATGAAAACTTTTTGACAATTTTTGCAACATTTCAATATTTCCAAACAAATGACTTCAAATTCCTACTAAAACTTGATAAATCATGCAAGAACTCTAAAAAACATAAAATTGAAGATATTTGGTCAACTCATAGTGTTGACCAACATTGACTAACCTACAACTTGCCCATAGGCCTTATTACAACATGTAAGAAATTTGCCTAAAATGCATTCTAGGATGCTTGAGATTGACTTATTGCCATGTGTCAACTTGGGCACTTATTAATAATCTAATCTATCCAAAATTTGATGTTTGACCATCTTGTTTAGGACCTTGGGCCACTGCACCACTACCCCACTTTGGCTTTTTGTACATCAAACATGTAAGAATTCCAAATTTTTTGGAAGATTTAACAATTTTGAGTTTATTAGAACCTTTTCCAACTCTCCTGCTTCTCCATCTTGCATTTCTACAAATTCTTTCTTTTTGTTTATGTGATTGGATTTTGGGAGGTGATACTTGTAATGAAATCTTTGGCTTCTTCTAACTTTTTTCCTTTCTTACTTGCCAATTTCCTTAACAATAAATCTTTAGCCACAAATAATAAAATTTTATGTAAGCAGACAACTTTTCATTGATTATAATATGGGTGAATTTTAGCGAGGTGACCAAATTTTTCTTTCAAAACTATATGTGAAGATATAAACATTAAGTACAACATGTCCAATATTTTTGTAGATATACAAATTAATTAGACCAAATTTTTCTTTCAAAACCATATGTGTAGATGTATATAAATATTAAGTAAAACATGTCCAATATTTTTGCAGATATACACATTAATTACACCAAAATTTTCTTTCAAAACCATATGTGTAGATATAAACATTAAGTACAACATGTCCAATAATTTTAAGCATATATTTTCTTGTGAAGAAAGACCACGCCTGGCAATATGAACCCAGAACAAAATAATGAGATAATTGCTATATTGTGGTCTTAGTTCTAAAGAAAAGTTGATAAATTTAATTGTCCTTGCAAAAAGTGTAAGGGCTTAAAGAATCAAAAAATTCTAATCACAAAAACCCAGAGTCATTGTAGGCAACATGGTCATGTTGAAGGGGGCCACAATTTTTGTCAATTGGTGAATGTAGATTTCCAATTCGAGGAACATGGAGGTGTGAATATCCAAGCTGAGGATAACACTCCCATGGAAGAAGATGATAATGTGCTAGAGGACATGATTATTGAAGATGGTATTGATAGGTGAGTTTTTGTTACCACCATCAAACATTCTGCCTCGTTCATACCAAGAATTATCTACTATTATGAATCAAATTGGAATGAAGTATCAGACAATACATGCATGTCCCAATGATCACATTCTATATCATAAACAACATGAATTTACAACAGAATGCTCTAATTGTCATATTAGTAGATATTGGTCAGATCAAATAAAAAAAAAGGTGCCTCGCAAGGTTCTTCGGTACATTCCCATTATTCTATGTCTTGAATGATTTTCATATAACTTGCTAAATTTTGTATCTAACTAATGCAGGGAGCCATGACATAATTTTTTGGATTCACAAATAGTGATTTTGCAAGCCTTGTAAAGAAAGTTGCAATGCTTAGTCATGTTGCTTATCTAGAGCATGTTACTTCTCCCCTATCAAGAACTATAACAACAATCAACCTTGATTAGGTACTTTTTTGTAATTGTTTTTCTTCTATACTTTAATTCATATGTATATTGACTTTCTTTAATGCTCATCATTTTCATTGATAGGTATACTTGGCTCTAGGCATATACAAATACAACACATCAACGTAAATTGCAGAATCATCTATTGAATATCAATACAAATTTATGAATAGAATACAATACAAATTCATGAATATCAATATTGCATTTTACATTCTCTCTTTTATGCTGATTTAATCATTCTTTATATCACATTTGGGATTTTCCATTTATTTTAAGAGAAGTACTAGCTAGGGATTTGAGGCTATGGATCTACAGATTCTTCTAGGAGTTCAAAAGATGTTGATATTTAATTACTGATGAACATATAATAAGTTTTGATATATATAATTATATGTTCACCAGTAATTATATATATAAAATTACTGGTGAACATATAATTATATATATCAAAACTTATTATATGTTCGCTAGTAATTAAATATCTATAGATTCTTCCAGGAGTTCAAAAGATGTTGATATTTAATTACTGGTGAACATATAATAAGTTTTGATATATATAATTATATGTTCACCAGTGTATATATATATATATATATATATATATATATATATATATATATATATATATATATATATATATATATATATATATATATATTGGATATATGAATTAATAGTATCCATTTGAAGTACACATTCATTAGGATGGTGTTGTAGAGATAGTATTGGATCTGTACATCACATGAATGGACAATAGTGGTGTAGTGCCAGAAATATTCATCCAAGATTTTGTGCTACTAATTATATTTGTAGTTCTCAGACATAATGCTTGTTAAAGATATATCATCCTCCTTGACCTTATAGATTCTTCTATTCCTTATCTTTATTAGGAATTCAAGAAAATTATTGATGCTATCATGCAGGATATGGTCTCCTATAGTAGTCTTTCCTATACTTATTATTATTGCCTGTGGTTCTTGTAGAGCAGTTATGATTATAATTGCTACATACTTGATCTCATCTAGTACTTTATGAAACTCAAACACCCTAGTAATAGTGATAAGAATTCTATAAAATGTTCTTTTAGCTTGCTAAACAACTAGAATTTTGTGGGCAGAGTTTGGTTTTTTCATAATTCAAATTATTGAAGATTCAACTCATTTATTGTGAGAAATTATTCTTAAGAAGGCTCTACCTTCCTCAATAGAAAAAACACCAAAACTCCCTAATTCTATATTAATATGATTCAATTATACAAATAGTGGCACATCCCATGACTATATGCAATTGGAGTCACCATTATTGCTGTCTTTAGCAATGAAAGGAAAATTTGATAGATTGCTTGTGCTTTTCCTTCTTGACCTTTCTAATTGTAACTCAAGCATTGTCTTCCCTTGCCCTCACCTCAAACAGTCCATGCATTTTTCAACAATGGAGAATTTCATTAGCTGATCTAGCAAACAAGACTCTAAAAGCCTAAACCAATCACTAGTTCTACACTAGTCTAATCCTCTATGTTGTCAACAATAAAAAAGAAGTAATAGAAACATGAATAAGTATAATATTAAACTAATAAACATTTCTATATCCACCCAATCAAATATCACACTCAAAATAAGTATCATCATTAGCAACGCTGCTATAATAGTTGGGTTTTGAGAAGTATTTAGACCAAGGAGTGCTATTCTTGGACCCAAAAAACTAATTGATTGAAGATGTTTACAAAAAAAATGTAACATTGTTTGTTATTGAAATAATAACTTTGTAAGTGTGCCTTGTGCTCAATATCACAAAATGTAATTAGTTCAAAAAAAAAAAGATAATTGAGGAGCAAAACCTCTCAAGGATCAAATTTAAGTTAGAACTTGTCATATGGTGGGAACTTAGAAAAAAGCAGACGAAAAGGCAGCATTCTTTGAGTAGTTTGGACAGTGGAATTTTTAGTAGACATTTGATAATACTCAATTCCATCATGAATAAGAAAAACCTACTACTTTGATTTTCTAGGATGAAATTGAGGATCATTACAAATATTTGGAACCCATATTGAGAGCCAAATAAAACCTAGGACTCCAAATGTAAGGAAAGGTCTATAGACTCTAGCTTGTGACATTATTATTGGAGAAGCAAGTAAGATTATCAAATTACCTAGATGAAATCTAAAATTGAGAGGCCTACTATTGTAGCCCATTCTATACTAGGAAACCACCTTGAATAACTACAAAAAAGTTAACATATTGAAGTTATCTTGAGCATCTACAGTTTTATAGTGAAAACAAAGAGGCATGACACTTTGACTGAATACCACAGGTAAAAGTGCTTTAGTACTATATGATGAAGACAAAATTAATATGATAATAAAAAGGAATCAAATTAATTCAATAAAGTGATTTTTTTTGAAGTCTTATCTTGAAATCGTGGCATTTGTATAGGGCAAGGCTACACTTTCAACAACACCAAATAGTGCATGAACAACAAGGAGCATCCCTACTAAATGACTAGAAGTGCATGAGGTGAGAAAGGTTGCCAATGACCATAAGATCCCACATAAAAATTGGGACCAATAATACATTAGCAAATAACAATAGAATCCCATATATAAAGCCAGTTAAATCAATTAGATTAAAAAAATAGATTTGAAAATAATAATAGAATCCCACATAAAAAGCTAGTTAGATCAATTAGAAAATGAATGAGTTAGATCCAATCTCATTTATTTTCTAATGACATGCATACCCATTTAAATGAAGTAAAAGTTGTAAAGATGCATTTTTCTCTCTCTTTAGATAACAACTATTTTAAAAAACATGCAACCTTTTATAGTAGATTGGCCAAGTATTAAATAACTTTTCCATTTCTTCTAAATTGCACCATGAATTAAGTTTAGATAGATAGAATTCCACACGTTTAAATGTGAAATCATAGGCAAAGAACCTAAATTTTTTGATAGAATTTTGCAATCACATGTCTTGTCAAGGAATGATATGATTGTAAAATGAGTACAAGATGAATTTCAAAGAATATTTGATGTCCACATTTTGCCTAAACATACCATCAAAATAGCTACTAAACTAATCTACCAAAATCTAAAACTCTATCAAGTGACATTGGTGTTTGCATCATGGATATAATTTGTTAATAAAATTAGTTCAGTATAGCATAAGTGTTAATAGGGTATTTATAGTCAAATTTAGATAAAATAACTCAAGCATCATCACTAAGTACAAATTAGTTAATAAGATTAAACATAGAGTAACCCTATATGCAAGCCTTGTCAATGTGTCCATATACTAATTTATTTGTATATGAAATAGAATATGATTTTAATGTTAGTTTTTTTAGAAGCAAAGAGAGTTTTGAAAAATGAAATAGACTAATAAGATCTCAAATAGTTAATAAACCGTGCAGATTTGAGGCATTCAAGAAGATAATACTTACACAGAATGAAGCCAAATCATGCTAGACAAGTTGCGTATCGACCCTTCTAGTTTGTTATTTGATAGTTGCCTAACAATGACAATTTCAAAATGCACCTACGAGAAAAGACCTAGAATGAATGAAATTGATTAAATAATGAAGGTATGTTCATTTGAGCTTCACTTTTTTGAGAATACTTTAATATTATCTACTTAACAAGGAAAACCACATGAAGGTGGAATCTCATCTAGCCCCAACCCCCCTCCCCCTAACATCAATCTAAATTCTCCATTAATAGCTAATTACATACTTCATTCATTTATGAACTATAACATTTAATCAATACAATCACATAACATTCATTAATATGATATATAATTTATTAATACTAAACACTAATAAAGAATTCATTAACACATAGAAATATTCATTAACATGACATAAATTCAATATTAATATGCAACATTCATAATCTAAAACATTCTTTCATTATCCAACAAAGTTTATCAAACAAGGTTTATCAAAGAGCATTTTTAAAAAATCATTTCTTTCAAATTTTTTTCCCTAAGATTTCTTAAGGAAAAGGATAATAGGAGCATCAATATCTTCTTTATTATCCTCCTCTTATGGCTGTAATGTCAAATTATGATGCTTCCTCCTGCTTTGAGGAGCGCGAGGCTGCTGCACTAAAGGGGGGTATGTTGCAATAACAAGTAAATGGGTTAAATTCACATACTTCTAAAAACAAAATTATAAGTATTTTATTAACCAATAGAACATAACATGCATTTTTATTTACCTAATAATGCCACATTATGTACAGTAACATTTTGATCAGCCACTACCTCAACAAGTTGAACACTTTGAACATGCTCCACTCATTCACCATGATGTTCAACGTGCTCTAAAATATTCAAAAAAAGGTTACATGACCAATTGAGATTGAAGATGTTTAATTATATTAATAACTACATAATTTATTTCCAATATCAAATTAATACTGTCACTACCGTGATGCACATCATGGCCTTTGTCATGTGTAAGTTCTGTGATAGGATTTGAAGGTTGCAGTGAAATGTCATACACATTGTTGTCATTGTTTGATATATAAAATATAAATAGTCAATTCATGTTGAAAATTAACACCAAACATGAAATTTATCAACTATTCAATTTGATTTACTTTTCATTTAACCAATTTACCTATGTCTCATTTGGTGCATTGGATTCTTCAGTATGGCTTTCAGATTCTTGGCATAGGCATGCAACCACAACTTTATAGCCTTCATTCAAGGTAATTTTTTTGTCTTCATCCATGGGCTCTACATTGAATTTTATGCCCTATATTTTTTGCTTAATATTCTCATTTTTTCATGCATGATTTGATTAAACAAAATTCTTTTCAACTTTATATAAAAAGATTGATATGAAATTCCATTGCTTCAACTTACAAGTTGAGAGTGAAGTTTCATATAGCCACCAGAGCCAAGTTTGTGTTGGCCAACCATTTTTACTCTCACTTCTATAGCTTTTGATGTGTCCTACAGTCTATGAAATTTTTTATACATGTTAGACTATATATTGACAAAGATCACTAATTAGTGCATGATTACTTTCTACTTAATACTATCACGACATACCTTCTTTTTCCCTCTTTTGGTTCAATTCCTTTATCATGTAGCCTTTTCTCTTTTGCTTCTTCTATTATTTCATTCCACTCCATCGGTGAAATCATAGGAGGATGCTCATACTTTGGGTTATCCTTTAGAGCCCATCTATATTGGTCCCTCATAGTCTTTATATGTTTGGATGCTCTTTTAATAAGTAGTGAATTATAAAAAATGTTTTTTTCCAAAGAGGTCCTCTAAAGATGCAATGAGATATTTTTTTAATTAAGGGGCTTGTTCATTCCACCTTTTTTGAAATTTTTTTTGTTAGACCAATAACTTTAATATAGTACAATAAATGAAAGAAAAGAAAAATAATGTACTAGTAATATGAAGCTACGCACCTTTTACGTATGGTGAGCCCAAATAGCTTCAATATTATTTCATAAATAGTATCATAAAAAATGTCATTTCCTACAAAAAATTCATGGGATTATCAATCCAAAATGAGTTATGTATAAGTAAACTATAATTACAATGTAAATAATAATAATTTTAAAGCACCTGGAAGCTTTGGTACTTTTAACAGAAACATAGTTTTCTTGTTCAACAATAGTGACCCCACAAAAGAACCATTACTAGTAATATAGGCTGATCCAAGAAATGGTTCAACTTTAGTAGTAGTGGTCTCTATTCTTGTATCAACTATAGGTGTATATATTAGTGCACAAAATAGGTCCATGAGTATAAAATGCATTCAAGCAAAATAAATCAATGCATGATTAGAACATAACAAAATATATCAAAACAAGGTTTTTCCAGTTGTAGTTGGTACAAATGAAGATGTTTGCAAGATTCTTATTGCCGATATTGTAGCCGGTAGTATTAAAATGGTGATCAAAGGAGGCATCTGCACTTCATCATGAGTTGAACAATACATTGTTAGGAAAGACATTTGCAATGGATAAAGATCAAATGAGGTATTAGAAGCATCCCAAACATAAGTTGAGTCAATAATGCATGCAAAGGTTAAATGAATGGTTAAAGGTTTAAGGATTATTTACATGAAGGTAGAGCACTACAACCCTCACCATGTTGACCACATTTTACAAGTGTAAAAAATTCATGTAAGAGGAACACATCATAGTTTAGATCATGATCCATAAGATAGTATAAAATATAAACATCTATTGAACTTTTAGTATTGCTTAAGATTAATTACTACTTACCTTCATACAATTGACTCTATGTATCAATTCATCTTTGAGTTCCTTTGTCTCCTTAGTTTAGTTTTGTTCTAGGACAAGGATAAGAATTTTGTTACTATATTTATTTAAGATCTAGTAGCCATGAAGCTAGGGTGAGCGCTACATGCGATATCATCTAAAAATGCTGCCTCAATTTCAAATCGCATTTGATTTGCTATCATTTTTGCTTTTCCCTATCAATAAGTATGAAGTTGTGACATCAATATCAATAACATTATATCAAAATAACTCCAAATCCATAAAGAAAAGAACATAGTAATATGGCATTTATTTCTATATAATTTGTACAGTTACACTAATTAAGGTTTACCTTTGCCAAAGAAGATGTGTGAGGAACATCCCTACCTATTCCTTATGGTGGATCCATGTTGGCCTGTGAAAAAGATTAGTAATTCTTAGAAATCAACAAAAAAATGGTGATAGTTGCAGTTCCATTTTGTAGATAGTTGTAAGGAAGGCACCAATATGAATTTGCATATTGTAATTTTGAACTCTATAATTCCACACTTGTGGAGATTATAAGAAGCCCATATTTTGTTCTCTCAAATTGTTATTGCTTCTATATTTCTATTGTGTGTTTGTGGTATTAAGGGAAGAAGCCTTCATAATAAAGAATGAGAATAGTTAGAACCTTATGAATATTCCTTTTTGCATGTATAATTGATATCATGACCACTCTACTAATGAATGCACAAATTTAAATTAGAAAATCTAGGAACTTATTGATTATGGCACCATTCATATACCAGGTAACAATAAGTTGTTTTTCAACCATGATTATTTTGAATAAAATTTAAGTTCCTATTATGTTGGTCTGCACTATGTAACAATGTTATCCTTTCCATTAGGCTTCATTATCATCCATGATGGCACAATTTTAGGTGTGATCATACTTTGCAAGTAACTTAATAGTCCTCCTCACCGTGATTTTTTCCTCTATGCTTAGGGCACAAGGGTAGTATTTTTATTTCTCATGCTTTCTAAGGATCCACTTTTGCTCTTGATTAGGTGGCATTTTTTATCACATAAAACCTAATATTACATATAATTATTTATTTATATTAGGGATTCTCTCTTATACAAGAGGTATATAAAATTGATTATAAATTCTTCTTTATTCACAATTAGGTATCCATTATAAATAAATCCCTTATCTTGGGTGATGAAATTATGTCATCCTTCATTGGGAATCCCTTTACCTAACCAATACGGAGGTTGTGAATTCTTCCCTTCTTGTTCAAGATCTTTTATCAACATTCTTAAAAAGCATCCCCTTTATAGTTGTGGCATTATATCTCTTTGCATTTATCCCTTCCTTGACCTTATAAAATTTGTAGCCTCTTTGGCTTGGATTGGGTGTTTCTTCTGATATACCTCCTTGCTAAAAGTACTTCATTCTTATTTCTTTTTTCCTTGAGATGTCAAAATAATCATATTTTACTATCTTAAGGGTGGGGGGGGGGGAGTGTATGGCCTCCCTATTGCAAATATTTTGACTATTTCAATCATTTTAGGATAATTACACCAACTTAATACAATTTTTTAGTGCCAAATCACTCTTCATTGATACATTTTGGGTGCATTTCCTCGGATACAATTTTTTCCTTATTTACCCTAAGGATTGGTTAAACTACCATATACACAACTTGATAGACCATTTAGTCTATGATTTATATACATTTTCAAGATTGGTTGACTAACATAATAAAGGTTTCTATATCATTCAACCTCTAATAGACTTTCATGAATTTATTGGCATGATTTATACCATCAATTCTAGACTTGCATTGTCCTTGATGGGTGGAACTCAAACAACACAAATTTCTAGACAATTCTCCCCATTCTCTTATCTCTTCTTTCCCTCTCATGGATCACCCAACACAACAAAAATGGCTAACTGGTGTCATCCATGGTTGTTTTATTCTTTCCTCTATGATTCCATAAAATAATTCACTCTTCTATGTGATTATATTATGAAGTCTTGTCTTATCTTTGAATTGTTCTCTTTGTCTTTCCATGTGACCACTTGTGATTTTGCAATAGATTTTTGAGCATGATGTTGGCGATTGAGATATTTTTGTATGGAGGTATGTTCAACTAGTTGACTTGTAATATTACTATGTTTTAGGCTTTTCTTTCATTTTTGTGTCTTTTTGACATGGTTGTGCAAGTTAAGATCCTTGGTTTCTTTTGTCCTCAAGCTTGGCATTGTTTTATACCTTTGCACTTTTCAACAAAATTCATCTTTATCTTTATCTCTTTTTCTTCTACTTTATTATGAGTATGAGGTGGAATCATACTCTATCTAATGTGGGGGATAAATGTACCATTCTAAGTAGTTAACACCAATAATTAGGTGCTCAATCTAGCCCCATTTTAGCATGTAGGGGTTTCCAGATTGAATCTACACTCTATCAACATTTATTGAACCTTTACTAATTTGAATTAATACTTTGAGTCCTCAATTGATCATTCTCCACCAATATATTATTGTGGTCATTTACTATAAGTTCCCCCTTGAAATTATTTCATCTCCTCACTTTAAGATGAGTTTCACCTCATTTTAAATTTTGGGGTACAATTTATACATTTATGAATCTCATATCTATGTGTGGCACACCATTTTTATTACTAGAACCTATTATCTTTCTCCTATTAAAAATTCAATGATTTTTTGTAGGGACATTATCATTTGTGATTATCTACCCTCCTCTATAATTATGTACCCTTTTGAGCATTATTTATCTATTTGAGTTCTAAACACACTTATGGGCAGTTTATTCTTGACATTTCTACCAAAAATTCTAGCAGAGGGATTTTATGGTTTCACACTCATTAAGGTATGCCCCATATGTAAATAGAATTTTAACTTACTCAACCTAAAGGAGATTTTACTTTGAGATCCCTATATAAAGGCCTCCCTTCTATTACTTTAACATAATTACAATAAATAATTACAACATAGGAGATCATTTTAATTTGTGCATCCTAGTCTTCAAGCATTCAAGGAATTCTAATTCTTTTTCAAGGATTGTGGAAAAATACAATATTCATGGTTAAAAATATATCTTTTATGATTTTAATTTGGGTTTTTGTGGAGCTCAAAAAATCACACTAACACTTATGGAGACATCTAAAGAAGCATTATGACATTAAGGTATAAGGTGATTTATGATTAAAATCTAGCTTCTATTTCATATCAACAATATTTTCTTTTTAGGATCATTTCACTTCTATTTCAACATTGAATCCAAATAGGGGTTTGACCAAGACAAACTCTTTTCCATAACCTTTTCCCTATTTTATGTGTGTAGGTGTAGGTGGTGCAGATAATAAAACATTTTTGAAGGATTGAGATTTGCGAGACTATTTATAAAAATTATGGGCAAATTTCTAGGGAATAGAACACCCAAGGTTTTTTGTTACCATGAGAACTTTATATTTGGTCAACAAGTTAGTAGAGCTCCTAAGTGTTTATTTTTTCTCATCGCAATCATATATTATTTTTTGTTAGTTTTTATTTTCCAAATATTGTTAATTTTTCTTATTTAGCCTCCTATGTCACATCATCAAATTCAACTTACCACAATTCATTATTGTGAAGGATAATTGTACTCATTTAGCACTTAAGTCCTACTTGATCCTATTGGTTCATCTTACTTTTGATTGAACTATACAAAACTGAGCCAACCACCTTGCTTCCATTTTTCTATTGTACACTTAATAATGTAATAGTTAAGAGATAGAGATAAATATAATGGAGTTTTTTTCACCTTCAAAGAGAAAAAATTATGTATTGTGAGTTTTCAAAACATAGATTTTCTATTGACCTTTTAAAGAATATGAACAAAAATTATAAAATCTCTTTTTAGTTTTTTTAATAATAAATTAGATTTATATTTATATGTATGCATATGTTTAAGAAGTAAAGTCCATACTCAAATAGGGGGTGAAATAGTTGTGAGAAATTAAACTTAAATCCAACTCCAACAATTAAAATAATGATGATCAACAATAGAAAAACATACACCATAACACACTTATTTTTTGACTAGGAAAGCCCTTAATCAAAGAAAAAACCCTAATGGGGATGGCACCCACAAGATAGTGTATTAATATATAAGGATCCATTTGGCTACACTAGAATTTGTTATTCCAAATCTATTTGATTGTACAAAACTAAAATTAGAATTTGAGTTGAAATTAAATTTTATTTATTTTTTATTTGGTTACTTTCCAAAAAAGTTGCAGAGTCACCCACAACAGA
Organism: Cupressus sempervirens; assembly: GCA_028749045.1. Classification (NCBI taxonomy): domain Eukaryota; kingdom Viridiplantae; phylum Streptophyta; class Pinopsida; order Cupressales; family Cupressaceae; genus Cupressus; species Cupressus sempervirens. The sequence continues at coordinate 656,746,006 of CM053784.1, forward strand.
GACTAGTTGTTCTTCACCTTGAATTTGAACTTGGATTGCTCCTTCTATTACTTGTGACCATGCAATCTACCCAATATCCTGATTTTGAGAAGTTGTACTTTTGGATTGAGTAGGCAATTGCACCAATGCATCTTCTTTGGTGGCTTTCAACTTTCAAGGGAGGATTTCAAGGGTTGCTGCAATAGTTGGGAAATGATGTCTGCTCTTACCTTTTTTGTCATCCATAGACCTAGAGAAGATCTAAATGGAAAAATTGTAGTCATAAGAAAGATGCCCATGCAAGACAACATTGGCCAAATTACATCTATCATCATTAGTATGACTTGCCCAAACCAAATCCTGTCCACTTTGCATTGAGAAATGAAGAACCAAACTAGTTACTCTTGTTGTGGATGAGCATTCCTCTAATCATTCACATACATGCACTAACATTGTATAATGATCTCTTTGTGCCAAACACATATCTGTGTGACCAACATGATCACCAAGTGACTCTCATTAAAGAGCAACACTGTCATCATGAGTCAAACATTGAGAATGTAAGCTCATAGTCCCAACTAGCTTGATTCTAATAGCTCCCAACTCTGCATGCATCATTAGTATGGATTGGCCTATAAAATGAAATGGTATCCATTGCTTGTTCTCTTGATGGATGCAAAAATATTATCAATCATGAAAAAAAAGAAATGATAATTAGATTTGTCAATTCTAATTCTACCTATTTAGCTAGATTGTCAAATTCCTATTTTGGGTACAAAATGGGAATATGAATTCCAATTCCTAATTCTAATTTGGTGCACACAAATTTAGAATTTGAAATTTTAGGAATTTGAAGATCCCTATTTGTTGAGTTGACATTTTTATGATGTTGAATGATAGAGATCCTTTCGAATCCCTCAAAAATCTGATCATTGACCAACTCCAAGGTTCTAGATGGCTATTTCTCAACTTGTTGGGTAACTCAATTGAAGATAAATGTGTATGTTCACAAGGAGGCCTTTTCTGGTTTCAACCAATCTACACAGCTGTTGTTAAAATGTAACCACAAAGAGATATATTTTTGTATTTTTTCTTTTATGATGAATGTAATTTATCAATGCAGCTATATGAATTCCTATTTTAACCAAGTGTTTGAAAAGAAAATAACAAAGATAGAGTGACAAGAGATAAAAGAAAATTTCTTGAAAGGGAAATTCCTAATGGACATAAGCCAAAGTAACAACACATCTGCAAATTAAATTATCAAAAGGATCTGGTAGGAAACTAATAAAATTAGGAGCAACACTTCCTCAACTCAACTAATGCAATTTTTGATGGGAACTTCAATAATAATCAAAAGATGTTTCACATTTCATCAAATTGTGAGGCCACAAAAAATGTACTCATACAAGACAAAATGCTATGCAAGAAAAAATATGATCCTTTCTCCAATTCATGACAACAACATAATACATTTACTCAAGGAAAACACTAGGATTAACAGATCGCACAATCATAACAACACAATAAAACCATTGGCTCCATTGTTTTAGATTAAGGTAAAAAAAAGTTTTGAAGGGACCCAAAACCCCTAACAATAGTAAAAAAGATGTTCAAACATAGCATAACTAGGAAACAAGATCCTAAGACCAAAAACTAGACAAAAAATTAGGTTTTACAAGGACCTGAAACCACACAATGTAACCAAAAAACATGACTACGTTTTACAAGGACCTGGAACCTACAAGTTTTACAAAGCTTAAAAAATAGAAAACTCAAACCAAAAATAAAAAAAATCAAACCACTACTATAGCTCCCTGATCATCTTTGTAGCCTCCTTCCCCACTTTAGCTATACTAAGAGTAGTATCAACAGGGGAAAAGTCAGTACTAGCCGTAACTTCAGAAACTTTCTTCTACGAGCTCAGTTTGGTCCTTTTACTTGGTCCTTTGGGAGACATAATATCCTCATTGGTCTTCTTCCCCAAACTTTCTGCAGCTACATACAAACTAGAAGTCATTTGTTCCATATTATTGCCACTTTCCTTGAACATATGCCAAAGACCTTTTTCATATTCCTTCATTTTTTCAGGTATATTTCCACTTGAGTTTCCAGCAGAAAAAGTTTGGCTTGGTCATTCTCTTGATCCTTTTGCAATTTACCCAATTTTTTCTTTAGTTTCATAATCTCATTGTAAGTCCAAAAATCTCTACGGAGAGAGGAGTTGGCTTTAATCTTTGTAGTATTAAGGAAGGAGAGAAAAATCCCCAAACTTGGATCATCCTCCCCCTTCTCCCTAGGGATCTCCATGCCCTTGTCATCCTCTTTACCTAAATCTTTCTCCCTTCCCATCTCCTCCTCCACATTCTCCTCTCCAAATCTCTAGGTTTCTCCACCCTAGTTATCTTCATTACCAGTGTTATTTGACCCTTCATTTTTTTCCAGACTTTCCTCCACATCATTCTTCCCGGTCTCATTTTTATTGCCAGGACAACCCTCCAAATTAGAACTAATATCCCCCATCTCTGTGTCTTCCTCTATCTCTAAATTTTTATCTTCATCTTTATTAGAGGAATCAGTAATATCCTCAACATTTTTTTGGGGAGTATCCTTAATCACTAATTTATTCTTCATGCTTTGTCCTTCATGCCATTTGCTCTTTCTAGACTAGGATTCACTTACCGACCCCCTTTTTTTCTCTAAAATAGGGGAAACAATTATCACCTTTGTCTTGCAGTAATTCTCAATTAAGAGAATGAGGCCTTCATGAAGGATAGGGTGAGAGCCTTTCTTCCTATGGGCCTAGAGGTTTTGTAATAATGAAAACCTTAAGGAGAAAGGAAAAGAAATCCTATCTTTATACTGAAAATGGTTTAGAAAAACAAAATGGAACTTGTGGACTCTTTTGGATCTTCCATCTAAAATTAAATATTCACGAAGACAAGATAACACATCCCTCCATATTACCTTTATCTGATTAAGCTTGTAAAAGTTCCCATTCTTCTCCAAATTTTGCTCTTCCTCCTCAGTTTTCAAAAACTTCTTGAAGGTGGCATAAGAGATGGTCATTTCCTTGCTGTATTTTAGTCCATCCTTTGGGAGACCAGTCACTTCAGCAATGAAGTCCTTTGTGAGATGAACTGTGACACCATGCAAAGTTACCCTATCCTCGAAACAATTCTTAAAGAAATCATTTGTAACATGTAGTATGAAACCATGTAATCGCTCCAGTAAGTAGTCACATTTCCTTTCTTAATAATTTTCTAGACAAAGACTTTATCCTTCCAATTTTTGCAATTTTTGTGCTCTTGTTTCCTCAGCTCTCCCTCTGTTTTCAAACAATGTGTGTCTTTGAGAATGAGCAGAGTAAGTAATCCCAGAAAAAGAGATAAAATGAAGTGAGCCAGAATACTTGCAAAAGTTAACAAGGATTTCATTAATCTTCCTTTGTGCGATGCCTAGATAATAATAGCAATGAAGTACATCCTGGGGATTATAACACAACCCTCCATAGACCCTCTTTTAATTATCATTAAATTACTGATCTTGGAGGATCTTTCCCTCCGTTGCATATGTACCATCACACTTAATGAGCAGTTTTAAATCCACATTTTTCTTGAGGTCATTATGCCACCTCATCATTCTATCTCCTTGCACAGCCCTGTTGGCAAGCCAATCAGCAATGGTGTTACCTTCTTAATAAGAATGGGAAAAGGTGACTTTTTCAAAATTAGCCATTAGGGCTTTAACTTCCCTTATACTATCCTCTATAGTCCATGTACTTGGGGTTTTGTCATTGAGCATATTTATGATGTTTAGGGAATCACCTTCCATCCAAAGGTACCTACTTCCAGTTTCCACTACTAGTCTCATGGTATAAAGGGTAGTAGTGACTTCAGCTCTATGACTGACTGATATGCCAATAGCAATTGCAATAGCATCAATAGTACTACCTGTATGATCCCTTATAATTCCTCCACACCCTACTTTTCTAGGGTTGCCCTTAGCAACCCCATCAAAATTCCCCTTAATCCATTCCCTTAGAGGAGCCTTTCATTTAACACTTGATCTTTGATCCTCCACCTTCCATTGTCTCCATTGTTATTCGTGAACATGCATTCACAAAAATAATACACTTCAGAAAGAATAATTACACTCAGAATGAGAGAACCAATAACATATATTATTGCAGCAAAATAATGGCTTGGAGTACATATTACATCCTTATATTTAAAATAAATCATCCCCTCCCTTTGTGTAATGAGTGAGAGCTCTTTTAATGCAAACTTATGCTAAAAAATAATAAAACAAATCTAATTATATACAAATTAACCCTCTAAATGGTGTTAAGTAGGTCTCCACCCTTGTATATATCAATTAATGGGTGCATAAGCCTTTACATAAAATAAAAGAATAAAAGAATGAGAAGGTAAGAAGATAGAAGTTGTGAGATGATCTGGAAGTCTCTAGGAGCTCTAAAAATGGAAGCTTGACCTTCTTTAGGCATTTCTAGGTGTTGAATTGTTGTCAAAATGTGTTTTCGATGCATGGAATGTTCTAAAATAGTAACCGGAAGTTAACTGTTAGTGCACTACTTTTTCTTTAAAACTATTTGCACACCTCTAAGAAAAGTGGACCTACACATGTGTGCACCTTGGTGATAGGTTCCTAAAATCCAAAAAATATTCTAAGTGTCAAAACTGAATTTTCAGCATTTAGGTTTTCTTCCTCTTTATACCAAAATGATGTTTGGATGTTTTCCCTTGAACTTCTCTATTATTTCACCAAATACACTAGCCTCTGGTAAATCTAATGCATCATATTTATTCTTAACTACTTGCTGGTAGTTGCTTACTTCTATCCTAGTTTCTGTAAAATCCTCAAGCTTGGTGTCTAGTTCCAACAATGCTTCTTTAGTTTTGAATGTTTGTCATACATCATCTTTTGACAAAGAATTTTCAAATGTATCCTTGAATTGTTGAACTATTGATTGCACTAAGGAAATCTTGGTCTTTAACTCATCTTCAAAAATCTCAAGGCTAGTGACATTATAGTACTTTTCTTCTTCCAAAAAATTCTCTTGAGCTTTATCTCTTATCTACTAGATTCCTTTGTGTAGGCCTTCCATGACCTTATTCCTCGAGGATATCTTCTCTATCCAATCATCTAGCTTATCTAGCTCCTCTTCTAAATATTTTCCCATCAAAATACAATAGCTTTTCCCATTAATTAATCTAAGTGCTTGCAAATTGTTAGCCCAGGTACACACTTAACCTATTAAGCCAAAATCTTGGATGATAATGGCAACCAATTTGTGTGCATTAGTCTAGATACAATGCAATAGGTTCAAATTGCCCTATATTATTTACACTCCTCTCTCCTCAAACCTATCACGCCATTGCTAACATGTGTCCGAAAATAAATTCATCCATGGCCCTATCTATTTTCTTCTAAGTGCAGGTCCAAGAGCAATCTCAGGATTATCCACCAAGAGTGATCTCAAGATTATCTAGGTCAATGGGTCCCACCACTTTGTTCAAGTATTTTCTTAATAGCCCATTCTTCTTTCATAACATTATTAACTCTAATTTCTCTTGATCCATGTGTTTGAATACTTTCTTGAGGCTTTTAGTGATCAAAACTTTAGCCATATCCACTGTGGGTTTTCCCAAATATCACCTACTTCATTTGGTAATCCTTAGGAATCGGTTCTTCATGGTGAGACAAGGAGGAGGAATTTCAATATGTACTAGAAGGTCCTGATCTTGATTCTTCATGATGAAGGAAAGTGTTCTAGCATCACCCTTAGGTGGCTTAGGCTTCTTCATCACTTATATCAGTTCTATCATTCTCTTCTCTTTTGTCAATTCCATAAAACATGACCTCCTTCTTTAGCCATGATGGTGTTTTCCCCATTGGTGACATGTATCTAGTTAAAGAAGTTGGTTCCAAAGAAAGCTCCTTTCCCTTATTAATCCTCTTTGAAGTCTTCTCATGTCAAGCAAGATCTTTAGGAGTTTCTGTCATTTTCTAGGATAAGGATCTAGCCTCTATATTTGGGGCAACTTGTGGAGTTTCTTATACTATTTTCCCTTCTCTAGATACTCAACATGTAACTATTGATATTCTCCTTCCTATGAGTCCTAACTTTATACTTGTTCTTGAATTGTCAGAGGAGATGGAGCTACTAACCCTTTATCCATTACTATACAACCATGTCTTGTGGTGGTGGTAGAGGAATGCTAAGAGGTCCTTGAGGTAGAGGAGGAAATTGATTCCAATCCTCTCCTAATGGCTCATTTGTTGGAGTATCCCTTATCTTTTCTCTTACCATCTCAGTTCCCACTAAAATGAAATCAAAATTTGAGAGGTCAAAAATATCAGCTCCTTCATTTTCCGTCTTAGCTATCCACTTGTATTGTTCATCTTCCAAAGTTTCAACTTGGATAGGCTCCCTAGGGGCAGATGAAGGTGTTTGAGTAGACCCTATCCTTCTCTCCTCCTTTGACACCTTAGCTGAATGAGTTCATTATTCAAGGGGATAAATTCAATTTTTTTCCCTTCTTCCTCATCCTCTTCTTCAAGAATAGTTTCTGAGACCTATGGTGAGGGAGTGTTCTTCTTCTTCAATTTCCTCCTCTTGACACTTGACACCATTGTTTTTGTTGAAGATCTCCTAGAGGGGGAGGCTTCTTCTTTTGAGGCTCTTGGTGGTGGAACTCCTTTCTCTTCTAGAAGTTCTACCTCCTATTTTTGCAACTGTTGCTCTAGTGGTTGATCCTACTAAGCTTACTCTAGCTCTTATTCTAGCTTGGCTTGTTGGGATTCTACTACTTGGGACTCAACCACTTGCTTCCTTTCCCTAGGGGTTTCCCTTTTCCTCTTACCCTTTCCTTATTTAGTCTTGAACTACTTGACCTCCCACCCATGCTGATGTACCATTTTGGTCTCACTAGTGATTTAGCAGGGTAGGTTGGTATGGTGACCTTGGTACCTTTTCCTTTGGTGGGCCTGGATGTAGCTTGGAAAGATATGTCTTAGGGAATTGGATCCATCTGGAATGGTTTCTTGATCCATTCCCTTTTTAGTTCTACTATATGTCTACCCTAATGATCAATGTCATTATTCTCTTCACATCCTATTTCAACATTCATAATGAGCCTCTTGTAGATTTTATCCCTATTATATAAGAGATCCAATATCTCTAGGATAGCCTTTTCTATGGCCTTTAAGGGTATATTCATGTTTACCACCTTTTATACCTTATGTAGACTCATCCTATAATAGTCCCTAATGCAGACATCATAGTCATCTATCACATTCATCTAATGGTCATTGAGAACTTCTTTATGTATGAACTTCTTCCCCACTAGATGTTGAACCATCTCAATATTATCAAAATATAGGTGAGGAGTCTAATGATCTTCCTTTGACCAAGATCATAGGTGAGGAGTCTAATGATCATATTTCTACTTTATCTTTGATGCTCCATTGATGATTGGCCAAACCCATGTCTTCTTGTGTTATTTCCTCACTCTGTCATATGCAAAAGTGAGTTGGTGAGCTATCTCCAAAAGTATAAGTTAGTGAGAAGGGTACCTTGGGAGCTTCTTGGGACATAGGAGAGTACTAGCTACCCAAAGATATGTAAAAGTTGTGAACTAGATGTAGTATGCTCCTACTTCAGTTATTCTTACCTCTACCTCTACTAAAATCCATTTGGCATAATCTCCTTCAATGAATATAATGATGACGAATATGAATCCATCATTCACTACCCTATATTCCACACTTTGTAGTAGGAGCTTCTTCTTCACCAATTGTGGGTATACCATGTAGGGCCAAGCATTTTTGTCTCGCATGCTTCCATTCCTATATATCCCTAGGCAGTCTATGGTTCTGGCTACCAAAAGATAAACCATATAAGATATCATATAGAAGCATGGGTCAATCTTTACCAAGATCAACTACTTGTCCAAGTTATCACCTAGGATGGTGGTCCAATCACTAGGCATATTTGCGGTCTTGATGATCTCAATGAAGTGAACCATCTATGTTTGTAGGTGACTTGCTATAGGGAGGCCCATTTCTCTACCAAGGAGAATAATTGAATACTAGATGTCATCTTTCATGTACCCTTGGGTCATGCCCACCTTTCCTACTCTCTGACCCAAGGGTGTCCTATCAATCAAGAATGTGGATTGCACCAATTCCTTGGAATATTTCTCATTTTCTCTATACTACATGTCTACTCCTTCTTGGGATATCTAAAGGTATTGGTCATCCCTAGGGAGGTGAAATTTTTTTTTGAATGTTCCAAGGTCTAAGGTCAAGGACTATCTCTCTCATCATGCTCTTTACGACCTTCTCTTCTTGCATGTAGTGTTCAACCTATGTCATGATTAGTTTACATGATTGAACTAATGTAGTGTATGAAGCAACATTCACCAACCCACTCTAGATCGATGTTGATACCATCAATGATGTTTCCTTTAGTTTAATGTAGAGCATCAAGAAATCATTCTAGTCAATGTGGCCAAGTTTCATGTGTTGGATCTTTGCATGTCCATCTTGGAATTTGTACTTCTTAGGAGCTCCTTGGTACTTGAATGCTATAGGTTTAGGTGTGATTTTTTATACCATAGATGAAGAGGATGATGCTATTTTAATTGCATAAAAGAGGAAAATATTAGTAATCTAATGTTGGAAGATCAAAATGAGACTTAGCTAGTGCCTAGATGGACAAAAACTTAACCAAAATTGACAAAAACTATGAACCCCCAAGCCTATTTTACACACTTGTGTAGGTGTGCAAGATGTGGTAGTGCACTCTTTTCTTTTTGCATTTCCTTGAGATAGAAAAGTGTGCAGTTGCACTCATGTGCAGGTACGCTGGGTGCACATGTGCACAACTATGAAATTGCACTTGTGCATTGCTTTTGGGGGGGGGAAAGTAAGTTTTTGGTGCACATAAAGGCACACTTAATGAAGGTACATACAATTACAGGTGCATGTTCATTGATGGTTATACCTTGGAGAGTTTTGGAGCACAAAGGCAAACTAACATAATATAAAACTTCGCAAGGGTGTGGAGGTGCGCTTGTGGAGTTTGAGGCAGAAGATAATGAAGAGAAGAAGGGGCCTTGGAATTAATATAGGCCTAGGGATGTGCCCTTATGTGCACCTCTGAGGGTGCACACATGTGCAACTAAACATGTTCGCATCCTCGGAAAGAGGTATAGTGCGCATTTGCGCACATGATCATGTGTGAACTTTATGCACTAAAAGATTTTTTTTAACTATTAAAAACTTTATTTTTAATCCTCACCTAACTGCCCAACCCCACCTAATCAGACTAGACAGGGGTTTGACCTAGACCTAGAGGAAGGTCCTAGCTAACTGAGACACCTTACTAATGGCCTCAAAGAAATTTTTGAAACTAGGGGGGTGTTGAACTAACCACCAATGTTCCCCTTTGAGATTCATAACATGGATTAACTACCTCATGTGTTCTATAAATCTAGTGTTTGTATCAGGCATTGACATGTTGATCTTTTGGTACAACAAAAACTCTAGTTTGTAACAAGTGGTATCAAATCTTGGTCAAAAGTTTGAATCTCCTTGGCTAATGTTGATGGGGGAGGGATTGTTGCACTAACTACCAATGTTCCCCTTCGAGATTTGTGACATGGTTTAACTACCTCATGTGTTCTATAAATCTAGTGGTTATATTAGGCATTTATCAATCTATCTTTTGGTGCAACAACAACTCTAGTTTGTAACAGGGGGTCCCCATTTTGTGACTCAAAATAGGGCATGCATTGTGGGACTACAATACTATTCTAGTTCAATTTCAACAAACAAATAGACTAAGTTCCTTTTAAAAGGATGCGATCTTGTTAGGAGCCAATCATAATTCATTTAGTAAAATGGTCCTTGTTAGAAGATAGATTCCTATTAGGAGACCTTAAACCCTTGTTACAAGGTTATAACCTTGTTAAAGGTTAATAAGGAAACAAATAAAGCCAATGCATAAATGTTTCAACAACAGTGAAGAACAAATCTTCGAGATAACATATCCAAATCAATGAGATGATTGATCTGCAACTTATTTGGCAAAATAATTCCTTTGAATCTCATCAACAAAATCATTTCTCTGCTTTGATAATCCAATATAAAGCTCACATCCACTAATCATATACATTATATACATGATTATTTCCAACTAAGGAAAATATCCTTCCTTTGTACTCTTACAAATAATTAATTAGGTTCACTTGTTAAGCTTCCTCAATATACAATTAATTACACAGGTCCATACTAAGGCATGCACACCTTCATAATTATCCTTACGAATGTTACATTATACTTCCCACATGTTACAATACAAATATTTCATCTTACAACATGACAATCAATATGTTTCCTTAATAGAGTCGAGTACCAATAATATATATTGAACATTTCACAATAGTAACCTTTCTAGAATAATCCTGTTGGTGTAAATAAGTTTTCACTTATTACACTTACTTAAGTTTACTTAGGTTTATGCATTATTTAATTATTTTGCATTATTTTATTATTTTTATTTGTGAGAGACTTAGGAGTTTGCACACCTTGTTGAGTTGTCATGTAGACAACATAGGAGTATGCAACTCTATTTTAGCACATGGTGTCTACAACACTGTTTTGCATGTCACACCCTTGTAGGCTTATCCTCTCATCACCACACTTAATTTCGTGCTTAATGGAGGATAACCCATATCTGGTGGACATGTGCTTGGTTGTATGACTTATCATGTAGCTGATTATGATGCATTCTAGATGTATCTCAGAGGCCTTTATATACAACCACTCCTAGTGTACTTTTACATTATATTGTACATTGCATGAATGATGACATATTGAATACATTGTCATTCTGATCATACTCTCTCTCTCTTTGGTGTACTATGTGCTTGTGTTTGAGTTCTTAGTTCTTGGGTGATTTTTTCCCTTAAGAAAATTCTTACATGGTATTAGAGCAACTTGGAGACTTTCTCATCACATAACCATTCGAGACCACGCTTGCTTCATCACCTCAGCCTGAATCTAGAGTATTGCAAAAATTAGGAGCGTCTAGAGCCAAATCTGACCTTGCCATTACATCCAGAACGCTGTATCGGTGAAAATTGACTATAAACTTGGCTATCTTGGCCCAAAGTCGACCGTAAGGCAAAAGTTTTTTGCAAATCAAAATCCGAAAGCGCCAATTTGCATTATGAGTATGGTCTTTTTTGTGGATTTAATTTTCGATCTGCATATTTCTGTATTTTTTTCAAATTTATTTTTCGGCAGGGAAAATTTTTTTTTTTGCACACAGGGCAGGGCCCTACATGCAAGCTAAACATTCCGTAAGGAATATTTTATTTAAGGGGGGCATTATAACATGATTTTCAGACATACTGAAGTCTGACAAGACCAACATTCGGCGGCAAAGCCTTTCACAAACTCCTGCATGACCTCTTTGTTCTATTCTTTGTAGCCTTTGCTATATAAATAGCGTTATATACAAACTGTGCACCCATGTGGGATTAACCACAAAACCCCCTGCGCGCAGTTAATCACAGTTCTGGCAAAATTCACCCAAGAACTAAGAACTCAAACACAAGCGCACACTAGACCAAAGAGAGAGAGAGAGTATGATCAGAATGACAATGTATTCAATATGTCATCATTCATGCAATGTATCATGTAATGTAAAAGTACACTAGGAGTGCCTGTATATAAAGGCCTCTGAGATACATCTAGAATGCATTGTAATCAGCTACATGATAAGTCATACAACCAAGCACATGTCCACCAGATATGGGTTATCCTCCATTAAGCATGGAAGTAAGTGTGATGATGAGAGGATAAGCCTACAAGGGTGTGACACGCAAAATAGTGTTGTAGACACCATGTGCTAAAATAGAGTTGCGTACTCTTGTGTTGTCTACATGATAACTCAACAAGGTGTGCAAACTCCTAACTATCTCACAAATTAAAATAATAAAATAATGCATAAACCTAAGTAAACTTAAGTAAGTGTAATAAGTAAATACTTATTTACACCAAAAAATCCAAATGTCTTTCTATCACAAACATAATTTCATAAACAAGTCTTCTATCATGATCCAATCTCATTGAAATTAATTCCAATTCACTAATAAAATACAACAAATATGCTACCAACTATTTGTGAAATTATTTCCTGTACATTGGTTTGCTACCAATGTTCACCAAATATATTGTAACTATCTAGAACTAAAATAAGATCCAATAAACATAGATATGATATCTATATGTTAGAAATAGATAATACTGAGAGGGGGAGGGGGGGCATGGTAAATTAGTATTCTGCAAACTTTTGCCCACAATTGAATATTATTAATTACTTTATAACTTGCATATGAAAGTAAAACAATAATTTTGAACAGTAAATATAACCATACACTTAGGAACTCATAACACCATTATTTGTTAAATAGGGAAACCCTAGCCAAGGGAAAACCCCAGTGGGGATGATACCCACTAGATGATTCACTAAATAATAGGATCCTATTAAGGATATTGACCCTGTTAGGAGTCTATGAAGTACATATAGTGTTTGAAGTCCTTGTTAGAAGCCTCAACCCTGTTAGGAGTTGGTAGATTGAATACAAAGTTTGTAAGAAGAGCCCATTGCCCTGACATGCAATTATACAATTTAGTTCTTCAAAAGAATATATATACATACAATACTTTCTATCTATTGTATATCACACATGCTCTGATCATAGATCAAATATATAAGTTCACATATCATCTCATCAACTTCACATCAATCAAAAATATCACATAGATCATTGTAGTACCAAAAAATGGGTTATTATCTAGCATACTATGGGAAAATCACTAAACTTAATAAAGATATGCTAATACCCTCTAGTCTACCATGAAAGCCAACTAAAACAAATAAACAAACATAAAGTAAAAATTCCCTCTTTAGTTGTAGATCCCATGTCCTTCTTTCTTCTCCATATGATGTAGTTCTAGTTGCCTAAAATGATACAATTGAAAAGAAAAAGTCTATGATAACGATCATGATACGAGAGTACTAGAAATAGTGATTTGAAGCTTTATGATTATGGACTTAGGCATTAGGATTGGAAATGAGAGGAAGAATGCTCAATTTATAGTCATCGCACAAAAGGAGAGCATTAGACTTGTCACCTTGGATATGAAACTTGGCAAGAGATTCCTTTGAGAATCCATGACACATATGACACAATTTGCCAAATGTAAGATTGTATGACACTTGGAAGTCAAACATGGCTAAAAATGGTGTAGGATCTATGACATGTCATGTGACAACTCAAAGCCACTTAAAGCCAAGAATCTATAACAATGACGATAAATATAGATATGTGTAAGGAATAAGAATATATGGATTATGCCAATTATTAGCCAAGTGTAGATGGAGAATCCATGATGTAAGATACCCACGTGTCACGATGATGTCAAGATTATGAGGAATAGTTGAATTAAAAATTTATTATTCCCCACAAATGGAAATTAGGAATTTGGAAATTAGAGGTGGAAAATGTGACTTAGGAAATTGAGAATTTCTATGGTTTGCAAATGATGAATCAATCAATTAATAAAATTAATTAATTGAGGATGTTAATTAGGAAGAATTATTAGCAAATGTGAGACAAAAATGATTGGAATGACATAGGATTACATTATGGAATTATTTAATTCTATAGAGAAAATTAGTAGTTGATTGGCCAATTTGATTAATAGATGCAAAAATATCCTTTGATGAAATGTGATGATTATAAAGATAAACTAGAATGATGATGGGTAGAGAAAAGCCATGGTCAAATTGATTGATTGATTAAAATTGATAACATTCCAAGGACACATGACATGGATTAAGTATACAACATTTAATTATTATTGTAAATGCTACAGGATCAAGATTGGTTGATATGGTTGATCATAATAACATCAACAGATGCTATCAATGTTATTAAATTGATTTGATGATTTCAAAATATAACACTGAGGGATTAAAAAATGTCAATGATCAAATGACAAGAATGATAGTTAGACCTAGCACTAAGATCCATGATATTACTAAGGCTAGGTTGATAGGTTTGATAGATTGATATGTTTTTGAGACACTGAAAACCACAACAATGCCGAGGATTGGACATATAATGATTAATTTAAAATATTTGACATGTTTTAGGAGGATTAAGGTTGATTTTGAGTGATTCTAAGTAGATTTGCGGTGATCTTGGGTTAATTTGATATGATTTTGATGATGTTGAAATGATTTTGTGTTGATCAGATATGATTTATAAATGATTTGCAATTGATGTGAAAATAGATATGAATGATGAAGAACATTGTTGAGATATAATCACATTGGCCAAAAGATCAAAATTAGTGAAATGAGGAAATGGGATGAGTTACTATGAAGATGTGATCAAACCATAGACGTGAACCATTTTTGAGCATCTATATTTTGCCCCTCTTTGATACAGTATGATTTAGAGTTTTGTGTTAAAGAATCTTGATGAAAATGTCATAAAAGCATGCCCTAGTAATGGTGGTATATATGGGTGCCCCCTTGAGAAATTGACTGGGATAGGCATATGATAGGCTAATTTTTTGATAGTGAGAAGATAAAGTAATAGTAACTGAAAAATCACAAATTAGAGCTCAAATGTGAAAGTTATGGGTCCCAAAGTGTAAGAGGGGGGTCAATCAGGGACCCAAGAGTAGTTTAATGGGTTACCATTCAAGAAAGTGACCAAATAATGAAAATGATAGGTCAATCTATTTATAATGAAGATATAAATCCAACACAACTAATAGATTTAACATCAAAGTTGAAACACAAAAGTTATGGGCTCCAGAGTGCAAGATAGGGGTCAACCAGGGCTTCGAGAGAAATTTTGGGCATCTAACTACCCCAAGTGCACCCAAAATGCACCTGAGTGCATCTAGGGTGAACTTGGTCATGCCAAGTGTGCTATGATAGTACCAAATGCACCCTGAGTGCACTTGGGAAGCTTAGACAATGCATATTGCGCACTAGAAGGCTCTGGGGCCCAAAATCAGCCCGACTGGACTTAGAGTGACCTAAAACTTTGTGTGCATGCCCAAAATGATGGAATGAGGTCAAAAATGGGTAAAATTAGTCAAAAATGGTCAAATTAGGCTAGAATTGGTAGAAAGCCATAGGAGGTTAACATACAATGTATGATGATGAAGGCATGTAGGTTGAAGGTGGAAGCTGATTTGGTGTATTAGAATACATGATCATGGGGGTGGATGAAGAGATGAATGATATAAGACCAAGGAGATGAGATGAGGAATAGTTAGAATGGGGTGAGGACTTTTGCTTTCAAAAAGTGCACTATATGTCAATTGAGCTTTATTTTGATATGGCAGATCGAATGCAACACATCATGGCATAAAGGGCCAGAGTGAAAATGCAAACCTTTCGTGTAAACAAGCATGATGTAGACAAAAAATGAACTTGTCCTTCTTGAGGCATATGTTGATCTTAGTTTGGTTTTGACAACTAAGTGTCAACACACTTAAGATATTTACTAAGTTCATGCCGAACTAGCACCACATGTCGAGTATACTATGTATAGATACTGAGTTTCAATGAGTGCCAAGTCACTCATGTGTTGAGCAATTCAAGTGCCAAGAATATAGTTGATGCCAAGAAAGTTCAAGTGCCGAGCAAGTTCAAGTGCCAAGCAAGACAAAATTATAGTAAGTGTCGAGTAACATAGAATGGACTTAGTTGTTTGTGATGACACAAACAACTATGTAAATGATTTTTATGCCAACTTATGGATAGATCTCAAAGCTTTGAAGATAAGATCGAATCTATTTAGTTTTCCTATGTAATCAACATGCAACCAATCAAGAAAATGGAAGGAATTAAGTGGGAAAATGAATGAATCTTAGTCATAGATTCATACCTAACCCTAAGCCACCAAAGTCCTTTTAAGGAAGACATAGCCCCATAATTCAATGTGTGTATGTGTGTGTATGCAAGGAAGTGATGTGAGAAAAGAATTGAAGGAAGTGAAAGGGGTGAATTGATCAAAAAGAATTCAAGGTAACTTAGAAGTGTGAAAGAATTGCAGAATTAGTTTATAGAATAGAGGAGAACTATACAACATTGTTATAATAGATCAAGACGATCAAGATGGACAGAACTATGATCTAAAATCAGCAAGGAAAAGTTGTAAGTTATCAAATCAAAAATTCTATTGTTACTTTCTAATAGCTATATTAGTAGAGTGAAATCCTTTGGACTAAGGTTGATTTAACAATCATTGTAAAAATCCTTTAATAGGGTGATATTCCAAGTGAGTGTTTTAAAGTCCTTTAACCAAACACACTTCTAACAAGGTGTTTTCAAAATCCTTTAATAGGGTAGGATCTAACAATCTTTTGTAAGTCTTTAACAAGGCAAACCTTTCACAGGGCAGATCATAAAAATGGTCAAACTATGTAACCTTAATAGGTGACACTTTATTGTTGTAGTAGTGAAGAATTGTGGGTGTCATCCCCCCTAGTTTTACCTTCTCATTGGAGGGTTTCTAGGTAATTATACCAGGTGTCAAGTTTATGTATGATTATATGTTTGATGCATTTTCTTTACATTTAATTTTGGTTTTATGATGCATCTAATGAATGGTAAAAATTGGTTTAAGTATTAAAGTTTAAACTTCTGATTCACCCCACCTCTCAACAATATATATTTCCCATTGGTATTTCCAACAATTGGTATCAGAGTAGAGTTCTCATTAGGAGAAGCCTTACAGCTTGGAGAATTTTTTTGTAATGGAAGTTTACAAGTTGGGAAAGACCATTGAAAACCAAGAAATTGAGATACATCTCATACTAAAACAACTAAATAAAGCTAGAGATGCTTTGAAGATTTTGCTGACGAGAAGGAAAGAGATTGGTATAATAGAAAATGACACACAATACAAAGAGATTGACACCACAAATTTATTTGTAGTTGTTAACTCCATTGAATTCGATGCAATAATCGTAGATCTGATGGAAAAGAACAAGGCACAAGCTAAAGAGATCAGAAATCTTAGGTTGGAACAAGAATCACAAGCTATACTACTATGTGAGGTGACTAAACAAAAGAAGAAAGCTATAGAAGACAAGGCCATGATTGAAGAAAACAAAATAAATTTAGCAAACAAATTGGAAGAAAAGTTAGTAGAGCTATCCAGGATCTCAAACATGCAATTGGACACCCTAAGCCAAATGATGAATGCTCACCATGAGTTGAATGTCAAAGACATTAAGATCACCACATTGGAGTTGCAAAATGAACAACTACAGAATGACCTAAAAAGAGAAAAGGAGTTTGCTAAAAGTTTGAACAAGCCAAATAAAACCATCAAGTATTTTGAGCAACTACTAAAATCCCCTAGATCTAGTAAAGATACATCAGGTTTGGGCTACATAAGCACTGAAGAAGGAGAATCATCCAAAGTTACTGAGGAAAGGAATAATAAAGGTAAGAACTTTAAACCTACTTGTCATCATTGTGGTAAGAAAGGACATACAACCAATGTTTGTAGGAGTAAGAATGCTAGCTTGAATACTAAGCCTAAGAACATGACTCATTGTCACAAGTACAACAAACAAGGTCATCAGGCACATGAATGTAGAACCAAAACCATGCATGCACCGAAATTTGAAGGACACTACTACAATTGTCAAAAGTTTGGACATAGAGCCTTTGAATGTAGATCGAAGTCCACATGGACATCAAGCAAACCAATAAAAGTAAGAAGTTATGAAAACTCCTATAACTGGGATTACAATACAAGAAATTGCTGTCATTATTGTCAAGAGTATGGACACATCCCTGAGAATTGCATAAGAACACACTTCAATGGTAACTAAATAGTTGGTTGAGTCAAACTACATGCTTTAGCTATTTGAAGATTGGTCATATTAGCAAGCATTGCCCAACAAGGTCAAAGGCATCTAATTTAGAGTTCAACAAAAGAAAGGCAAGGTAGATGTTGAACACACTAGAGGATAGATGAAAAAAACATGGAAGAAGAAAAATGGATGCAACACATCAAATGAAGGGATCACTTCACCTAATAGGTCAAGTGGTCACACCCCATCAAGCTAAGCTAAAAGGAGGCATGTGGGACTAATATTTAAAATATTTTATCCTACATCAGTTCCAAAAGAAGTTAGTACTAAAAGGATATATTAGCATGAAGAAAGATGAAAAATAATAAGGAAAATCCAAGGTCAAATCTTCAAGTTTTCACATTACTGCTGAGTGCGAAAAGTTCCCTTCAGTTGGTGAGTAAAATACTAGTATGTGCCAAGCTATCAGCCAAAGTCAATTGAAGTTGAGTCAGTAGTAGCTTTCAAGTGAGAGAACTTTCTATAGGTGCCAAGTAAAGGTAATTCTAATAACTGTTGAGTGATGGTAAAATAAATGGATGTCGAGTAAAACAAAAATTGCATTGAAGCTGAGTTTATAGCTATTCATGTACCATGCAATAAATGCTATATTTTGAAAAGGTATAAGGTTAAATTTCACATTTTTTTTGTCATTACAAAGATAGAGCAAGAGTGAGTAGAATAAAGAAGTGATTCACAAGAAAGATCAAAGCATTTTCATGGATCATAGTAAAGATCAAGCATCAATTCATCGATTTTTAAAGGTATTCTTCACTTGCTGAGCTATGTAGTTTCATATTTGTTAAAAACCTAGCTTGCATAATGACCTCAAGTTCAAGGAATGTAAAGGAGAAAGAAATGCTCGACATTCAATTAGTCAGCAATGAGGTCAAACAACCAAATTTTAAGGCTATACCAGAAGTTGCTTATAAAAATGACCAAGTAGGCATGTTATCTATCATTCCACCTAAGGTCATAATGGTCCAAGATGTGAGGAAGTGTTATAATTTCAAGGCAGGAGGCATTGGAGACATGGAAATAAGGGAAGGATATGAAAAATTATGTGAAAATAGGGTGCTGAAGGAGGAATTTAAAATTGTAGAGAGGAATGGCTTAACTTACGCCCTAGATTTCCCAACAATTTTAAAAATTGAATGGATCAAAATAGTTCTAAGTAGAATACATGATGGATTTCTATGGTTAGAAGGAGGATCCATCAAAATTTCAAAAGGAATTGTACATAGGGTTATAGGATACCCAACCATAGATCAGCCTAAGATATTGAGAAGTGATTGTAAAGAGGTAATTAAGAGAGACATAGGGGCAAAGTGGAATAAGCATGGAATGAATATTGACACTATTACAAATCCACTTCTTGACTTTTCCATTAGAGTCATATCAATAAATTCTATTAGTCAAGTAGACTAAATAGTGTTCCCTGTATAGAAATTGATGTAGGCTATAAGATTGTCAAGAAAGATCATACCTATAATCTTGTAGAACTCCAGTTATAGCAGATAATAGAAAACCTAGGAGCAATAAGGAAGTCAAAGAGTGCTCAATGTAAATTTGGTTCAATACTAGTATGTATATTTTTATATGTACAACATGAGTTCCCATCTTTTGGAAAGATAGGATGGAAGACCAATAGGTTAGTTGCAGTTCAAATTAATGATTATGTTGAACAAATGGGAAAATTTTGAATCCATAATGACAAGTTATTTTGAAGACTTTAAGAAGTCCATGAAATAGAGGTTGAGGATTCCTATTTCCCTAGAGAAGCACCATTACAATGATATTTATTTTTTTGTAGGCATTGACTACACCTTCATCCAGACTATTGTACCTAGAGTTAGATGGTTAAGGCCTCTAAGATTTGAAATTAATATTGATGAAGCCTCAACTACTATCACTACACTACTTGCTGAAGAAGTTGATAAGACTGCCAACATTTTTGGTAATTATGATGTTGTAAAGTGAAAGGTTGAGACGAACTTGAAGACAACCTCAACTTTGAAAAAGAAAAATAAAATGGTGAGAAAACTAAAAGCTAAGTTTGGGGAAGGTGCAAGAGATAATGATGAAGAAGATGAAGAGGAAGAAGAGTAACAAGATCAAGAACCTCTTGCTTTGATCGAAGGCATGGGTGAAGATTAGGAATAATAAGGTGCTGAGGGGGAAGAAGCCGAGGAAGCACCAGCAAAGCCACAACCAAAGAAAAAGAAAAAGAAGACACCACTATGGAGGAGACACAATAGAAGAAAGATGAGATGACAATAGCCAATGAGTAGCAAACAGAACAAAGTGTGGAAGACTCACAATTTCTAGCAATGAGCCCTCCCCAAGACACAAACACACCTACAAAGACCATAACAGTGAAAGATGTTCCTAATAACTCACCTTAGAACATTAATCCATTAACTGTAGAGGATCTAAAAAAGATACTTGACCAATCCACATTACAAGCAAGATTATGTGAAAATCTTGTATTGTTCAGTATGGATGAACTTCAAAAAGTAGTAGCTGATATAACAAGGGAAAAGGTGAACACACAAGAACCACCTTATACCATCCCTATAGCTACCAGTGCTCAAGCAATAATACAACTAGAGGATAAATTTACAAAGGTTGACACTACCACAAAATTTGATGTAGTTGATACAACTCAAACAACAGAAGTAAAGGAGCCTACAACAAAACAAGCAAGACAATTAGATGTCTCCATACCTTATGCACAAACAATAGGTGCACCACAATTAATTGTAATTGATTAAGGAAAATTTGATGAAGAAAAGGACACACCCAAGGAGAAGGAGCAAGAAGATATATAAACATTGGTTAAGTTACCAACATCTAGCACTCCTACTAAAGTCCTTCAGAGCCTGAGCACTGATGCAATACCATTGTAGATTTCAGCACCAGGTTCCAGCTCAACAAAGGTTACTAAGGTATTTTACTATGGTGATGCACTTTTAGATGAAGAAATAGTGATACCTAGATATGACTATGTAACCATGATATTAGAATAGATATATATTTTGCAAGAAGCATTCGAGAGAAAGAAGAATCAAGAAATACTTAGGAAAGAGTACAAATAGAGGCAAGCACTTTAGGAGATCAAAGACATCTTTTTAGATGCTTTTAGCTTGCAAACACCTAATGAATCTAAACCTATATTAGAACAACTATTAGAAATTGTTGAACTGGTGACTAATGAAGACCAGGATACTAATGTTAAACTTATGGAATGGTCTAAAAATAAATTTCAAGGCAAAGTCAATGAGAAAATATCTGGTGAAATAACACTATCTCAAGTTGAATTGGCTAAGAAAATTGAGAAAGTGAAGAGAGTACTTGAGAACATAGTCTCATTGTACACAAAATTGTGTGATCCCACACTCTTCACACAAGAAATGAGCCATATAATTCTAAACCTAGAAAGAAACTTGAAGATCTCAGGTATGCAACTGCCCCAAAATCCAGCTCAAAGTGAGAAGCATTTTAATTCAGTGTTTCATACATGAAATCAACTAGCCGTGTTAACAATAGAAGAGGCTAACATAAGAGCCAAGTTGATTAATATACAAGCCTCCCTTACCCCTCATATGGAAATACTCCAAAAGGAATTAGCATATGCAAAAATAGTATTAAAGAAAGATTCAAATCTTTGAACATTGGACAGATTAGTTCACCTTGCAACAGAGACAACCATCCAGATAAAGTCCTTAGATGTTGCATTAGACAACAAGGATGCTGATTTGAAGATTATATTGGAAGTCCACAAGAATCTTTTGGACAAATACATAATCAGTGTATCGACCCTTTGACATCAGTGTCAAAAAGGAGGAGATAATAAAAAAGGGGGAGACAAATATGAAAGGGGGAGTTAATAAAGAATAAAGAGGGAGATAACCCAAAAAGGGGGAGAGCAATCAAAGGGGGAGCAAAGATCAAAAAGAGCAAGAAAGATTAGAAACAAAGTATATTAGACAGAAATAGAGTGTCAGTACTTTTGAAGATAAAGAGTATCAACATGAAGAAAATCTACTCAGAAAAGAAAAACTTTGAGGTATATGAGTCTATTACAAAGTTTTAAAATTTTTGAAGTTTTGTATATATGCCAAATTGTGTATATATTATACTCGAGGAGATCAGTTTTGTTATATATAGTTAAGTATTTTTGACACTCATGTCAAAGGGGGAGATTGTTGATCTTAGTTTGGTTTTAACAACTGAATGTCAACACACTTAAGATATTTACAAAGTTCATGCCAAACTAGCACCACATGCCAAGTATAATATGTATAGATGCCAAGTTGCAATGAGTGCCAAGTCACTCATGTGCTGAGCAATTCAAGTGCCAAGCATATATTTGATGTCAAGCAAGTTCAAGTGTTGAGCAAGAAAAAATTACAGTAAGTTTGAGCATCAATATTATCAAGTGTCAAGTAACATAGAATGGACCTAATTGTTTGTGATGGCACAAAAAACTATGTAAACCATTTTTATGCCAACTTATGGATAGATCTTGAAGCTTTGAAGATAAGATAAAATCTATTTGGTTTTCCTATGCAATCAACATGCAACCAATTAGGAAAATGGAAGGAATTAAGTGGGAAAATGAATGAATCATAGTCATAGATTCATACCTAACCCTAAGACACCAAAGTCCTTTTAGGAAAGATGAAGCCCCATAATTCAATGTGTGTATATGTGTGCATGTGAGGAAGTGATGTGAGCAAAGAATTGAAGGAACTGAAATGGGTGAATTGATCAGAAAGCATTCAAGGTGACTTAAAAGTGTGAAAGAATTGTAGAATAGAGGAGAAGCTATACAACATTATTATAATAGATCAAGAGGATCAAGATGGACATAACTATGATCTAAAATCAACAAGGAAAAGTTGTAAGTTATTAGATCAAACATTCTACTATTACTTTCTAACAACTATATTAGCAAAGTGAAATCCTTTGGACTAAGGTTGATTTAACAGTCATTGTAAAAATCCTTTAACACGGTGACATTCCAAGCAAGTATTTTAAAGTCCTTTAGCCAGGAACACTTCTAACAGGGTGTCTCAAAATCCTTTATCAGGGTAGGATCTAACAATCCTTTGTAAGTCTCAAATAGGGCAAACCTTTCACAGGGCAGATCATAAAAATGGTCAAACTATGTAACCTTAACAGGTGATACTTTATTGCTATTGTAGTGAAGAATTGTGGGTGTCATCCCCACCCTAGTTTTACCTTCTCAACAGAGGATTTCTAGGTAATCATATCAGGTTTCAAGTGTGTGTATGATTATATGTTTGATGCATTTTCTTTACATTTCATTTTAGTTTTTGCATGCATCTAATGTATGGTAAAATTTGGTTTAAGTATTAAAGTTTGAACTTCTGATTCACCCCCCCTTTCAAAAGTATATATTTCCCATTTGTATTTCCTTTAGCATATAGACACGCCCTAGACTCTCAAAGGTACATTACTTTAACAGACATAAAAGAAAAGATGACCATGAACCATCCCGACCACTCTCATAGATTAGTTAATATCATCGAGTGGCATAAGAACACGACCGAAGAAATAAATAAATAAATTACTCACTAAACAATGTGAGACAACAACTATTCTTGTAATTACTTTCTTTTTAGGTTTTAGGTTTGTAGATAGTGTTTGACAGGTTGATCATGTGATAGCTCTGTTTGTTGATTCAATTGATAGGTTCATAGTGATGCGTTGGATTAATTGTTGGTTCACATTTCTCAAATAGTGCGATTGTAATGAAACTGTTGTGCTTTGCATTTCAGTCTATGAAAGTGTGAGTGTTTAGGCAAAAGGGGTGATTATCCATAGTGAGTATGTACAAGGTTTATTACAAATTTTTGGTGGGTTTTGAGGAAATTTGATGTCTTTGCAATTACTCATTTCTTTAGGACATTTTATGATTCTTAGGGTTTATTTTAGGATAATTTATGATGTTTAGTGGTTTTTTCAAGACATTATATGATTTTTTTACCAATTTTTTTAGGACATTTTATGATTTTTATGAATTTTTTTAGGACATTTTAATATTTTTAAGGATTTTTTGTAGGATCATATTTGAATGTTTAGGATTTTTTCAAGATCATCAAGGATCTACAAGTGTTAGATCCAATCTAATATGTGATAGATCCAATGGATAATGATATGCTTATGGATATGCCCCCATTTCAAGTTCAACTCATGCACTACATAGGTAATATGCCCCTAGAAAAGACACAAACTATGTACAAAGGCCAAAGACAAAATATGTACAGACTGGTGACACTTGGGTAAGATAGCAATGGACGTTAACCAATTTGTAAGCCATGATCAAGGACTAGGAATGTCTTGCAATATAGAGGATATGATTAGGGAGTGATAAAAGGGGTAAAAACTAGATGGAATCTTGATAGATGGAGGAGCAATAACTGACTTCACATGGTGCTTGTTTTCCAGGTTTTTACCATGGTACTTGCCCAAAGTGCCTGTTTCTAAGGTTTTCACTGTTGGACAATTTTTTTTCTCCTAACTCAAGTTTTCATGCCAAGATGCCTGTTTGCCAGGTTTTCATCAAGGCATCCATTTTTTCATGACTTTTTTCACTTTTTCTTTTCTTTTCTCATGACTTTTTGCAATTTGTTTGATATTTTTTAGTTGCTTTTCCCATTTGTTTGATATTTTTTTAGGACTTTGAGATAGAATCAAGTATAGTACTTGCAAAGATGCATGTTTTTGATAGACACGGGTAGTGGTTCACCCTTTATAGTTGCAAGTTGATATGCTCCAAATCCAAATGATACAGTAACTATATAAGGTCCTTCCCAAATTGGTTCAATTTTTTTTTTGGTTCTTCCCTATGCTATTGAGTCTTGTAGTTTATCTTCAAGACTAGATCACCAGTCTCAAAATGATGACTTCAAACTTTCTTATTATAGCTTTGTTTGAGTCAGTTTTGGGAAGCTTGTAGATGTGTCAAGGCAACTCACCTACACTCATTGAGCATTTCAAGTTTATGGAGTCTAGATATTTTGTAGTTTTCATCATCAAAAATATCTTGTAGAGATACTCTCAATGATGGAATTTCAACTTTAATGGGAAGTATTTCCTTGGTGCCATAGACAAGAGAGTATGATGTTGCACCACTGGGAGCACTTGCACTTGTTTTGTAGGCCCAAAAAGCTAGATTTAGTTGTAAGTGTCAGTCTCGACTAGAATTATTTATAGTCTTTTGAAGAATCTTAACAATGGTCTTAATTAGATGCTTCTGCTTGGCCATTGCCCTATAGATGGTAAATACTAAAATATCCATGGTATATATTGGATTTCTCATAGAGCTTATTCACATCTTTATTTTGAAATGAACAACCATGATTAGTAATAATAGCCAAGGGGACTCCATGCCAACTTATGATATAGTTTAGAATAAACCTTGAAATCTGCTTTCTAGTGGTGAAAGTCAAAGGGATGGCTTCAACCCACTTGGTAAAATATTCTATTGCTATGATGATGAAATTATGGCCATTAGAGGAAGAAGGAGAAATAGCTCCAACAAGATCAAATGCCCACTATGAGAAGGGCCATGGAGATATGATTGGCTAAAGTTCTTGTGCTGGTGAATGAATCGGATTACTATGTATCTAGCACTTATGACATATTTTGGGAAAATCATTTGCATATTGTTCCATTATGGGCAAATAATATCCAGCTCATACTAGCTTCTTGACTAGGCTCAAACCATTGAAATGACCTCCACATACACCTTCATGAACCTTGTGTAAGGTTGTTTCAAATTCTTGCGAGTTAAGGCATCTAAGAAGGGTTTGGTCAAATGATCTCTTATAAAAGGTGTCACTGATGAAGATATATGTAGTAGCTTGGTGGATAAAGGTTCGACATTTTTTCTTGGATAAGTTAGGGGGCAAGATTTAGACATGTAGGTAATCATAAATGTCTTCATACTAGGGAGAATTGGGACCAACAATCTCACACACAAACTCTGATTGGGAGATTTCAAATGCTGGAACCAAAAGTTTCTCAATAAGGAACTCACAATGCTCCACATTTTGAGGTATATCAATCACAGAAGTGATGGTAGCCATAACATCAACTTGCTTGTTGTGTACACTTGGTAGCTGAGAAAAAGAGATAGTGACAAATATAGATTCAAGGAAGTTTATCATCTGCTTGTAAGAAATTAATTTGTCATCTTTGGTTCCATAATCATCATTAATTTGGTGGAGAACTAACTGGAAATTACCCAAAACTTGCAAATCTTGTATGTTCCATTGGACAACTAGCTTCAATCCTATGATCATTGCCTCATATTTTGCTATATTGTTTGTAAAATTAAATGCTATCCAATATGATTTTGGGATGATGTCTCCTTGTGGAGTGATAAGCATAATGGTCCCTCCTAAACCATTTCTTGTATGTGATCCATCAAAGTAAATCTTCCATCCATTAGCTACATCCATGTTAAATATGGCTTCATTTAGAAATTCTATCAACATGTGATGATTATCTGTCATAGGTGCTTCTACTGGCTGATCTACTATCACTTGCCCTTTGATTGCCTTTCTATCTACATATTCAATATCAAATTCACTAAGGATCATAACCCACTTCGTTAAGTGCCCAGTGAGAGAAACCTTGCTTAGGAGATACTTTAATGGGTCAATCTTATAGACAAGCATATTTTTTTGATGGAGCTTGTAGTACCTAACCTTTTGGGATACAAAGACGATAATAAGGCAAGATCCTTCAATGAGTGAATATTTTAGTTCATATCCCACAAGTGTTTGACTAATCTAGTAAATGGTTCACTCTCTTCCTTGTTCATCATTTTGTGCTAAGAGAGCCCCTAATGTTGTTTCTATAGTAGATATGTATAGAATGAATGACTTGCCTAGAATATGAGCCATTAAAATTGGTGGATGGAAAAGATAGTCTTTTAGCTATTGAAAAGACTTATCACACTAGTTGTTCCATTGAAAAGATACTCTCTTATGTAATAGGTGTTGAAAGGAGTGGCACTTGTCTGCTAGCTATACAATAAATCTATAGATAGAATATAATATCCCTTGTAGATTTCTTAATGTCTTAAGATTTTGTGGAGGAGGCATTTCAAGTATTGCTTTTATTTCATAGGATCCACTTTGATGCCTCATTGAGAAAAAATATACCCTAGGAGCTTTCTAGAGACAACTCTTAATACACACTTTTTAGGATTCAAATGGATCTTGTAGCCCTCTATTTTGTTGAATATCTACTCTAGGATGCACCAATGATCCCTTCTTTAGGGGTATTTTCAAAGTAAGTCATCTACATAGTCTTCCATTAGGATGTGCATGAAATCATGGAAGATGTTAGTCATTGCTCTTTGATATGTTGGCCCAACATTTTTGAGGCCAAATGGCATAACATTCCAACAGTGTGTTCCCCAAGGGTATGTGAAAATTGTTTTGTGTTGATCCAAAAGAGGTCTTCTTATCTGATTGTAGCTAGAAAATTGATCCATTAGTGATAACATCTCATATCTAGCTATCATGTCTACAATGATATCTATATTTGGTAAGAGGAAATCATCCTTGGTACATGCCTTGTTAAGATCATGGAAATTAGTGCATCTACAGATGCCCCCAGAGTGTTTTCTTAGTGGTACTAGATTGGATATCCACTCTGCATAATCAGTGGGTCTTATGAAGCTGACCTCCAATAATTTTTTCAATTAAGTTGTAACAAGGAGAGCAACTTGAGGATGCATCTTTCTCAACTTTTTCTTTATTAGTTTCAATCTTGGTTTTAATGGCAAGTGATGAAGGAATAGTTCAAGATCTTTTTAGTTTGTGGTGATTGATCAGGAAAGTAGTGTACATACTTCATAAATTCTTTGGGGCTCAAAATTTTTTTGGGCCCTATTTTATCAAGATTTTGGGCCGACATGTAATTATTAATTATATCCCTAAAGGAACAAAAATAATTGTATAAAAGGGCTTAGGATTAGGGATTTTTTTGTAAGGTGATGGGAAAATTGGTTCTTGTGGCAGTATTGAGCTGTAAGGGATTATGGATTGAAATTAGGTTGTAATCACTAGATCATAAAATTATTGGACTTGCTATTTGGTGGATGTAGCCCAAGGTTTGGGTGAACCACGTTAAATCTTGGTGTCTTGTGTGCTTTTCTGTGTGATCTATTATTTTCTATTATTGGTTATATTTGCATGTAATTTTAATTTTTGTCTATGGTTTAATCCTAACAAGTGGTATCAGAATTGATAATGGTGGTGAGTATTGCAGTCATGAATTTGAAGATTATTGCTCCACTAATGGTATTCATAGAAAAAAAACTATTCCAAGGACTCCTCAGGAAAATGAAGTGGCTGAATGCATGAACATGACTATAATGGAGTGTGCAAGGAGCATAAGGTTGCATGCTAGGTTACCCTTACACATGTGGGAAAATGCTATCAATATTAGTGTTTATTTGATTAATAGAGGTCCCTCTACTCCTTTGGGTTGTGGTATTCTAGAGGAAGCATGGAATGGTAAGAAGGTGAGTTATTCTTTTCTCAAAACCTTCAGTCGTGAAGCATTTTCTCACATAGATTCTAAAAATAGAACCAAGCTAGAAGCTAAGTCAAAGAAATGTGTATTTGTTGGATATAGCATTAATGAATTTGGTTATAGGCTTTGGGATTTTGAAAATCATAAAATTGCAAGAAGTAGAGATGTCATATTCAATAAGAAAGTGTTATACAAAGATTTGTTGCAGCAACATGAGAAGAAAGAAGATGATTATGTAGTGTTGGATGATACTTCAACAACTGATGTGCCAACCATTCCTTATGATGTGCAACAACCACAACCACAAATACCACACACACTAGTGAATGTTAGAAGGTCAACAAGGAAAATTAGGCCTCCAGAAAGATTTTCTCCCTCTTTGTATTCAATTTTACTTACTAATGTTGGTGAACCTGAATATTATGATGAAGTTGTGCAGGTGGATACTAAGATTCAGTGGGAGTCTACAATGAAAGATGGAATGGACTCTTTGCTGAAGAATAAGACATGGGATTTATACAAGTTTCCTGTAGGTAAAAGAGGTTTACAAAATAAGTGGGTTTACAAGTTAAAAGAAGAGGATAGAGGTAAGAAAAGATTTAAAAACAAGTTAGTTGTAAAAGTATTTGCACAGAAAAAAGGTATCAATTTTGATGAGATATTAAGATGACTTCTATCCATATCATTTTAAGTCCTGTGGCTACTAAAGATTTGCATTTAGAGCAGATTGATGTTAAAAAAACCTTCCTTCATGGTGATTTGGATGAAGATATATATATGGCTCAACCACAGGTATTTGATGTCAAAGGTAAGGAGAACTTAATGTGAAAATTAAAGAAAAGTTTATATGGCTTAAAGCAAGCACCTCGGTATTGGTATCTGAAATTTGAAAATTTTATGCATGAGCATGGATATTGGAGGTGTCATTTAGATCATTGTGTTTATTTTAAGAGGTTGGATGATGATAGCTAGATTATTTTATGTTTATATGTTGATGATATGCTTGTAGCTGGGTGTAACATGGATCATATTAAGGGGCTAAAATGCCAATTAGCGCATGCATTTGCTATGAAGGATTTGGGGACATCAAAACAAATCCTAGGTATGAAGATTTGTAGAGATAGAAAGAATAGAAAATTGACAATATCCCAGGCTGATTATGTGGAGAAGGTGTTGCAACATTTCTCTATGGAGAATGCTAAAGATGTCAACACACTTTTACTTGGTCATTTGAAGTTGACTAAGGAGATATGTCCCAAGACATAAGAAGAGGAGGATAAGAGTCCAAGGTACCCTATGCTTCAGCTATAGGAATCTAGATGTATGTTATGGTATGTACTAGGCTAGATATTGCACATGTAGTGGGAATTTTTAGTAGGTATATGAGTCATCTAAGAATTGAGCATTGGAATGCAACCAAATGGATTCTCAAATATTTGAGAGGAACATCCAATAAGTTTTTACACTTTGGGGGCTCTACTACTGATTTATAGGGCTATGTTGACTCAGGTTTGGCAGGGGATATTGATACTAGGTGGAGTACTATAGGTTATGTATTTACTGTTGGTGGGGTAGCCATGAGCTGAGTTTCTAGGTTATAGAAGGTTATGCTTTATCCACTATAGAGGAAAAGTATGTTGCTGCTATAGAGGCATCCAAGGAGATGATATGGCTTTGGTTCTTCTTGGAAGAATTGGGACATCCTTAGAAGGATAATTATTTGTTTACTGATAGTCAGAGTGCCATTCATCTTGCAAAGAATTTAGCTCTACATTCCAAGACCAAACACATACAATTGCGGTACCATTTTATTCAGTCAATTTTGGAGGATGGACAGTTAAAGCTGGACAAGATACATATAGATGAAAATCTAGCAGTTATGTTTACCAAGGTAGTGAAAAGGGAGAAGGTGAACTCCTCTTCAGTTTTGGTTCGTCTTCTAGATTGAACATGAATAAAAGAATGGAAGAGTCCAGGGTGGTTTGATCCAGTCAGAGCCTCATGGAGTAGCGACATAGCTACAGGATCAGTCTCCAAGTGAGAGATTATTTTTTAGTGTGGAGCCTAATTAGTCCCCAAGTGAGAGATTGTTAGTTTGTGGTGACTGATCAAGAAAGTAGTATACATACTTCATAAATTCTTTGGGGCTCAAAATTTTTTTGGCCCTATTTTATCAAGATTTTGGGCCGACATGCAATTATTAATTATAACCCTAAGGCAATAAAAATACTTGTATAAAAGAGCTTAGGGTAGGGATTATTTCATAAGGTGATGTAAAAATTGGTTCTTATGGTGGTATTGAGCTATAAGGGATTACAGATTGTAATCAGGTTGTAATCACTGGATCATAAAAATATTGGACCTCCTATTTGGTGGATATAGCCTAGGGTTTGGGTGAACCATGTTAAATCTTGGTGTCTTGTGTGCACACTATAATGAATAATGCATGTATTTTTTATTTATGTCCATGGTTTAAACGTAACAGATCTAATCTAGGCATGTTTTGCATAGGACCAGGAAAAGTTGATCTGCCTCTCTAAAAATAATCTTACAAACTCATCTCTTTCTACTGTTGACAATGAGGCTGCAAAATATATGAACTTAGGGTTATTACATGTTCCCATATTTATCTCTTCTATCATTTCTACAAGTGATGCTAATATTTCCTTCAATGGGAGTATGTCTAATCTTCCATCCTTAGGTACCTTATAGAGGTTTTCACCCCTGGATACATCCTTTATTTTAACTTTTTTATGGTCTAATGGTGCCTTTCAATTTCCACCAAGAGACCTACTTTTTTTTTTTTTTTTTCCTATTTGTCTAATTTTGCAATTGGAAGATGGGGTTGACTCTCCAAAATATGCCATGATGTTTAGGTCAATGGAGAATCTTGACTTGTGATTGTATCATGGTAAGTCTTCACAAAGCTCAAAGAATTCTACAATAGCATCATAATTTTTGAACTGATCAAAGGTCGGTGGTCCTTGTTGGTACCGATCAATGAGTTCAGGGTAAACTAGGGAAATGCCATCATTGGTGTTGAAAAATCTTTCGTTGGAGGCAAGGATATGGGTATCATTACCAAAGGGGTCATAAGTGCCATGCTTAGAGGTGGGAGGGATTGGGTCCCAATATATTTCATCACAATGTCATGTCCCCTTTTCAAATAATAATAAAATAATAATCTTTGCTAAGACAGGCAGGCCCAAGAAAGTGAAGTTTCGGAAAAAGGGGGGTTAATCTTTGGAAACCGTTGGACTAATAAATGAAATTATTATTAAAATATGTTTCATTAACCTCTCTTGGACGTGAGTTATGGTTATGGCCTCTTTTAAGGGGTTTGGAGGCATTTTGAGAGGAGGAGAACTTGATTTTTGTTCATTCTTTGTTATTCTTCAGAGGCTGCCAAACCTGTGGAGAAGGAGACCCAAGAACGGGAGTTTGTAGGTTTCCAGGGAGACCCAAGAATGAGAGTTTTCAGGTTTCCAGGAAGGCTAAGGATGGGAGTTTGAAGCCATTCCATGTGCATGCTCATACAGAGTTTGCCTTTGTGCTGAACAGTGTAGATTTGTGGGTTTTTGGGTGTGTTTTTTGCATGAGTTTGGTGTTTTCAGTTGAGCATTTCATATCAGTTTTGGTTGCTGCTGTATTTCAAACTTTAAGTTGTTAAAATAGAGCTGAATATATGTATTGGGACATGATTAAACTTCTAAGATAGTTTATTAGTGTTTTTGTGGTGTTTTCAGGCATTTTTGTGTTAATTTCGGGAGCCCGATGAGCATAGTTTTTGTCCTACATTTGTGAGCTGTTGTGTAAAGGCTATATAGATCTGGAAATGTCATTTTGTAGGCTTTTATGCTGCTGAAAAATCTATAAAAATGGCCATTTTCAGATTTATTAATAATAGGTGAAGCTGTGAAGCTTTTGGCACCATTTCTGGCATACCCGATTTGGGGTTTCTTGAGAAATTTGGAGGATCTTTGTGATATTAGTTGTTTGATCTTAAAGATCTGATTAAAGATTGGAAATATCATACAAAATCAGAAAAGGGACATTTCACACAATATTTTGGATGAATTGAGGGGCCAGTAGAATTGCTAGTGATGTGCTTATCCTATATGGGTAGTTCATCAGGATCAAAGATGTGGTCAAGGCCAAAGGAGGTATCAAGGTCATCAATGTTGGATGTAGGTTCTGTGGTCTTAAGTTGGGTGTCCTCAGATTCTTGTTCATTAGTCAAAGCATTTACATTCTTAGATGAGGATGACTTAGTATTAGGAAGACCCAAAATAAATGGTTTGAATCCAAGTCCCAGGCTACGAGGTCATCTTGATGCAGTAATAGGTTGAATAATGCCTTTCTTTTGAGGTCCTAGGCTACTACATCCACCATATCCCTTTTTTTACATGATGGTGAATCTAGGCCCATACTTATCTAAGGATATAGGAATAGATTCCTATTCTACTTTAGCCTTTTCAATCCATGTAGATGTGTTTTCATAAACATGTTCCTCATGTAGGCCACCTCCACTAGTGAAAGTTATAGAAGGTTTCTTCTGAAATGTGAATTTAGGCTTGATTTGCATAAGATGTGGTTTACCATATGATTTGGGAGAGAGAGAGAGTTTCTCAAGGTGAAAGGCATGTGACATGGAATACTCACTGCAATCTTAGTCTTCAATTTTGAGCTTTCCTTTGAATGTGGGTGTGAGCGTGGAAGGATAAACATATTTGGAGGAATTAAGTGGATTTGCTTCATGGTTTATTGGGACCTGGTATGTAGTAGTTCCTCTAAGACTGGAATAGAATTGGAATAGCTTTGGATCACTAGGGATGGTAACCTCCACATTATTGTAGGAAAATTTCAAGCATTGGTGGTATGTGGAAGGCACCGATTTCATAACATGGATCTAAGGGCATCTTAGTATCATGTTATAATTCATTTTGATATCTAGGACTTGGAATAATGTATTTTCAATAGCTAGACCAACTCTGATGGATAATATGATGATGCCCTTAGAGAAGCATTCACTATCATCAAAGGCTTTTATTATGATTCTATGAGAGGGATCTATATCTTCTTCTGAGCAACCCAAACCCTTGATGACTTTAAGGTTAGTACAAATGTTTAGTTTGGCTCCTCCATCTTTCAAGACACATTTGACCTTGGTGTTATGGATAAAGATTTCAAGATGAAGGGGATGATTATGGATGGGTCTATCTTTAGGAATATCCCAAGGGGAGAAGGTGATATTTTGTGATGCAAACAAGTTTCCAGCCATGGCCTGGAACTGTGAAACATCAATGTTTTTGATTAGATAAATAGGTTTTACAAGGACCTTGAAACCCAAGAGTTAAAACATAAACAAGGCTAATAATAAGCGATAAAAGCCCAACCAAAAAAGTACAATTCTAAAGGCTAATAATAAACACTAGGCCCAGCTGAACAAAAAATGCCATAGGAAAGGCCACACTATTTTTTGAAAAGAAAAATAGGCAAAAGCCAAGACAAAAAGCCAAACAAAAAATGAACAGCTAGAAACAAAAGGACAGAAAAGAGCTAATCCTCATTCTTTCTTTCTAGCTCCTGCATGACCTGGGTAGCCTCGTAGGCCATCTAGTTCTCCTCAACCTCCTGCTGATGAGTCCTGTGTGCATCCTAGTCTAGAAAAGTGTAAGTGATACCCATAGTAGTTTTATCATTAGATTTGGCTTTTCCCTTGTCTTTTCCTTCCTCATCCTCCAACATTCCTCTATCTTTCAGCAAACCAATTAAAGACAGGATATTGTCATTTATTGAGTTGAGCAGTGAGATCATTTGGCTCGACAGATTGTGGTTGTAATTTTCTAGGTTGAGAATCCTCCTTTCCTCCAAGCTAATTCTATCATCTCAGTCTATCTCTTTCTCAAGACTTGTCAAATTCCTGGCTCCTTCCATTTGACCCACCTTCTCCTTAACCTCCTCTAACTCATGAAAAAGCCACTTGATTGACCTAAAATTTTCAATCATGCTGTTGCGGGTGTTGTTCAAAACATTCATCCCAATTTCCTTGGCATTATTAGAGATTTCCACAATCACACAGTTAATTAGCTCTTCAAGCCGCGGCTCCTCCTGGTTCTCCACCAGAATCTAGGGATTCATTACTTCTCTAAAAATACCCATTTTCATTGTCCTCACATTAAAATTCCTCCTGGCTTTCCTCCTATATTTGGCCATCAATTCCCCCCCCTCATGTCCAATACTATCCTTTTTCTGCTTATCTGGATGGGCTTGAGGATGGACAGGGGAGAGAGGCAATGAAGACATATCCACTTCCCGCTACGTCCTCTCATCCTCCAATCCCACTCGCTTGCATTTCTTCCCACCTTGGTCTTCCTTTTTTTTCCTCCTTCTCCTTATCCTCATCTTCAGTCTCCATGTCCTCATCATCACTGTAGTCCTTCTCCTCATTCCCAAGAATCTTATAACCATGATCCCTAGGGCTTTTTCTACTAGGGTTAATGGGAGAGGGCGACTTCTTATCATGTGGCATAACTTTTTTACCAGAGAAAGTTAAACCCCCTTCCTTAGAGCTAATGCTCTGAATATCATTTGAGTTAGAGGAGTAGCTTGAGCTACCATTTTCCTCTTTCCCAACCTATGAGGGGATGTTACTTATCATGTGAGCCTTAAAATCCTCATAGATAAGAAATAAAAAACCCTCATGCAAAGCGGGGTTAACAGTGGGCTTCTTTTTGAAGCTAGACATTGCCTTGCTCATGGAAGTCAACAAATAGAAAGGAAATGAAACTTTACTATCATGCCAAAAATGATTCAAAAGAATGAAATGGTGGGTGTGAACACGATCAAACCTATGGTCAAGAGTAATGTACTCAATGATGACGTACAAAACATACCTCCATAGTTTCATTATGGAATTCGATTCATGGAAAATATCACTCTTTTTTAGGGAATTCAACTCCTTAGTGTTCTCAGTGAAGTCCTTCACTGCATTGGTCAAGATCTTTTTGTCCCTAAAGAACTTAAAAGCCTCCATTGGGATCTCAGTTATAGTTGAAATCACCTCCTCCGTTATTAGAAATGAAACCCCATTCACCTTGACTCTACTGTCCTTCCATGAGCTGACCATGCTGTCGGTCACATCTTGATCAAAACCATGCAGCTTCATGATATATCTTGCAATCCTGCCCTATTCTAGCTTCTCCCACACTTTGTCCCTACTTCTCCATTTTTCCATCTTTCCCACCGGTTCTTTTTTGCACCTTTCACCCACTATATCAGCACTTTGCACTGCCACAATTCTCATAAGCACAACACGCTATAACTTCACCACCTAATGAGGACCTTTGTGTTTAAGAAAAAAGCCAAATAAATTAACCTTATAGTAGCACAGGTTACATATGCAAAAAATGACCCATAAAGTGTGTCAAATAAACTATAATAAATTCCACCTCTTGCACTTTCCAATACAACCTTTATGAATCGTACCCTTTCCCCAATAACCATTCCTAGTCATAATTGCAAATTGATCTCCTTCATACTCCCTTGGATCTTATCCAACTCGATCAAGCTCTTAACATCCATCAGAAAACTCTTTCCCAGTTTCCAGGTCATCTTTTGGTCAGATTCAACACCTTTATTTGCGAACTAATCTGCCACCGAGTTTTCTTCCTGGAAAATATGAGTGACATGGACTCTATTAAATTTAGCAAGAGTCTCACGTATCTCTTTAATTAGATTTGCAATCGACCACGAATAATAAGAATTTCCATTAATACATTTAATAATGTTATTCAAATCCCCTTCAAGCTAGAGATTAGTAACTCCAACTTTAAAAGCCAGTTTCACCACATGGCAAGCAGTATTTGCTTTCGCAAAGTGATTAGTTTGGAAGCCCAGTGGGAGAGAGAAAGCCACTACTCCCTCACCAAATTCATTCCTTATTATGCCTCCACTTCTCGAGGGGCTAGGATTTTCCTTGGAGGCCCCATCAAAGTTGGCTTTATGCCATCCTTCTAGGGGGAGAAGCCACTTGGCTTCCTATCTTTTTAACATTTTGTCTTTTTCCTTCTCAATTTCTCTACCACCCTCTTCAATATCTCCCCCCTTCCTTACTAGGTAGTTTTCCTTTATATTTTTATAAATCTTCTTCCTGAGCACTATGGCTAGCTCCTCTCTATCTTTGAAGATTCTATTGTTCCTCTCCTTCCATATGCTCTAGTAGTAGTGAGGTAACATCTAGGTACTTAATTCCTGCAAGATATATAGATTGAACAAATTTTTCCATTGGCTGAAAAAATCTAGGAGATTATCTGGCATGCACTAGCTAATCCATAAGTCTTGGGTAAGGAAATTCCAAACCTCCCTTGAGTAGGAATAGTGAATGAACAAGTGGTTGCTTGTTTCCAGTTGGTTCTTACATAAAATACATTTGCTTGGCATAATCTGTCCTCTTTTTATATGGTTATCCTGAGTGAGGATTTTATACTATAGGGCTGACCAATAAAATATATTAACTTTTGGTATTAGGCTAGGGAGCCAAGCCCTCGACCATCAAGGCTTCTCTTTTAAGCTCCAAAGAGCCATTTAACCTAAAGAAAAAAAGTAGTTTCCATTGGAATTGTCCCCCCAGATCATTTCATCCCTCTTATTTCTAAGAGCCATAGAATTTAACATTAACATGATTGGATTTAGATCTTCAGAGATAATAGACAAATCTTTCTAACCTTGGTCATTCCTTTAGTTACTAACTTTCAGCCCAAAATGTTGAATACAATGATTCACCCAAACTTCATAGACAATATTGTTCATAAGGAGATCCTGAATAAGCCAACTATCAGACCATAACTAGATATCCTCCCCATTCCCCAATTTCCAAGAAACTTTTGACTTAGCCAGGTCCTTGGCTTTAAGAAATCCATTCCAGATAACAGATCCTCTAGGAATATCCTCACTAAAAAGGGTGAACTAAATTGAAGGCCTCTTAATATACTTGTTGACCAAAATTTCTCTCCATTCCCCAGTGCTGTTGAAGATACACCATAATTGCTTTGCCAAAAGAGCCTTGCTTAGATGAGCAAGCTTCCTTATACCAAGACCTCCATATTTCCTAGGAAGACAAACTTTGTCCCAAGCAATAAGAGTATATCTTTTTTTCCCTTCTACACTAGTCCATAAGAAATCCCTCTGTATTTTCTCCATCCTCTCAGCAAATTTCATTGGAATCACAAAAAGACTCAAAGTGTACACATGCAAGTTCTAAAGGGTGGATTTAACCAGTTGGCATTTTCTAGCTTAGCTAAGAGTGACACCTTTCCAACCTACTAACTTTTTTCTGAACCCATCCATAATACCAGTCTAGAAGGAGTCAAGAGGAATCATTCCCAAAGGAAGCCCAAGGTAAGTAGATGGAAACTTTCCCACTCCACAACCTAGAATCCTAGAAATTTTTCTCTATCTATCCTCTGGGGTATTAATAAAGTATAAAGAGCTCTTATCTCAGTTAATAAGCTAACCTGACCCTCTGGAGTAGATATCTAGGACTTCCTTCATAGCTTTTACCTCCTTGATTGAAGCCTCCCCCCCATGATAGTATCACCAACAAAATGCTGATGCAAGAAAGGATCACTTTTAGAGGAAGGTTTTATCCCGTTGATTCTACCTTCCTTCTTCTTTCTCTCAATAAGCCTTCCTATACATTCAACTAGGATAATGAAGATAATAGGTGAGAGAGGATCCCCCTGACAAAGGCCTCTAGAGGGTTTGAAAAAATCTTAAGGAGCTCCATTAACCAACATAGTAAGAGAGGAAGTAGAAACAAGTTGAGATATCAACTTAAAAACTTTTAAATCAAACCCAAAATCCTTGAGCACCATATCAAGAAAAGACAAGTCAACTTAGTCATAGGCTTTAGAGAGGTCTAGTTTAAGAAACATCCCTTCCCATTTTCCTACTTCCATAGAGTGAATCACTTCATGCACCATCTGTTGGAAAATGAAGATGGGATAACTGAGAGGGGAGGGGTGAATCAGTTACCACAAAAACATATTCAATAGTCCCAAAGATGCCTTAAACTTAGTTGCTGCTGCTACTGGGTAAACACATAAATTACTGCTTAAAATTTGATAGATGTTTAGTTAATTTATTAAGCATTTACTGAAATAAGCGACCATGCAAAAGAAAGTAATCATGAACACAGTAGACACCAGATTTACGTGGAAACCCAATATGGGAAAAACCACCAGCAACTAGTCACCAATTTTCACTCTTCTGAAGTGAGCCCTGTTAGGAGCCAACCCTGTTAAAGGTTACAAAACACACTGTTAGGTGTGACCCTGTTAGAGGATTTAATCACCCTGTTAGGAGTGGCCTTGTAAGAGGTCTTTAGAACAATTCAACTGAATTGCCACCCTGTTAAAGGATTTATGGAATGGCTGTTAAACCAACTCTATTAGGAGATTTTGGAATCACTGTTACAATGGTTAGAAAGCAACAATGAATGACCTGAAAATACATGCAACTTATCTTGCTGAATACAGATCTCAGTTTAGCTCCACAAGATCCTTTCTGATTAAATATATCTTTGCAGCTCCAAGATTTCCTTCTGCTCAACTCTGCTTAGGCACACACAAGTCTCTTCCTTGCATTTCCTTGCACTATTCGTATATACTCCTTTTTTTTTCCACCCTTTTCTGCATCTTGAGCCTCTCTTTATATACTATACATGATACCAGGTCGGCCCAACCAACTTGACAAAACATATTCCAAAAGTCAGCTTGAACTAATAATCAAAACAAAATTCTTCACTGGCTGACTCTGCTAAAAAAAAAAAAAAAAAATTGCTTCCTGTGTTAACCGGTAGAACTCGGTAAAAACTACAGTTACCGGGGAATTCGGTAAACTTGCCACTTCTTTTGGAAACCAACTAGACTCGGTAAAAGCTGTCTTCGATTACCGAGTGAGCTCGGTGAAAACTAAGCTTTCCTTAGCTTACCGTGCGAACTTGGTAAACACTAACTGTTTGCTACAAAATCCTTTGATACCCGAGTGATCTCAGTAAGAACTAAACTTTCCTTAGCTTACCGTGTGAACTCGGTTATCACTAACTCACCGTGTGACATATAGGAACGCTTGGTATACACTGCAAAAGGCTTTACTGACCGACTGAGCTCGGTAGACTCTGTAAACTGTTTTCCTGACCGATAGAACTCGGTAGACTCTGTCTGATAACTGATATGACATTTGTGTAACATCAAAGACAATACACAATTACTTAATTGTATCCAACAATCTCCCTCTTTGGCATTGATGGCAACACAACATGTCATAGCAGAAATGAAATTTGAAAGCAAGTCTATAGCAACACAACACAATTAACAATTCTCCCTCTAAGATAGAGAACTCTCCCTCTTACAGTAATCTCCCTCTGTGAAGAAATCAAATTTCAGAAAAGATATGACAGTAATACTCTCCCTCTTTGACAACACATGCCAAAGACAATCCAATTTCAATGAATTTAATTGTACCTTTAGTACTGATTCATATGCAATATTTCCTTGATTTGCTGCATCAACTGATGATTGTTCAATTTTGTAAGAGCTGATGCATCACTAAAACTTATTTTTAGTGAACTTCAGATAGGGGAATAACCCCTAACTTACCTCTGAGATACAAAAATGCATCCTTAGGTAAAGGCTTTGTGAATATGTCAGCAATCTGTTCCTTTGTATGGACATATTCCAATTTGATTTCCTTGTCTTGCACCAATTCTCTGACAAAGTGATACTTGATTGCAATGTGCTTAGTCTTAGAATGCATTACTGGATTTTTAGATATATTGATTGCACTTGTATTATCACAAAACATGATGACTGGTTCCTTGATTTCCATCTTCATGCCTTGTAGCATTTGCTTGAACCAAACAATATTAGAATAGTTTACTGCTGCAGCAACATACTCTGCCTCTGCTGTTGATTGAGCTGTACAATTTTGCTTTTTGCTTGTCCAAGAAACCAACCTCTTTCCAAGAAAGAATGCACCTCCACTTGTGCTTTTTTTGTCGTCAAGGTTTCCTGCCCAATCAGCATCAGCAAACACTTTTAAGTCTAGGTTTCCTCCAAATTTATACCATAATCCATAATCTTCAGTTCCTTTTAGATATCTCATTATTCTCTTGATTGCCATCATGTGATTTTCTCTTGGTTTGGCTGAAAATCTTGCCACAATTCCAACTGCAAGAGCAATATCTGGCCTAGTATGAACTACATATTGCAACTTTCCAATCATAGATCTGTACAATGTCTAGTCTATCTCCTTTGAATCATCTTCTTTGGTAAGTTTTAGTCCAGTACACATGGGAGTTCCAACTGGTTTACAGTCTTCCATACCAAACTTTTTCAATATCTCTTTGATGTATTTTGCTTGAGTGATGTAGATGCCATTCTTGTTCTGCTGAATTTGAAGTCCAACAAAGAATTTGATTTCACTGAACATTGACATTTCAAATTCCTTGCTCATTTGTTCTGAAAATTCTTTGCAAAGATCATCATTCCCTGTGAAAATAGTATCATCTACAAATATTTCTGCCAGGACAATCTTATTTTCTGGTCCTTCCTTGATATACAAACTACTGTTATCATTATTTCTTTGAAATCCAATTTGAATAAGATGGCTATGCAATCTTTCATACCATGCGCTAGGGGCTTGTTTCAGACCATACAATGCCTTGTGCAATTTGCAAACCATGTTCTTTTTATCTGGATCTATAAAACCTTCAGGTTGTTCAATGTAGACCTCTTCATCCAGTATACCATTTAGAAATGCTGACTTGACATCCATCTGATAAACTTTAAATCCTTTGTAAGCAACATATGCTAATAAGGTTCTAACACCTTCCAATCTAGCAACGGGAGCAAAAGTTTCTCCATAATCTATGCCTTCCTCTTGAGAATATCCTTTGCACACTAATCTAGCTTTGTTTCTTGATACTTTACCATTTTCATCCAACTTATTTCTGAAAACCCACTTTGTACCGATTACATTTTTGTCTTTAGGCCTGGGTACAAGAGTCCATGTTTTGTTTTTCTCTATCTGCTCTATTTCTTCATTCATTGCTTCAATCCAATTATCATTTTCTAATGCATCTTTGACAGTTCTAGGTTCAAAATCAGCAAGTAAACAAGTACCTTTCAACTTACTTCTTGTGATGGTTCCTTCAGATTTATTTCCAATGATCTGATCTGCTGAATGATGTCTCCTGACATATTTGGCTAGAACAGGTTCTTTTCCTTTTGGATGAATCTTGTCGTTATCTTCTTGCATTTCTCCTTCATGCTCGGTTTGGTCTAGCTTGGTATCAACTGGCTCGGTATGCACATGCTTGGTTACCTCTGGCTCGGTAATCTCTAACTCGGTATTTTCTGACTCGGTAGACGTTGGCTCGGTAGATGTTTCCTGCAACTCGGTTAGTGATGTCTCGGTAGAAGAAGGTTTCTAATTCTCAGATGCAGTTGATATTATATCCGGATCATTGAAGACGAATCTTTTGTAATCTTCTGGTTCTTTTCTGCTTTCTTCTTCAGTCTTTTCTGCAAACTCATCAACTTTCACATGTATACTTTCTATGACTTTGTGAGTAGATAAGTTCAAGCATCTATATGCTTTACTCTTGCATGAGTATCCAAGAAATATACCTTCATCACCTTTTACATCAAATTTACCTTTTCTAGATTCTTTCAAGATATAACATTTGCTTTCAAATACTTTCAGATAACTTACATTGGGTTTATAGCCATACCATATTTCATAGGGAGTTTTGAATGAGTCTTTTTTTAACT
This sequence comes from Cupressus sempervirens, assembly GCA_028749045.1. Lineage (NCBI taxonomy): Eukaryota > Viridiplantae > Streptophyta > Pinopsida > Cupressales > Cupressaceae > Cupressus > Cupressus sempervirens. Next base: position 656,788,398 of record CM053784.1, read on the forward strand.
GTACTCGGTTTAAGGTATGAACTACTGTACTGATAGCCTCCTTCCAGTATTTGATAGCAACATTCTTTTCTATCATCAAGGTTCTTGCACAATCCATGATGGATCTGTTCCTTCTTTCAGCTATGCCATTTTGTTCAGGAGTACCTGGTGTTGAAACCTGTCTTTTGATTCCTCTTTCAATACAAAAGTTATTGAATTCATGTGAAATAAATTCACCACCTCTGTCTGACCTTAGGCATTTCAATCTTTTCCCTATTTCTTTTTCTACTCTTGCCAAATACCATTTGAACTTTTCAAATGCTTCTGATTTGTTCCTTAGGTACATGACGGTCATCATTCTTGAATAATCATCAACAAAAAGAATAAAATATTTTTCACCAGTATAGCTTTCAGTTTCAATAGGTCCACATAAGTCAGTATGCACAATTTCTAATAAATCTTCAGACTGATAATTTTTGCTTTTGAAACTAGACTTACCCATCTTTCCAATTTGACAATTCTTGCATAAACCGACCTCTGGTTTCTTTAAATCAGGAATGCCTCTCACTTTCTTGAATTTGCTTATCTTTACCAGATTGTCAAAATTCACATGACATAACCTTTTATGCAGTCTTGCTTTGCCTTGGATGAATTCTACTTTGAGTCCATTTTTGAGTAACTATGCCACACTCAACAAATTGTGCTTTAGGCCTTCTACCCAATAAGCATTATCACATACAAGTTCCTGGGTTAGAGTGATTCTTCCTTTTCCTTTGATGCAACAAGGTTCATTGTTTCCAAATCTTACACTGCCACCATCATACTCTTCAAATTGATCAAACTTTGTTTTATCTCCAGTCATATGATGTGAGCAGCCACTATCAATGATCCATGTATCATTCTTACTTATGTGAGAGATGAGTGCCATTTCTTCATTGTCAGATTCATCTTTTATAGCAATGTAAACAATCTCATCCTCTTCTTCATTATTAGAATCATTAGAATCTTTAGCCATAAAACATGATTTCTTACTTTTATCCTTAAATGATTTGAGATCTTTCTTACTGTTCCATTTATTATCTTTCTTTTCATCTTTATCTTTCTTGTTTGGACACCTTGCAACAATATGACCGACTTCTTCACATGAAAAGCAGATTAGGGGTACTTTACCTCTATATTTACCTCTTCCTCTTGAATATTTCCTTGCAAGTAGAGCTTCAATTACTTCAAGGTCGCTATCAGAGCTCTGATTTGATTGATCTTCACTGTCTGACTGAGATTCCTTCTTCTTCTTGCCTTTGTCCTTGAGTGAAAACTTGGCTTCAAATGCAGACTCAATGTTCTCTGCAGCTGGAACATAATTATCAAAATTATCTAGTTCAAATGCTGTCAATCTTCCAACTATGGCCTCTAGGTTTATCTTGTGATTGGCCTCACACCTTCTTTCTTGAATGGCTGATACCCTGATGGCATAAACTGGAAGTAGAGTTCTAAGAACTTTACTTATGACTGTCTCTTCACTGATACTTCCTCCAGAAGCTTTGATAGCACTGACACATGCTTTAATTCTTTCAACATATTTGGCAATGTTCTCATCTTCTTTCATTTTCATCTGATCGAACTGTCCTCTCAGACTTTCAGCTTTGGCTCTTCTGACATTGTCATCTCCACCATAGATCTCTTTCAGTCTTTCCCACATTTCATAGGCAGTAGTGTAGTCCTTGACATCATCAAACTCTTCATAACTCAAGGCAGATGCAATATCAATCATCATAATGTTATGAGTTTTCTTTATAGCAATGTCATTGACTGATAATGTACCTGATGGTTCTACATATTTCTCATTAAGATATTTCAGACCAGTGTCACCAATGGAAGCTAGATGAAGTCTCATTAATCCCTGCCATGCTGAGAAGTTGTTTCGGTTAAGCCTTGAGATTTCCCTCTTGTAAGACATCTTGATCTTTGGCTTAGATCTTTGAAATCTCCTCCACAAGCACCAAAAGCTCTGATACCAATTGTTGGAAAATGAAGATGGGATAACTGAGAGGGGAGGGGTGAATTAGTTACCACAAAAACATATTCAACAGTCCCAAAGATGCCTTAAACTTAGTTGCTGCTGCTACTGGGTAAATAAATTACTGCTTAAAACTTGATAGATGTTTAGTTAATTTATTAAGCATTTACTGAAATAAGCGACCATGCAAAAGAAAGTAATCATGAACACAGTAGACACCAGATTTACGTGGAAACCCAATATGGGAAAAACCACCAGCAACTAGTCACCAATTTTCACTCTTCTGAAGTGAGCCCTGTTAGGAGCCAACCCTGTTAAAGGTTACAAAACACACTGTTAGGTGTGACCCTGTTAGAGAATTTAATCACCCTGTTAGGAGTGGCCTTGTAAGAGGCCTTTAGAATAATTCAACTGAATTGCCACCCTGTTAAAGGATTTATGGAATGGCTATTAAACCAACTCTGTTAGGAGATTTTGAAATCACTGTTACAATGGTTAGAAAGAAACAATGAATGATCTAAAAATACATGCAACTTATCTTGCTGAATACAGATCTCAGTTTAGCTCCACAAGATCCTTTCTGATTAAATATATCTTTGCAGCTCCAAGATTTTCTTCTGCTCAACTTTGGTTAGGCACACACAAGTCTCTTCCTTGCATTTCCTTGCACTATTCGTATATAATCCTTTTTTTTTCCACCCTTTTCCGCATCTTGAGCCTCTCTTTATATACTATACATGATACCAGGTCAGCCCAACCAACTTGACAAAACATATTCCAAAAGTCGGCTTGAACTAATAATCAAAACAAAATTCTTCACTGGCCGACTCTGCTCAAAAAAAAAAAAAAAAAAAATTGCTTCCTGTGTTAACCGGTAGAACTCGGTAAAAATTACAGTTACCAGGGAACTCAGTAAACCTACCACTTCTTTTGGAAACCGACTAGACTCGGTAAAAGATGTCTTCGATTATCGAGTGAGCTCGGTGAAAACTAAGCTTTCCTTAGCTTACCGTGCAAACTCGGTAAACACTAATCGTTCGCTACAAAATCCTTTGATACCCGAGTGATCTCGGTAAGAACTAAACTTTCCTTAGCTTACCGTGTGAACTCGGTTATCACTAACTCACCGTGTGACATACAGGAACGCTCGGTATACACTGCAAAAGGCTTTACTGACCAACTGAGCTCGGTAGACTCTGTAAACTATTTTCCTGACCGATAGAACTCGGTAGACTCTGTCTGATAACTGATATGGAATTTGTGTAACATCAAAGACAATACACAATTACTTAATTGTATCCAACACCATCATGATCGAGTCTAAAATCTATCTACCTGGGACAAAAACTGTTTGTTGCTGTGATATGATCAAAGGGAGGAGCTTGAGCAACTTAGAAGTAAGCACCTTTGAAATAATCTTGTAAAAGGAATTGCATAAGCTAATAGGTCTAAACTTGTCCAAAGAGTTAGTCCTAGGAACTTTGGGAATGAGAACCAAGAAAGTGGAATTAATCTCCTTAAGAATTCTCCTGGCTCCAAAGAATTCCTGAACTACTGTCACCACATCTTCCATCACCACCTGCCAATACATTTGAAAAAAGAAGGTTGGAAACCCATCTGGGCTTGGAGATTTATTAGTAGGAAAAGAAAAGAGAGCTTCACGAACTTCAAAAGTAGTAGGAATAACTTGAAGCATTAAATTATGGTGAGGTTGGATGATTTGAGGAATGCAAGCAACCATGTATTCCTGGTCCACCTTAGACACCAAAGGGTACCAAGACAAGAGAGAGGAGAAGAAGGATACTACTTCAGCTGATATATCATTCTCCTTAGTTAGATGATCCTGCCCTTTCTTGATACCAACAATTCTATTATTAGCTCTATGCTTGAGAGTGGTTAGATGAAAGAACTTTGAATTTTGATCTCCATCTTTAAGCCAGTTAATCCTAGATCTTTGTCTCCAGAACTTCTACACTTTGCTAATAATATTATGTAAGTTTGAAAGAATAGACAACTTAGCCTCCCTATTAAGCTCATCATACCCATCCTGCTGAATAGAGGCTTGAATAGAAATAAGTTTATCAGACAAGTCATCTTTCTCAAAAAAGATATGGCCAAAATCAGATTTGTTCCAAACTTTAACCATCCTCTTAACATTACTCAGTTTCCTAGGAAAGTCTAAACATAGCAGTGCCTTCCACATCTATTCCCCACCAATTTTAAACTTTATCCAAAAGATTAGGATGAGTGATCCACATTTTTTCAAATCTAAAAGGGGGGTTTCTTCTAGGTCCTATAGGAACAACTGAGAGGGAGATATGAGAATGGTCAGAACCCACTCTAGGCAAAAGAGCTAACCTACAAGTGGAAGACTACAACCAATTAGGAGAGATTAAAACTCTATCTAATCTAACCTGGATACAATCCTACCTAATACATTTTTTTGACCAATTAAAGGCACCTCCCATTAGATCCAGATCCAAAAAAGCCAAACCATTGATGAAGCTAGAGAGGTCTTGTTTACTTTCCTAGTCTAGAATCAGACCACCCATCTTCTCCTCATCCATAAGAGGGGTATTGAAATCTCCCATAATGATACCTTTCTTTAAATTACTACTCTACACCAACTCTCCTACTTTAGTCCAGTAATTCTTTCTTTCTCTTTTATTGTTAGGAGCATATAAGTTTAGAAAAAGCCTTTTTTCATTGGATTGAATATGATAAACTTTACAGAAAAGAATATTACCTTCATTAAAAACTGATTCAACTCTAAAATGCTTGTTATTAAATAGAGTCAGTAGACCACTAGAAGCACCTTCTGAATCCAAAGTCTCCCCACTCATCGTGTTACTAAAATTAATTTTCTCCAAAAAATCCTTTTGCATCTTAGTTTCTTGGATCATCATAATATCAGGTCTTTGATCTCTGATCAAATTCCTAATAATTTCCTATTTGTGGGCTCAATTTAGGCCCCTAATATTCCATGAAATAATCTTCATTTTCCATTCTTGTAACACTCTTAAAGAGTTCTCTAGTGCCCATTTGCTAAACATCTTCTAGTCTCCTCCTCTCTGGTTTGCTTCTCTGTTCTTCTACCTCTTCTAGCCACTGATCCCACATCCTGTTTACAACTACTTCTGATCTCAACCAGAGAGGCCAAAGAGGGTTCTCTAACATATTTCTTCCTAGGCTTAGGGGAAAGAAAAAATTCTCTTTCCAATTCAATGTCCAACGACTTAGATACAATAAGAGCATTCTTTGGAGTACTTGGAAGATCCTCCTAATCATCAAGAACCTTCTCCAAAATATCATTCTCCACTACTCTTTCATCTCCTACTCTAGTGGAAACAAGATTATCCTCTGGACCTTGATAGATAATTATATCCTTCTTAACTCTATCCTTTTCTTCTTCGTTGGAGGTCAAAACACACCCCCCTTCAAACTCTTTAGGGATCCCTTCTGAATTAGCCTTCAACATAATCTACTTTGAAGCATCCTTGCATTCAATTACCATAGGATTAACCTATTGCAATTTTGTTGTCCCTTCCATGACCTAAGATTCAACTACCTCTTGAATGACATCTTGAATTTCATTTGGGTCATTTGCCTCTGGCAGTTCCTTTAGATTGATGGATCCATCAACATTTAAAGATTTCTAGGCTAGCTCCAAAATCTCAGTTTGGGTAACATCGTTCTTATCTTTGGTCTGAGGTATTACAACAAAATAAGATAGCTTTTAATTTTTGTCTTTCTTAACTTCTACAACCTTTTGACCAACCATTTTAGAACCATCCTTCTAGCCTAATATGGTGGTCTTCTTCTTCCAAAATTTCTTGTCCCTATTGAGATAAGAAGAAGAAAGAATCTTTTTCTTATCCATCTTTGCTTTCGAACATTGAAAAGCCTTATGTCCAATCTTTAAACAATGAAAGCATCCAAAAGGTACACTCTCATAGTCCAACTGCTAAATATGAGTATCGAGTTTAGACTCAAAACACACCACTTCTAGCATATCATCTCCTTCCCTAACTCCTATATAGATGCTTGCATATGTTAGTATGCTCTTAGAAGCAGTGGTAGGATCAATAGATAAAAGTTCTCCAAAAGAATTGGTGACACCCAAAAAAACATCCTCATTCCAAAATTCCAAGGGCAGCTTAGGGAGTCTAACCCATACTAGAGATTTTTGAAAAAAGGATTCATTTAAGTCCAATTTTGAAGACCATTTCTGCAACACCAGTGTTTCCCATCCTATGCTCCAGGGCCCTTTACACAGAATATTAGCCATGTCCTCATTACAGGTGAAGTCAAAAGAGAGAAAACCCTTTGCCATTGTAGTAATATTGACCTAACCTTTTAGATGCCATTTCTTCATGGTTAAGGACTGCACCACATCGATGTTTGGTCTCTGACCGATAAACTTCCCAACCAACGTGGAGGCCATCAAAGCAATACTATGATCAACTAATTCATCTGGAATATCAATCATGCACGATCCCTTTTCCAAACTAGAAATAATATTAACTAGAGGGAAAGATGACTTACCAGAGGGTTTGACACCAAAGTATGAGGCCTATTTCACTAGAAGATTCCCTGGCCTGTCCACCTTGGGTTGCATTTTTGGCTTGTCTTGGACTCTGCCAACAGCACGTGGGTCCCCATCCCCATTTTTTGCCTCTCTACACTTTGCCTGAAACCACTCCTTCATACTTGGTTTTTGATTTCCTCCTCCTTGAGGATTCCTGCTTGAGACCAGATTTGAAATTTAAATAGGTGCTTCCCGTCCACTCCCCTATCCACTCCCTCTCTCCATTCTTTTTTACCAAGATCTATAGTTGCTACCGAGCTTATTGATGTATTGGGAAACATCAATGTTATCTAGGACTATTGAATCTTTTAAAGCTTGGTCAAGGATCTTTTGATGTTGAGGGGACACATGCAACAAATCTAGGATGGATATTTGCATATGGGTTTTTCCAAGTTGATCTATAAGACTGTAATTTCAAGAGGTAGGATCAACAAGTTTACCAGGGGCTATGGGTCTAGTAGAGATATTAGGTCTAACTTGGGCCATAGGTCTAGCTGGGGCTCTAGGTAATGTGATCCGAGTGTGATGGGTGGTGACAACACAGTGAGGGTCTTCAATTTTCAAAGTGAATGTGGATATGCGGGAAGCAGACCCATTGAAATAGTTGATTATGTAGTCATATCTAGTGCATGTGTAGTTTATATTAACTTGGGAGCTTGAGTTTGAACTAGAGGCTTTTCTTTTGTCATGATTACCCAAGGGATCTTTATAAATAGTATGATCAGAACTAGATGCTAGTAATGATGGATCAACTATGATTATACTATCATTGATAAGATCTTGTATTTTACATTTTAGCTGAAAACATGATGTGTTATTGTGTCCTTTGGTGTGATGGTAATCACATAATTTGTTGTCATCCCACTAAGACGCCTTAGTTAATGGTTCATCTTTGGTCAGGGGTAACTAAATTTTTTGTCTTTGGTTCTAGGATGTCTTCGAGGTTTGTCCTATGTGGAAGTCTCAGTTTTTAGTTTTTGAGGTGGTGTTTTATTGGGAGTTTGTGAATTGGTAGGGTTTTCACCTTTTAAGGTCAATTGAGGTTGTGCTATGCTAATCGTTCATGCGTCCACAATGCCATCATTGTCACATTCTTGTTTTTGCAATTTTTTTTTTGCCTTGTCATTAGATGATTTGGTGGTTGTGTTTTCCTTGTTCATTTTGAGGATTCCCTTATGGATGAGAGCATCCTCAACAATAGCCCCTCTTTTCATCAGCTTAGAAATGGTGCTTGGACTTTTGATCTTGAGTTCATACATTAAGTTAGGGACTAGGTTTTCAATGCACAGATTAACTTGTTATTCCTTAGGAATGTTTAGTGAGCATTGACTAACTAAGTTTCTCCGGCATAATAAGAATGTGATAAATGGTTCTCCCATCTTCTATTTAGTTGAGCAAAAATTAGAAAGTGTCACCTCATTTGTAATGTTGAAGGAAAAGTGGGAGATGAACTTGTCTGCTAATTTTGACCAAGAGTTTATGTTACCAGGATGTTTGGAGTACTATTCAAGTGTGGGCCCACCTAGAGAATGAGGGAATAGTCTCATGAGTTAGGTAGGCTCATCACTACGTTTGGTACAAGAGGTACAAAATTCTAGGATGTGATCAACAGGGTTACCTTTTCCTTGATATTGCTCGAATCTAGGTGCCTCAAATAATTTTAGGAATGGAGGCATATACAAAATTTTATCAAATGGATTAGGATGTAAGTCCCTCTCTGTGTATAGAGCCTATTTATTTTGAACTCCCAATGCCTTGACTTGTTTGGAAAGTTGTTTGAATTGTTGCAATAACTCTTCATTAGGGTTTTGAATGATAGTTTTCTCTTCAAGTTGTTTGTCTTTACAAGTAGATCATTTTCTATGGCGAGAACTATGTCTACTCGATTTTGACATTTCTATGTTTGAAGAGTTAGGTGATGTGTCACTAGGTGGTGGAGGTATGTTAGTACCTCAAAGACAAAAGGGTCCTTGTTGTGGTACATGTTGGGGTACTCATTGTGATACTTTTTGTGGTACTTGTGGTATTGATTCTCATTTTTGTACCATGGGTTTTTGTCATATCACTCGTTGTGGTACTTGTGGTATTGATTGTGATTGTTGTATCATAGGTTGTTGTTGTATCACTTATTATGGTTATTGTTGTGCCATTTTTTGCTGTTGTTGTTGTGATACCTTTTTTGGTTGCATGTGAGACCACAAATGTGACTTTCGTTGTTGTAACAAGTGTAGTTGATAGGAAATTTATTGCTCTAGATGTCTTTGGTATTCCAACTGTTGTTTGAGTTGCTCTTGTTGTTTAGCAAAGAAGGCTTGTTGATATTAGAATTGATTTTGGTACGTTGCATGTAAGTCAAGTGGATTCACATTAGGTTGTGCATTAGGGATGTTGGATCCTTGTACCACTTGAGGTTTTTGTTGTGGTTGATATTGCTGTTGATATGTTGTTTGTGTGTTAAGTGGATTTTAACTTGGTTGTGCATTAGAAATGTGAAGTCCTTGTACCACTATAGGTTATTATTGTCTTTGAAGTTGGTTATGTCCTTGATAATTTAACATCATGTTTGGGTTGTTGTTTTGATACCTTTGTCTATTAGATGTTTCTCCCTAGGACATCATATTGATTTGGTAATGAGACATGTTCCTTTTGGGAATGGGTGAAATGTCAATAAGACTCATCCTTTATATGTCAATAGGGGTCTTTTTAATTGATGTTTCACATGGTATATTTATGGAAGGCTCCATAAAATTTGATGTCATAACATTTGGTAAAGTTAGGAGCACGGGTGTGCTTTGTTGATTTCCCTCCAAAGGAGGCATGTTTGGCATCCCTAGAGTGCAAGTCCCTTTTGGCACGTCTTGTTATTTCATTACTTGATTGAGGTTGATTTGTAACATCCTTTTGGGATATTTAGGAAGAGTCTTGTTTCTATTTATTGATGGTGGTTCATTAAACAAGGGATTGATATTGATGTGCTCAAATGTACTTTGAGGGATTTCAATGGTTGATTTTTGATGGGATCTTATAGGTATCATCATTATGTTTGAAAATTCCAAAGGTTGCTGGCCTTTGTCTAAGTACAAATTAATCATGGGTTGCATGGTTTTGAGTGTTGGGTTGGTTTGATGTTTGGACTTAGGTCCCTCCAAGTTTGGGTTGAATTTGATAATTGCTTGGGCTACCAAAAGTTTAAAGTTCTTGCAAAAAGTCTTGTCTTGGCAAGCCCTAGCCATTTCTACATCTGTGATACCATAATCCATGTTAGAATCATCACTTAGGTGTAAAGTACCTTGTATGTTTGAGGTGTTAAAGGTACTTGTGTTAGGTTGACTAAATTTGAATGGGTGAGTTTATTCATCCTCAAGGGTTGTAGGTACACTTCCACATCCAGGTGGTATGGGTACAAATATAGGTTCAAAATTAAGATTCCATTGAAACATTATGTGTGTAGAGGAAGTGCTTGAAGGAAATTTTATATTAGGTGTGTTGTTTAGGGTTGGTGGTGTCATTCCTTGATGGTTATGATCTTGCATATACATGCTTAAGGGGTCCACAAGTAAAGGTTGTGATGCTTTGATTTGGTCTTTGTCAAACATTTTTTGGGGTTTCTTTCCCTTCTTTTCTCTTGGATGAGCTTTAGGTATCACTTTGGGTTGTGTCTATACCTCGAAAAATAAGGGTTGATAGAGTGCTTTAGGTCTCTAAGCTAATTGTGTCCTTGTAAGTGCTAGCATGATACCTAAGGATGCAAATGCAATGGAGAAAACCCTACATGGACACTTTGCCTCCTAAGTGTGCACCTAAACTACCAACTGCACTAAGATAGTACCAAGTTAGCCCTTAGTACACTTGGGGCCCTAAAGGTATGCAATTGGTAAGTAGAAGGTATGCAATAGGTAAAAAGAGGTGTTAGAGTGACCAATATGCATAATGTGAATGATTTGTGTTTTTAGGTGTTTTTTAGGGTTTAGGAATTCAATGCAAGCTATGGAAGTATAGTTTAGGGTTTTGGAACCTAGAATTAAATCTCTAATTACCAAGTGCACTCTAAAACTAGCAACTACACACTAAAACTACCAACTATGCAGTTGGTAAAATAAGGCAAAACTTGGAAATCTGGAAGTGGGATATGCAAGATATGAGTATTTTTTGGATTTTAAAGTGTTTAAGGATGTTATGCAATGTGAGGAAGTGTTAAATGAACTAGGGTTTTGATATACAAGGTGCAAATGTCCTAGGGAAATTCTGCAAATGTAAATGTAAATGACATTTTTGATTTTGACTAAAAGGGATGAAAATGACTCTAGGCTATGAAAAATGAAGATTAGGGTTTGAATTTTGACTTGGGAATGATGTTAGAGGTTGATTTATGAAAGGCGGATTATGCAAAGTATGGTATCCTAAGGTTGATAATGAAATTTGGGACATGCAAGAATGAGGATATGATATCATGAGGACAAATTGATTAATAGACAAGTTGATAGGGTTTGATATTGGAAATGATGCTAGGGTTTGGGACAATGCAAGATGAAGTGATTATGAAACTAAGGTAAGTCAAAATGATGTTTAGAGAGACTAGGAATATTATAATTCTATGAAAAGGGTGAATGTAAGGTTTTTAATTTAGGATCAAATATTTGGAATGTATTTTGTCTAAGAGTTTAACCTTGTGAAGATGGACCTTGGATCTTGACCAAAAAGAGATAAAAGACAAAAAGATCAAGTTGATAAAAGTGACAAGGTCAAATCTATCAAGACATAGATAGATTTTGACCAAATAAAAAAGATAAAAATGACAAAAGAACTAGTCAAGATCCATCATCCATCAACATTAGGAGATACTCTAGGACTCATACTTTCTTCTAATGTTTGACTAAGCTCAAAGGTTTTGAGTTCAAAATGATGGTTATTCTGATTAGATATGCAATATGAAAAGGTCTTAAGATGAAAAATGATTCTTTTGGTGCAAGATGATGTTTTGGGTCATATGCAGAATGAGGACCTACAAAGGCTTCTAGATGTAGTTTTAGGGTCCCAAAATGCAATTTGGAGACCCAAAATGGTCTTGCTAGTCACAAAGTGCACTTTGATAGCATCATGTGTGCTCCAATAGCACCAACTAAACCTATGACACACTTGGGGCTAGTTTGAGCATAGTTGGTAGTTTCATGGTGCAGTTGGGAGACTAGGTTAAATGTATGCTGATTCTAGATTGGGTGATTGTCAAATTGATATGCTAGAGAGCTAGGTTGTTGGGGGCAATGTTGAGACAAGATTGAAGATACATAATGAGGTTTATGAACTAAGGAATGAAGCCCTAAGTGAATACAACAATGGTTAGGACATGTAGAATGCAAATCAGGACATGCTGAGAAAGGGAGGCCTACCCAGGTACCTAATGACACTCCTAAGGTCCCAAAATGCTATTTAGAAGTCTAAACTAGGTTCTCAAACTACCAAGTTTTCTCAAATAGAGCCAACTATTCCTATGGTGCACTTGGGGCTAGTTAGAGAATAGTTGGTAGTTTCAGAGTGCAACTAGTAAATTGGGCTGAAACTAAGGTGATGTTGGGTTTTGTGGTTTCCAGATTGATGTTCTAGTGAGCCAAATAAGAGAGGATAGTTCTAAGACTAGAATGAAGGTGTAAAACTATGCTTAGAATACCTAGAATGAGGTTTAAAGTGTGCAAGATGAAGGTTGGGTAATGCAAGAATGCAAATGAAGACATGCAAGATGCAGATTTGAGGTTGAAAAACAAAGACTAAGGGATGCAAAGTGAAGCCTAAGGAATGCAATATGAATGAAAAGAGATGAAAAATGAAGACTAAAAAGATGCAACATGAATTCTAGAGGATTCAAGGATGAAGGTAAAAATATGATGAATGCAAGTGTATACTATGTAAAGATGGAATCTAAGTCATGCCAAGCACACCTAAGATCACAAGTTGTCATGTTTTCCAAGTCTTGAGTATTTTGGATGAAGGTTTGTAGTATTTTGATAAGAGATGTAACATTTTGACAATGTGTAATGTTTTGAAAAAGTGTGAATAGTATCTAAGGTGTAAATTTTCTAATTTGGTTTTATCTTGATTAATGTTTTCCACATATGCAAAATACAATAAACAAGAATAGTTATTGTTAAAGTGAAAAGGCACACCACAACCTAGGCTTTAAGACTATATCCATTGAATTCCCACTTGAACCAAAGTTGAAACATGCTTATCTAGAGTGGAAAACCTAGGATCTTGGCACCACAGGCTCTCCTTTATAGTGTAATCACTTCTCAGGGCTACCAAGATCTGAATCCCAATGATCATCACTTCCCAAGGGACTTTTGCCTCTACTAAGGACCGTGAATACGTGGGATGTCTTCATAGGCATGGGTGACCCTTGAGCCAATGGATAGAGAGATTTTTGGTCTCTAAAAAAAAGTATTTAGTGAGGGAATTTTGCTTGCTAAGTGAATAATAAACTTCCTTAGAAGGTCTCCCAGCCCTAAGAACCAAGGTTTGATACACCACAAGGGTATTGGAGGAGACCTATCACACAACAATACTATTGACATGAAATTAACCATATCAAGTTTGTTATAGAGGATGGAATGTTGACCTGGCTTTGGCCAGTTACTACTTTGAGGTTGTCCCCTGGGGTTCACCAAGTGGTGAGTCTTGGGTCCAAGGTAGGCCTCTCTATAGAAATTTCATAACTTTCTCTTGCACCCAAGATCCACAAATGGTGAGGGGAGAGGATATGTCCATGAAACTCCTAGGATTATTAATAATGCATATACACCAAGTAGTATAGAAAGTTCATTTTAGTGCATTAAACAAAGTGTTATCTAATCTAGAAAAACCACACATAGAGTTTGGACAAGCACACGGGTCTTCAACAATGTCCTGCAAACAAGCATTAGTATTTTTTCAATGAATGTCTTCTACCAATGATCACCACATGCTACAAATAGATCATAAATAACACAAAATCATCTACTCTAGTCCTAGAATGAAATTTAAACCCTAGATGTAGATTTTGATCAAAATAGGTGCTTTTTGTGAACCAACTGCTCTCTAACAGAGCAAACTGCACCCCAGAAGGCCATAATGACTGAGAGACCCCCAAGTGCACTCAAATAGTGCTAATTGTACCCATGATTCACTTGGGCTTCAAAAGGGCATAGTTGGTTGTTTTGGTGCGTAGTTGGGAGGGTAAATGTAGAGTGTTAGGAAATGATGCCTAAACAAGACCCATAAACTAAAAATTTAAAACGTAGTCAACCAAGTGCACTCAGATAGTGTAGAGTGCACCCCTAGTGCACTTGGGGCCCAGAAGGGCACAGTTGGTTGTTTCTAAGCATAGTTGGTAAGTTGTGAACAACCGATGGGGGTTATGGTGACTCCTAGGCCCCTAAAATAGCTTCCTAGAGGCCCCAAGTGTGCCTTGACAGAGCATAGTGCATTGTAAGACAAAAAGCTAACAAAATGGATAAATGAGAGCTTAGAGTGATATTACTAGCCCCTAATTAAAATAGGTATGATAAGAAAGAGAAGATAACCATTATACCCTTCCAAACAAGCTCCTTCCTTGCACCTACAAGCACAAAATCAAGAAAACCCAAGTTAGTTAAGCATGATCTTCATGTCAGGTTCACCAATTGTAGGACCAAAATATGGGTTAATATCTAACATACTATAGGAAAATCAAAAAACTTAATAAACATATGCTAATACCCTCTATTATACCATGAAAGCCAACTAAAACAAAGAAAGCAACATAAAGTAAAAACTCCCTCTTTAGTTGTAGCTCCTTCTTTCTTCTCCATATGATTTAGCTCTAGTTGCCTATAATACACACAATTGAAAAGAAAAAGTCTATGATAATGATAATGATAATGATATGAGAGTACTAGAAGTGATTTGAAGCTTGATGATTATGGACTTAGGCATTACAATAGGAAATGAGAGGAAGAATGCTCAATTTATAGTCATCACACAAGAGGAGAGCATTGGACTTGTCACCTTGGATATGCAACTTGGCAAGAGATTCCTTTGAGAATAAATGACACATATGACACAAGGTACCAAATATAAGATTTTATGACACTTGGAAGCCAAACATGGCTTAAAATGGTGGAGGATCTATGATGTGTCATGTGACACCTCAGCCACTTAAAGCCAAGAATCTATGACAATGATGACTAAATATAGATATGTGTAAGGAATAAAAATATATGGATTATGACAATTCTTAGCCAAGTGTAGATAGAGAATCCATGATGTAAGATGCCCTTGTGTCATGATGATATCAAGATTATGTCAAAATTATGTGGAATATTTGAATTAAATTTTTTTTATTCCCCACAAATGGAAATTAGGAATTTGGAAATTAGAGGTAGAAAATGCGACTTAGGACATTGAGAATTTTCATGGTTTGCGAATGATGAATCAATTAATTAATAAAATTAATTAATTGAGGATGTTAATTAAGAAGAATTAATAGCAAATCTGACAAAAAATGATTGGAATGACATAGGATTAAATTATGGTTTATTTAATCCTATAGAGAAAATTAATAGATGACTGGCCAATTTAATTAATAAATGCAAAAATATCCTTTGATGAAATGTGATGATTACATAGATAAACTAGAATAATGATGGGTAGAGCAAAGCCATGGTCAAATTGATTGATTGATTAAAATTGATAGCATGCCAATGACACATGACATGGATTAAGGACACAACATTTAATTGATATTGTAAATGCTACATGATCAAGATTGATTGATATGGTTGATCATAATAACATCAAAAAATGTTGTCAATATT
The DNA here is from genome assembly GCA_028749045.1 of Cupressus sempervirens. Lineage (NCBI taxonomy): Eukaryota > Viridiplantae > Streptophyta > Pinopsida > Cupressales > Cupressaceae > Cupressus > Cupressus sempervirens. Next base: position 656,803,807 of record CM053784.1, read on the forward strand.
ATTAAATTAATTTGATGATGTCATGATCTAATACTAAGGGATTTGATAATGTTAATGATCAGATGACAAGCATGATAGTTTGACCTAGCATTGAGAGCCATGACATTACTAAGGTTGGATTAATAGGTTTAATAAATTGATAGGTTTTCAAGGCACTAAAAGCCACAACAATGCTTAGGATTGGATAGATAATGATTGATTTAAGGTATCTAACATGTTTTAAAAGGATTATGGTTGGTTTTGGGTGATTCTAAGTAGATTTTGGTGATTCTAAGTTGATTTGATATGATTTTGATAATATTGAAATGGTTTTCTATTGATCATATATGATTTAGAAATGATCTGCAATTGATGTGAAGATGCATATTGGTAAAAGCACAAACCTGTGTCACTCTTTTGTAAAGGAAACAACTAACAGAAGTATACTTGTTCACCTTCAATGACATAAAATTGGTATTATTATTTTGAATTTGAAAATTAAGTAAACTAAAAAAATGTATAAATGGATGAATTTTAAGATTATAATTTTTAATAATTATTTGGAATAAGAATCATTATATTTTCCTAATTTTTATAGATGATTTTTTAGCTATTGAAAAAGGCTGAAAAATTAGGGGTCTAGTTCCCACCACAAAACTAAATGGAAATAAACTTCTTTGCCTTTGATCTCAAACCATGTTATAGATAACATATATAGCTAGAACAATAAAAAACAAAAATCAGCTTTAGACCTATATTTTCTCTTTTATAATGGTTCAAACTTCAACTCACCTGAAATCAATAATTTTCATCTCCCACCATATCTTTCAAAACAAATCTATTCTAACTAGGAGAAAAATTATACATTTTAGAAGAAGATTCTCTCCTCTAGAACACCATATAATTTAAATATTTTTTGATATGATTTAATATTTTCTTCTTTCTCAAAATGAACATCTTTTTGAATGTTAAAATATGTGGTTGTAGAATTTTTAAATTACAATATATACTATATCTAATTAAAACACTATAAAATCTAAATGAGAATATTCTTGACTCTAAGCTCTATAAAATGGTGTTTATATGTTATTAAGAAAATATCATAAAAAATAGTAAGAATTATTGAAATGCCACTTTTTTGAAATAATTTCATTTTTTTAATAATTGGATACAAACTAGTATAAAACATACATTTAATAGACATTTCCAATTGGAAAAGTGTGAGACCATATATAACTTAGCTAGAATGAGTTTACCTAGATTGTATTTTTGAAAAAAAATTACTTTTAGATATAAATACTCAAATTTAGTCATTCTGATAAGTTAGCCTGAAAGGTGACACAACATTGTACTTTTACCCATACGAATGATGAATAACATTGTTGAGATATAATCATGTTGGCCAAAAGACTAGAATTAATGAAATGAGGAAATGTGATGAATTAGTGCAAAAATGTGATTAAACTATAGACGTGAACCATTTTTGAGCGTCTACAATCATACATATGTTGCACACTTATCTTTACAAGATAATATATTTACTTATACCTCACACATTCATAATTCCCTGCTTAGTTGACCTTCATGCTTTCACATGCTTGGGATAATATAAAATAACTTATGGAATAATATCCACATATTTGGCTCATTATGACTTAGTAATTATTTTGTCACCAAAATAATTCCTCAAGCCGTACAATCCAATTCTCTGATATGCTCTATTTTGCACTGTGTAATACCTATACTAGTATTCCAATTGTAACTTGTGCCATAATATCCATGAACACATGTGCACTTGTACATGTCATCATGACACTATCATAGAGCTTTCCTCAAATGCACATAAGCTAATTATTAATGAGTCATTCATACACATCACATCTACTCTCTGTGCTCTTGCAAACTGTCTTATAGTTAGACAATTTCTATCTTTAAATGCATAAATGAAATGTTGAATACATGTTGCCATAAATGAAAACTATCAAGACATATATCTGACCATATTTCTAACAATCTCCCCCTTTGGAATTGATGGCAATGTTTGAGAAAATCAGCTAAGTCTGAAAATGATGTCATACATAACAAAAACACATAAAAGTAACTATACAAAATTGCCTTCAAAACATAACAATTCTATTCATATTTTAATGGATCATTACATTCCTTATCACTCCTTTACATTGATACATAAGTACATAAATGTACTCCCCCTTACATACACAATACATACAATTTTCCTTTACATATTACTCCCCCTTTGACATCAATGGCAAAGGTGTCAAAAATTGTATCCAAAACTAGCTAGCCCATTGCTAATCAACTTGTCATTCTAGAAAAACCCTCTGGATAAAAAAGTTTTAGCCTATCCACTTCTTTCTTCCAATTTTCCTTCATTGAATTAGAAATACTAATTTGTGCACATAGTGCATAGGATGCCACTTCAACTACACTCAAGTCAGTTTATGCATGTTAGGATTAAACCACAGACATAAATAACAATTGCATGAAAATATAAACAATATCATAAAATAATAGATCTCATAGAAAGAACACAAGACACTAAGATTTAATGTGATTCACCCAATCCTTGGGCTATGTCCACCAAATAGAAAGTGTGATATTATTACGATCCAGTGATTACAACCTAATTACAATCTGTAATCCCTTACAGCTCAATACCACCGCAAGAACCAAGTTTTGCATCACCTTATGAAACAATCCCTAACCCTAAGCTCTTTTATACAAGTATTAAACCACTTTAGGGTTATAATTAATAATTACATGTCAGCCCAAAATGAAGTATGTATAGTACTTCCTTGATCAATCACCACAAACTAACAATTCAAACTTGTCATAGGAAGTCTTTGCTAAAAGACATTCCTCTAGCTACCTCTATAAAGTACTTATCTTAAGTGAAAAAATTTCTTTAAGAGTAGAGAATCTCTTTTATGCCTTCTCCTTGTCAGATTCTAAGCCTCTAATCACACTGTTAATCTTCTCCACTTCTATTCCACACTCTTCAATGTTGGTCTCTAGGAGCTATAATTTCACAGTGAGTGATTCAAGTTCACTCAAGTTACCCTTAATTTTACTCTCAAAGTTAGTCAGATATTTGTATGACAACATGCACTGTTTATACAATCTCTTCCCTTCATCAATGTATTTTCTAAGTTCCTTGATGCTTCCATCAAGTACTTTTAAGTTATTTCTTACATTAGTGCATATTGTATCAAACAATAATGCATCATGCTTCACCTATGCTTGCCTTGAAGCTACTTCTACTAAAGTTGTGGAATCTTCATCAATGATCTTCACCAACTCTTTGGCTTTTAACTACAAGTTTGGATTAGCTATAGTTTTGTTGACTATCTTCTGCATTCTATCCAAGACTTTAGTAAGAGTCTTCTCCAAAGACTTTACTAATTTATTCTTTTCAAACAACTTATTTAGCGAGCTCATTAATCCTTTCTAATCATCATCATCATTTGATGACACTAATACTGTTGCTATTGTTGCTACTATGATTGGAGTTACTATAGCAATAGGTGTAACTACTTTCTATTCTTCCTTCTTCTCTTCCTCAGCTTTCTTCTACTCTTCTTCCAATCTTTCTACTTCTTTCCTTTTCTTCTCCTCTTTTTCCTTTTTCTTATGTTCCTCTATCCTTTTTTCTTCTTCTATCCTCTCTATTTCTTTCTTCTTTTCTTCTTCTTCATCTTCATCAGAGCTAGAGTATGTTGTTATATTGTTGATATTGCCAACAATATTTTCTCCATATTCTGCAAAAGGATTATCCTTTGCATCTATAGTTATATGCATACTATCCACTTGCATAGATTCAGTACCCATAAAAATATGTGGTGGTGAGGGTGCCTATTGTTGCTCTTCTACTTCTCCCTCATCACTAGATGGTGTATGTTCTTCTACATACATTGGGCTATCAGGCTTTGACCATGCACTCACCTTAGGCACTATAGTCAGGAATTTGACAATTGCCTCCTCTATCTCCTTCCTGACATCCTCATAATTGCCTCCCATAAAAAGAATTGTTCTTCTTTCGTAGCTCAACAAGGGCTCAATACCCTTCAAAATTATGTTTGGTTCCTCCTTAGAGTCAACTTCACACAGTTTATTTATTATTGTGATCCTCAAACTCAAATTTTCTTCTAATACTCTCTTTGTCCTATTTATTAGCCTATTATATGGGTCTTCAGGTATCTTATTCTAAATGTTCTCAAACTTCTTATTTCTCAAAATCATGTTTCTTACAATGACATTTTCTAATTTCCTTCTATCCATATTGCTATATAGGTTATAATACTTGTTTAACTATACAAAATTATCATCATTAATTATTTGCATGTTTAGGTTCTCTACCTTTAGTTTCCATGCTCTCTTTCAAGCTATTGTTTTGCCTTCCTATGCATCTTGCACTACTGGTCTATCTCCAACTTCATCCTCAAAACTTTCAAATTCACTAATCAACATTGATTTCCTTCTCTTTCCTTGTCCACTAGTGGTTTTCTTGACCCTTTTATTAGATGATGGTGCAAGTTCTTCCTCAACCTTCACCAACCTCTTTGATTTCCTCTACGCTATAGGTGCTTCCACCTCTTGTTTCCTCCTTGGTTGATCATTTCTTGTTCTCATAGGTTTCACTTGCACAATTGTTGCATATGGTGCAATAGAGGCTTGCGCACATGGTTGTGCTACTGTCACACCTTCTAAAGATCCTACAACAACTATAAGAGTTTATACTAACACTTTAGACTATCCACTTTCTTTCATTTCTAGTGTAATGCATTTGAATTCATTGAATTCCTCTCTAGTCATGTTTGATTCCTTGAGGACAAAATCTATTGACTTTTCTAGTTTCTTTTGGCTTTCCTTGATGTGTAGTTTTGACTAAACTAATCTCATTTTCTCCTCATAAGTTCTCCATCTAGGGAGCTTTTTGTCCTTCTTTGATTGGAGTATGATCTACAGATACCCTTCTATGAGCTCTATGCTAATCTCATATCCCATGGGTTCAATGAACTTAACCCTTGGCACCACATCTTCTATACAGGTGTTATCCATCTCCACCATGAAGCATATCTCATCCTTATACTTTTCTACCATTGAGGGAGGTATTCTATACCCCAGTTTCATTGTTGACTAAAAAATTTTCATCATTTTGTCAATGTCATCATCTCTGACATTCTCCAACTTAGATCTATAGCATTAAATTACCATCTTCATTGCACACTCATTTCTATACCAATGTTTTACTCCAAGAAACTTCCTTATAGCATAGAAAAACAAATGAGTTAGTAGGGACTCAAATATGAAAACTATGCTCTTCATTTTCTTCACTTTGGCAATGCTATCCAACAATTGTAGTCTAATAATTTCACATAGATTAAATTTTCTCCCTTGAACCTCCATTACATAAGCCACATGTAACAATCTAGCTGGTATTGAGTTAACCCTTAATCCATGGTTGAACTTGTACCCTAATATCTTGCTCAATAACTTTACTCCTTTGTCTTGAATGGAGTCTACCTTCATGTTTCTTCCATTAAACCTAGTGTTCAGGTTTATCTCAATCATTTTCCTCACATTCTTCTCATTTACTAGATTGCATCCCTCATTGCTCAATCCTATGACCTTATGAATTAGGTCATTTTCAATAACAATCTGCACATCACCTAGCCATAGCAAATCATTGTGTACCCTACTCAGAATAATTCAGGTCCAATCATGATTATCAAATTTTTTATAAAACATATAATTCACTAAATTAAACTTTCTTAGGTGTGCATACTTAAATTTTAATGATAGGTCAATGTTACACATGGTTTCCAAATCTTTGTGACTATCTTCATCTCCCATGCTTTTAATCTTATAGTGGAAATAACTTCTAATATCCTCAACATGAAGCACATTCTTTGGAACTTGCAAAAATGTACCCAATAGGTCATCCAAAAGTGAAATAAATGGATATTTCTTGAACACATACTGTGGTCTATCAATCAAATCATATATGGTTTGACTAACCATTGCAATTCTACTAAATTCACTAAACAACTTAGCTTTAACTCTGTAAAATACCTTAAAATTGCATTTTAGAGCTTCTGCAACTTTGCACTTTACAAACTTCTCTTTGCACTTCAATTCATTGTCAAATCAATCTTCAATTAGCTCAAGGCACTTCACATGAACAAATGGTACACATAATCTTGTTTGCGATCTTTAAATCATTTCAAATCACATCGAGCATTAAATGCATATCTACCAAAAATTCAAATATTGTCTCTGTATACTAGTAAGCTTGATTTTAGGATTCTTTCTCACTGAGATCATATATAGACTTGTGCACTTAACCATAGCTCTCTCTATGTCCTTTATCTTCTATTGACTACACAACTTCCAACTCACTCTCTAACATCAGTTCTGACCAATTGATGCACTGCCTCTTTTGAAATTGCTTAATCTAGGTGGGATAAGTCACAAACAATCTATGACATCAATGTCTTATTAAGTGCATCAAAATTCTCTTCCTCCAAAACTATATAAGAGCTTTCTAGATCCTTAGCTGTCACAATTGCTTCTTTGAATTCATCAACATGTTCCTTCATTGCTTCCTTTTGACTATTATCACTGCTATTAACATTCCTTCTATTATTTCTATTGTTGTTCCTTTTGTAGCTAGGATTCCTATTGAAGTTCCTTCTATCTATTTTGCAATATCTCATGTGGTGTTTGAAGTTATTACATAACTGAAATATAGGTGCATTTCTTCTCTGGTTTGATCCATTTTGACTTTCAAGTGCTCTACAATTCCTTGCAATGTGTCCAAGATTATTACATGTGTAACACACGAATTGGTTCTTTTCTCCATTATATTTCTTTCCATCATTGGATCTTTAATGTGATCTCCCTCTTTTATTACGTACAGGGTTAGTGTTCCTAAACATTCTACTATTTGCATTATTACCATGCAACTTAGGTTTCTTAAATTCTACTATATGTCCATAACCATGACAATTATAACAATAGAAATTAGTAATAGTTTTAAAAGACTTACCTGTGCAATCACTTTTCATATGTCTAACTTCATTACATATGAAACATCTACCTCTAAACTCACATCTTATTTCCTTGGGTGGTTTATCTTTCTTAGGCTTATCAACTTTCTCTATTTTCTTAGGTTCATCATGTTTATCTGACAAATCAACTAATTTAACTTCCTTTGATACCTCAGCGGGTGTGTTGAATTCTACCTTACTCAGATCAAATTCCTTAGGCGATTGAATAACTCAATCTGGTTCTCTTTTGATTTCAACTTTCTTTGCTTATTTATCTCCAATAAGATATCCAAGTCCTATCTTGTCATAATAAGGTCTTTGGTGAAATATCTATTCATCTATCTTCTAACTACTGGAATAAAGTTTCTCTAATTATTTCTTAGCTTGTGTCAATTCATTTTTCACAATGATATTGTACTTTTCTAACTCTACATGCTCAATCTTGATAGTATCTAGTTTAGATGTAACTTGACTTAATTGGGATCTAAGGTCTGCATTCTTAGTTTTCAATTCAGGTTCATTCTTGCAACCATTTTTCTTAAGACTCAACTTAAGTTCAACAATTTTCAGTTCATGTTTCAAAATCTCATTTTCTTTCAAGAGATTTCCTAATTAATCATTTTCACTATTCTTTGCAATTGATTCCTAGCCAAATTTTAGATCATCAATCTTTTCTTTTAGTTTACCAATGAAAACTTTTGCATCTTCATATCTATCTTTCAGGTTATCTCTTTCTTTAGTAAGAAGGTCAATCTACTCAAGAGCTTCTTCAAGGTTTTTCTTCAATTGTTCCATATCTATAGGGATCTTACTCAAGTTGTTAAAATTCTTCAAACTAACTAGGCTCTGATACCAATTGTTAGAAATAGATAATATTGAGGGGGGGATCAGTGAATTAGTATTCTACAAAAAATTTCCCACAATTGAATAGTGTTAATTACTTTATAACTTGCATATGAAAGTAAACCAACAATGATTAACAATAAATATAACCATACACATAGAGAACTCATAACACCATTATTTGCTAACTAGGGAAACCTTGTCCAAGGAAAAAACCTAGTGGGGATGATACCCACTAGATGATTCACTAAACAATAGGATCCTGTTAAGGATATTGACTTTGTTAGGTGTCTATGAAGTACATATAGTGTCTCAAGTCCTTATTAGAGGACTAGGCATTGTTAGAAGCCTCAAATCTATTAGGAGTTTCTTCAACCCTGTTAAGATTTGGTAGATCAAATACAAAGTATGCAAAAAGAGCACACTACCCTAACATGCAATTATACAATTCAGTTCTTCATAAGAATAAATATACATACAATACTTTCTATCTATTGTATTTCACACTTGCTCTGATCATACATTAGATGTAGTTCACATATCATCTCATCAACTTCACATCAATCACAAATATCACATAGGTCATACATATGTTGCACACTTATCTTCACAAGATAAGATCTTTACTTATACCTCACAAATTCATAATTCACTACTTAGTTGGCCTTCATGCTTTCACATGCTTGACATGATATAAAATAACTTATGGAATAATATCAACATAGTTAGCTCATCATGACTTAGTAATTATTTTGTCACCAAAATAATTCCTCAAGTCATACAATCTAATTCTCTACTATGCTCTGTTCTGCACTGTGTAATACTTGTATTGGTATTTCAATCATAACTCATGTCATATTGTCTATACACACTTGTGCACTGGTACATGTCATCATGATACTATCGATAATAAAGCTTTCCTCAACTTTTCATAAGCTAATTCTCAATGAGTCATCCATACACATCATATCTGCTCTCTGTGTTGCTGCAAACTATCTAACACTTAGACAATTTTCTATCTTTAAATGCATAAATGAAATGCTAGATACATGTTGCCATAAATGAAAACTATCAAGACATTTATTTGACCATATTACAAACACTATACTCATTATTCTACACAAATCTAAGCTCACATAACTTAACATGTCATATGCCAACTTCATTGTTCCAACAATCATCCTGCAATCTATAGAATCTCTATTTGTCATGATCACATAAGTAGATGTTATCATTAATGGAAAAACCTATCATTAATATAACACATAAGTAATACATCTATGTGTCAACCAAACCTCTATTTATAATAATCCCTCTTTGGCATTAATGCCAACATATAACAAAAAAACACCAATCCAAAGGTAATCTATTGAACACTTAATACAACATATACAACCGTTGCAAATCTGATACATTTTTTTGAATATCCTCAACATATACAACCTTTCCTTACTTTTTTAAATCCCCCTTTCACTTAGGCTTTTCACTTATTCTCTCCCTCTTTGACATCAATAAAATAAGTGACAATATGCCAAACAAATGTTCTTCTGCAATACTCCCCCTTTGACAAACATTTTTTTATCAAAGTACCTACATTGGATCAAGCCAATCTACAATAAAACATATGCCAAGTTCCTACAAAAACTATTACACCAAATTTTTTTACACAAGATCTCTACAAGTATATCTACTTACTGCGGCCACCTATCCTTAAGGAATAGTACCAAACATCGCATCCAAATAAATAAATAATGCTCTCAATATACTAGACTGATATAAATATACATTAATTACTCTACACTAGGTGTATCCATTACCCCAAGCATACCTATGCGATACTCAAATGTGTCTTTAGCCAATGGTTTAGTGAATATATCAACTGTATTCTCTTTTATAATCACATAATCCAATATAATTTACTTCTATGCAACATTTAATCTTAGAAAGTGATACTTAATTGCAATGTGCTAAGTTTTAGAATGTAAAAAAAGGTTATTAGACATACTAATTATACTAGTATTATTAGAATGTATAATAGTAGGCTTAGAAAAAGTAATACCAATATCCTTTAGCATTTGTTTCATCCACATTATCTAATTACAATTGTTTGTTGTTGCAATATATTTTTCTTCTTCCATAGACTAAGAAATATAATATTGCTTCTAACTTAACTAAGATACTAACCTTACTCTAAGGAAAAATGCTCCTCCACTTGTTCTTTTTCTTGTTGGTCTTAAAATAGTTTTGACATTTGAGTGTCAACACACTTAATCACTTTCTACATTGAAGCCGAGTACACTATATATGCTAAGCTATAGTGTGTGCTGAGTCAAATTTTTGACAGGTGCCGAGTAGTATATAAGTGTTGAGTGATATATAGGTGCTGAATTACACTTGGATGCCAAGAAAAACTCCAATGGATGTCGAGTTTCTAATAGTGACCAAGTTGATAGTTGAAGCCAAGTGAAGTAGAGAACTAGTGAAATTTGAGTAAATGAAATACAATGGGAGTTGAGTCATGGTGAAACCTTCAAGTGCCAAGTTTAAGCTGTAAGCACTAAACATTTAATGCTAGGTTTTGACAAGTATAAGGTTGAATTTCTCTCATTTTCACTCCATTCAAACATAGAGCAAAGACAAGAAGAGTGAAGAAGTGATCAAGCAACAACCTAACAACCATTTGCATGGATTCCAGTAGCAATTCAGCACAAACTCATTGATTTAAAGGTATTTATCAAGTGCTAAGCTATGCAGAGTTAAAGTTCTTAATACATTTGAAACCCTAGTTTAGTAAAATGGCCTCTAGTTCAAGAAACCCCAAAGGAAAAGAGAGTCATGAGGTCCAATTAGTTAGCAACAAGGTCAAACAACCTGAGTTTAGGCCAATCCCTGAAGTTGCCTACAAAAATGACCCAGTTGGCACATTATCCATTATCCCACCTAAAGTTGTCATGGTGCAAGGTGTGAGAAAATGTTATAACTACAAAATTGGTTCCATAGGTGATTTTGAAATATTCCAAGATTATGAAAAATTATGTGAGAAGAAGATTTTGAAAAAGGAATTTGAGATAGTTGAGAAAAAGGGTTTGACCAATGCCCTAGTCTATCCTATAGGATTCAAAGCTGAATGGATACAGATTGTTTTACGTAGAATTAAAATGATGGTTTTCTATGGCTAGAGATAGGACCCATTAAGATTACAAAGAGGATAGTGCATGGGTTATGGGATTCCTAACCCTAGTTTGACCAAAGACCTTGAGATGTGATATAAGGGAGGTCATTGAGAAGAATACTGGTGCCAAATGGAATAAGAGGGGTATGACTATTGACACCATAACTGATACTCTTCTAGATTTTGTTGTGAGAACAATATCTCATAAATTATATCAATCTAGTAGATTAAATAGTGTGCCATGTATAGCAATTGATGTAGCCTACAAACTGGTGAAGAAAGATCACACATATGATCTATCAGAACTTATGTTGTAGAAAATTAATGAAAACCTAGGAGCAATAAGGAGATCAAAAGGTGCACAATGTAAATTTGGCTCAGTTCTTATGTGTATATTATTTTATGTTAAGGAAGAATTTCCTTCTATAGGAAAGGTAAATTGGAACCCCAACAAAACTGCAATTACACAAATCAATGAGTTTAATGATCAAATGGGTGACAATTTTGAGGCACAAATGACAAGTTATTTTGAAGACTTCAAGAAATCCATGAAGTAGAGAATGTGAATGCTAGTTTCATTGGTAAAGAAACATGTCAATGACATATGCTTCTTGGTTGACATTGACTACACTTATATTTAGGCAACAATACAAAGAGTAAGATGGGTAAGGCCATTGGGATATGGAATTGATATAGATGAAGCCTCAGCACCAATCACAACATTTCTTGCAAAAGAAATAGAGAAGGCAACACCTCACTTTGGAACATATGATGTTGTCAAGTCCAAAGTTGAGACTAAATTAAAGACAACCACTGTTATCAAGAAGAAAGATAATTTAGTGAAGAAAACAAAGAAGAAATTTGGAGCAAGCATTGAAGGAGAAGTAGGTGAAGAAGAAGAAGAAGTAGAAGAAGAAGGAGGTGAAAGTGAAGAAGAAGAAGAGCAAGAGCAAGGTCTAATAGAGTTGACCTAAGGATTAGGAGAAGACAAGGAGAAAGGTGCCGAGGAAGCACCTACACCTGCCAAGCAAAAGAAAAGAAAGGCAAAAAATACAACCTACAGCTTAGCCCAAGCCTAAGAAGGTCACTAAGCCAGCTCAAACTAAGCTAGCTCAAGTAACAAGGGCCACTACAATGGCATCCACTCAAAAGGCCAAAGAGGAAACAAAAGAGAAAAAGAAAGCCACTAAATTGCCTGTTGAAGAGCCAAAGAAGAGAAGGTATGTGGCATAGCCAGATATAGATGATGAAGAAATAATAGAATCAGAGGACATCAACCAATTTAAAGTGGTAAGCCATCCTCCTAAGATTGCAATTGATAAACCTTATGATAAGATTACAAATGCACATTTGAATGATTTGAAGTCTCTTAATTTCAATAAGCTCAGTAGGGAAGAAAAGAATAAAGTAGAGGAATCTGTGTATGCCATGATGACAGAATTTAAAAACACACTTCTAGAACTTGACAATACCATGCCTAAGGTGTATCACCTAGTTTAGTAGAGTAAAATGAACACTAACTATCAAGGAAAGCATTAACAATACTAAAATGAGTAAACACTTAGGATAGGACCGATTTGTTATCACCACAAATGGAGGCAAACCAAGAATGGTAAGCTCCAAATGATATAACACAATGATGCAATAGATATGTCCCCAATTTAAGGTATGTATGCTCACAAGTTATGCTCAAGCTTAGATGGATGAATGGATTGAATGGGGCAAGGTTTCAACAATGGAGTTATGGAGTGATTTTGCCATTATAATGGTATTTTGGTAGTTTATGAGCTCTCAAAATAGCATTATAACTTTGCATGGAAGGTGGATTATTGTAGTTAAAGGAGAGGGTTCAATTTATAGGCAAGAGGCTTGAGGGATGGAGGGCTAACATGCAAGGATGGGGAAATGGTTAAGGAGGGCTCAGATTGAATGAGAGGAGAGCACATAGATTGTGCTTCCTTACAACCAATCAGAGAGTGACACATGTCACAGGGAGAGTGGGTAGAGGAAAGGGCATGGATGAGTCAACAAAGGAGGCTCAAGGATTTAAATGGCCCTCATAAGTGCTTGTAAGAGAAATGAATGAGCTTGTAAGAGCAATTTATGGATTTGTAAGAGCATTCATGGCTTGGTGGTTGGGATATTTTTAGGGGAGACTTTGGTTTGGATTAGGAAAGTCTTAAGCTTGACTTAGGAATGTGCAAATGATTAAGGCTTGGATTAGGCTTGGGTTAGGATTAGATTAGGGATGTTAGAGATGTGCAAGTGGATGGCATTGATGAGGGTGGGTGAGTTAGTGGCTAAGCTTAGTTAGTATGGGTGAATGGGGTGGATTAGGCTAGATGGAGGATATAGGATAGTTTAGGGGCCATTAGATTTGAGGGCTTTATTTATCAAATAGAATTATTTAATAAATTTGGGATTTGGAATTAGATAGGAGAATATGATTTAATTGATAAATGATGGGTTATTTGATTTTATCAATTAGTACTATAGATGATTAATTAAATTAATCAGCCAAGGGATGGAAAAAGATTAATTAAATAGGAATTTAATTAATGATACCTTTTAGAGATAGCTAAATAGGATTACCAAAGCCGTGTAATCAGATTTATGTGTCTATATTTTGCCCCTCTTTGACATAGTGTTGAGACAACACTATTTCAAAGAAGTTTGAATATAAACGACATGAGGAAGATGTTCTAGCAACAAAGTTGCCCCAGTCCCAAAGCAGGAGAGGAGAGAATGGACTGCATGATGCCCCCTCAAGAAGGTGGCAGGGAGAGAAGGCGAGGCCTGACAACTTCTTGAAATGCACAAGAATCAAGGATGAGTGGGAGGATAGAGAGTGGCTAAGAGAGGAGGGGAGAGAGCTCAGACGCAGTATGGGAGAATGAGACAAAGGAAAACCATGGTGCACAAGGATAACCAAGGGCTAAGAATGGGAGGGTAGGGTTGGGGAGAGTATGATTCTAGGATTATGATCGATGATGATTAAGATTATGATTGATGTAGGAGCTATGATTACGATTGATGCAAAAGATATGATTACAATTGATGCAAAAGCTATGATTATGATTGATGCAGGAGCTATGATTATGATTGATGCAAGATTGGATATGATGGGATTGAGAGATTGGTTGGATCATGATGGTAGGATTCATTGGATGGGATGCTTGGATAGGATAGGATGGGTTGCACTAATAGGATGGGATGTTTGGATAGATATGAGGCTTTGATAGGATGGAAGTGTGAAGCTTTGAGTGTGGGGGTGTTCCAAAGGGAAACACCACCATGTAATTGAGCATTTATTTTGATATAGGAATATTGGGTATATGCCAAGGTTACCAAGAACATCAAGGCCTTTTTACCAATATTACATAGGATTGACACGAAACAAACATGCAAGGGTTGCCCCAACATCACACATGAATCCTGGGAGAATCAGAGTGGGAATGATACTGGGTAACCCACAAGCAGAATAAAAAAAGAAAAGGTAAAAGACCTAATCAAGACCTTGCACTCGAATTGCCCCATTCGTAGCACACCATGATATAAAAGATCACGGTGACCCAAAGGAGGGAACAACCCAAATTGCTTGGAAGAGATACTTTAAGAACCAAATTTGAAATCCCAAAAAGAAAATAAATTAAAAGAACATGTAAATCCATAAAAAAGTTAACCTTTTGCCAAAGAGATCGGTAGGACTAGATACTGACGGACCAAGATCAGATGAGAGAAAGGATGCATCCTACAAGGATCTATCAATAATATCGAGGACTAGGATGAGCTAAGCAATCAGAACTCTTTAGGACAACATTTTGATGACAAGGGATCTCGGACAAGGAATCACTAAAACACTTAACCAAGAGAATTGCAAGTTATGATTAAGCATGAATTGATACAAAGAAATGGGAGGTATACAATGGGACCAAGATAAGGACTAATGCACAAGGAATATACAACTGATGGATCAAAGGATGTACAAGGGGTTATGGCACAAAAGTGCAACATGATAGGATAGCGGCAAGAAAGATAAAGATGAAGAGATAATGGATGACAAGTTTGGGATGAGAAGATAGTGGATGAAAAGCTTGAGATGGGGGAGGTAGAGGAAAAGCGTGGGATAAGGAGATAGAGGGGATGAAAATCTCAAAAGGAGAAGATGGTTTGTGAAAAGCTTAAGATAGCGAGAGTAAGAAGCTCAGGATGAGGAGATAGCCGATAAAAAGCTTAGGATGAGAGGATAGCAAATGGAAGCTCAGGATGAGGGATAGCTGAGGGCTAGATACCAATGACAAGGAATGTACCAGGTGATGGAAAGATGGAGGTAATGCTGGGAGATGCAAGGATAGATGAAAAAGGGAACAGTGGATAAAGGGATTCGGGTGATGGAATGACATGGTCTCCAAGGAATAGAGTGCCCCTAGATATAATATGCTATTCAAGAGGATTTTTTATGAGGGATGTGGTAGGATTGAATATTGGTCAACAAGAGGATGAGGGAGATAGATGGAAGCTAGAATGTGAAAGGTTAATGAGGTAGAGGATAAGGAGGATGGGTGGATGAGACCATGGACGGATTGGATGGATGAAAGAATGGGTAGATAAAGGATAGGTGGATACAAACTTTGATGGAAAATGGATGTCAAAGGGATGACAAAAAGCATGTATCTAGTGGTGGACTTTATTTCTATCAAGATCCAAAGGAGGATGGTGGGTGAAATGGATAGGATGTGGTTGGTATGGTGGGATGAGATGGGTATGGTGGGTGATGGAACGTGCCCCCAATTGTATAGAGCATTTGGATGGAGGGATTATGCATGGCACTTGTTTGCCAAGTTTTCACCATGGTACTTGTCCAAGGTGCCTGAATTGCCAAGTTTTCACCATTGGACGATTTTTTTGTTTTATTTTTTATTTTTTAAATTTTTTTGATGCATTTTTACTCATAGATGTTGGTAGGATGGATGAAAAAGGATTGGATTGAACAAGTGGAATGGTGGGTGGGAGTTTGGTATATAAGGGATGGGAAGACACAAGATAGGTGGGTAAATGGATGAGGAAAATGGAAAGATCATCATTGGCACACACCTTGAGAGGTGATAAAGTAGTGGGAAAGATGGTATTGAGTGAGGTTGAGGAGAAAATGGAGGAAGAGAAAGATAAGGACTAAAAGTAGAGTTGGAAGATGGAGGATGGGAAATTTAGGATAAGAAGCATATGGAGTAAGAGTGGATTGGGGGGATGAAGGATGCATATATGGGGATTTGGATAAAGTATGAATGGATGGGGCTTTTTGAGCAGCATGAATGGATGCCAATTGAGATTTTTCTTTGAGATGCATTTCTTTTATGAGCATCTTGGGTATCCACATGAGTTTTTACGTTTTTAGCTTGGGCTTTTGTGGCCTCTTGACTTTTTCTTTGATTTGGATCAAATGCTTCTCTTCTGGAACATGTTTTTTAGAAGGGACATGTTGAGGCTTGGATTTTTGTGGATTTTTGGATTTTTGATTTTTGATTGTGGCATCCAATATGCTTCTATTAGCCATGGTATGGGAACAAAAGCATGGGGGATATGGAGGGATTATTGGAGTGAGATAGGTTGAAGGTTGGACGGGATTCAAGGATGAGTGCCGTTGATGATCTAGCTGGTGGATTTGAGGGGATGGAAGGATAGATTGGAACATAGGATATGGATGGATATAATTGCCCAAAATGGATGGAGGGAATGAAGGATATGGGCCCAAAATAGATGGAAACGGGGAAAGTGTAGGTCCCAAGAGAGATGGGGGAGATAAAGGATTCATCTTAGGTATATAGGGACCCAAAATGGATGGAAAGGGTGAGGGATTTGGATAGGGGGTATACGGATCCAAAATGGAGGGTTGGAGATAAGGAGTAGGATAAGGGCCCAAAATAGATATAGGATGAGATGAATGGGAACTTTGGGGTGGAGATGGAAGGACTTGGGACCATGCAGGGATAGAGGGGATACCAACATCTATAGATACATTTTTATTTCTTTCTTTAATATGATGTTCTTTATTTGGAACATAAGATGTGAGTCCATTATTAGCTAAAGGGGTTGAAGCTTCATATATGATAGTTAGTTCTTCTTTGATGGATCTATCATCATGGATTATGGGAGATGTATGATTATGGAGTAGAGGGGATGGAAGGAGAGGATCTTGATAGGGATGGGTTGATGGAAATAGATCTTGAGATGGAGTAGGTGTGGTGGTGGGATTCAGATATGGAGGGGATGGTAAAAGTGGATCATGTAGGGGAATAAGTGGGATGGCGAGATATTTTGTTGTGTCAGGGGATATTTCAACATGCTTTTGGACAAGATCTTGATAGGAATGGGTGGGAGTGGATGGTATGATAGGAGAAGTATGGATGGTTTCTTGTAGTGAGGTAGATGGATTGGTAGGAGTTTCTGCAATGGGGATGAGTTGATGGGGGAGGGACTCATTAGGTTCATTATATGGGATTTGGGTAATGCTAGGAGGAGGAGATGGGGATGAGATTTGGAGGGATTCGATGGATGGGAGGTAGGAGATGGAAGGGGTTTGATAAGTGGGGTGGATGTAGTAGGGATGGTAGAAATAGGATAATGTAAGAGGAGTGATGGGGGTGGGAGATGGAATTGCTTTGGGCTTCGTTGTAAAATTCCTTGGATACGAGTGTGTTGGACTAGGAGGAGTAAGGGGATTGGGGTGATGCATTGTAGAACTAGGATTGGTTGGAGGATTTGGAAAGGGGTTTGGAGGATATTGGGATGGTGGATTTGGACTAGGGATGTAGCTACTGGAATTGTTCTGGAATGGTGGAGGTTGGGAGATGAAGGTAGAGGAAGATGGAGATATGACTGATGTATAAGAGGAATATGTGGGCACAATATAAGGAGGTAAGGATGAGGATAATAATGGATTTCCCTTGTCAAAGGCATGGTAAGGAGTACTAGTGGGTATGTTCGGAGGAGGGATGGAGCAGTTTGGAGGAATGATTGGATTTTGGGGGATGTTGGGAGTAATATCTCTAAGGCTTTCAATATATCTGTCATAGTTGACAAGATCATCATCATCATTGGAATAGGCTGGAGTGGTAGAAAGGACAATGTGACCAAACTCATCATGATAGGGTTGGGATTTCATGTTTTGATGATGAGTTGGATGGGGATGGGGTCTTGCATATAGATGAACACAGAAGCTCATGGTTGGGTTTGGATTAAGCACAGCTTTTGGATTGGCTGATGAAATATTTCCTAGGGAGAGTCAAAGCTGCATGACAGACCTAAGGAGGATTGGCTGGAGATTCTAGCTTCAAAGCTATGTTTCCAAAGCATGAAACGTCTTCTTTCCTATGTGCAAGCTTGGTGGTGATTGTGCCAATTTGAGGGTAGACAAATGATCCTATGGGCATGACAAGAGATTGACCACTTATGGATCCCAACCTTTAGCTTAAGGTGATGAGGGATGACAAGTGACAAGGATAGATTACTGTAGACAAAGCTTTGTCAAAGGGATAACCTTGGGGAGATTGAGGGATTTGGATAGATTGATTGGATAGAAAACTCTGGCAGAGTAACAACAAC
The DNA here is from genome assembly GCA_028749045.1 of Cupressus sempervirens. Lineage (NCBI taxonomy): Eukaryota > Viridiplantae > Streptophyta > Pinopsida > Cupressales > Cupressaceae > Cupressus > Cupressus sempervirens. The sequence continues at coordinate 656,822,473 of CM053784.1, forward strand.
TCTTTAAAGGCTTGGGTGATTTTGGATTGGGTTGCTAGCTGGCTTGGGGGATGATTTGGATGGACTTTGGATTTGGGATTTTTCTAAAGCAAAGAACTAGATAGATTCGGTTGCGATGGGGGAAGCTTGGGTGATTTTTTGATGAGTCAGTGACTACGCTAAGTATGCCTTGAGCTGAGAGATTTTTGCTTTTCTGGGATTTTGACCAAAGTTGGCAAATATTCATTCAAAAGCTATGAACAAACAAGCAGACAAAAGTTTGGAGCAAGCACGTCAAACACACCAACATCCTAGGAAGCTTTCTACAAGGATGAAATTTGGTTTAGCTAGGGAGTCCTCGATATACGCAAGGTATGTGAGGCCCAAATCCATAGATGAAACCTAAAAGATGTCACACAGCTGAGAGGAGTGGTAACCCACTTCTCCTCTTTCACTTCTCAAGGGTATAAAGTTCCTTGAGGCTTAGCCCAAGTGACATAATTTTGATCCCAAGAGAGGTGTCTTTGGATTCACCTCCTGATCTTTATGCTCTGCTGGAACACTGGAGTTGAGGTCGTCCCTAGGGGTGATGAAATCCCCAAGCAGGCCTCTTAAGAAATGTAAAACAAGACCACATAAGTGATCTTGGGTTTAAAAGACACGCGTTTATTCCAATTGATGAATTAGATTTTGTAAGCTATGATTGAAGACACTCGTGTTTATGACATACAATGTTCATTCCAACTTGACAATGTCGTTAGCGTAATGAAAATTGAGAGATTGTCAACATAAGAAATGCGAGTGTCATTGAAATGTGTAAAAATCATGCAATGTTCATTGATTTTTAGGCATTTAAGATTGAGTGAATTCTTTTTAAAACCTAAAGTTGAAGTGTAAGGTATAGCAATGATTAATTGATCCTTTGCATTCAAGATTGTGTTTTGTTGTTTTAAGCATGCATTCTAATGAAAAGTTGATTTTAATCCATGGCATTCGAGAGTGATTTGAGCGCATTCATACAATGAAAAACATGTTTGAACATGCAAGTTCATTAAAAAAAAAACTTACAAAAAATATGGTTAGGTTTGTCGCTCCAACCTGCAATGCTACAAAAAAGTGATTTGATTAGTCACCCAAAAATCTCCAAAATCAAAGCTTAACTATGGGAAAAATATTTTTAACTTTTTTTGTTCTTTTTGATATGCGTAAAAATTCTTGGAATGGTCCATATCCTATGGAACCACTAAAAGTTAAAAAGTTAAAATACTTTTCTAATTTTTTGATTTTTTTTTTATTTTTGGCAATCCCGCGAGTTAGGATAGAAATCTCGCAGGTTTACGATCCTGCATGCAAGAATGCAGGGATAAGCAGTGAGATAGCATTCCTGCGTGTTTAGATAGTGTTCCCGCAAGTAGAATAGTGTTCTCATGGGTTTAGATAGCGATTCTGCGGGTTTAGGTAGCGATCTCGTGAGTACAAAAAACTAGTGAAAAGTTGTAGAAAGATAGGCTGCAGGATAAAAAAATCACAGTGTGATCTCACGAGAAAGCAATTTCGCTGGCAGATTTATTAGCATTCCCACAACTAAATTCTGTTGCAGGTTTGAGAGGTCAATGATAGAAATGAGATTAAAAATTTGACTGACTGAAGGTAGCATTCCCATGGGAAAATATATGTGATCCTGTAGGTTTAGATAGCGTTCCTATGGAAAAAGGTTCGGTGGGATGCAGGAAAAATTTAGGATACGTGGCAGAAGCTGTTTGGTGATGAATTGTGAACTTGCGATTGCAGGTTCGCGTTCCCTCCAGCGAATGCTCGCATTCATGCCGTTGCGGGATGGCGTTCCTGGGGTCGTGGAGATGCAAAAAGTTTTGTGTTTTTGACTGTTTGCTGGGTGAAAATCGAGGATAATAATTGAGAAATGGCATTATTGTCTAAAAATGGAAAAGGAGATTAGAGAATCTACCTTGGCTCAAGTAAAGCCTAACATGACAAATGGTCAAATAACAAAGGCAAACAAAAAACATGGTGGCAAATTTGCACCTAAGTATAGAGCCTTCAACATCCTTCAAAATAAGATTGAGGATGTACTAAATAAATCCATGCAATTGTGGAAAAAATTAATAAGATAATTGATGACAAGGTAGAGGAAAAAAATAAGGCAGAAACTAGTGCCAAGGAGAAGATAGAGGAAAAGAAAGCTAGAAGAGAAAAAAGGAGAGGTAGAGGTAAAGGAAATAGAGAAGAAGGAAGAAGAAAAGAAAGGTGAGGAAGAAAGAGGGGAGGAAGAGAATAAGGAGAAAGAAGAAGAGGAATCAACTAAAGGAGAATAAATGGCAATAGTTGAATAGTAGCAAGAAGAGGAATAGAGTGTGCAAGACACACAAATGCTACCTCCTAGCCCTGCTCATACAACCATCACACCTACATACACAATAATCATTAAGGATGTTCCTGACAAGTCAGCTCAGAACATCAATCCCATTACTACAAAGGATCTCTCCAAGATCTTTCACCAATCTACTTTATAGGCATAGTTATGCATAAGCCCTGTATTGGTGAGTGTAGATGAGTTACAAAATGTAGTAGCCGAACAAAAAAAAGAAAAGGTGAAACCAAAGGAACCACCTTTCACATATACAACTACTTGCACTAAGATTTTGATGCTTCCACCACCACCTCCACCAAGAGAAATAAGTGATATTATTCAAATGCCACGTACAGTGGAAGGGGAATCAGATGAGAAAGAGGATACCTCAAAAGAAAAGGAGCTAGTTTCCATACAAACATTGGTAGAACTACCGAAGACTAGCACTCCTAAAAAGACCATTTAGAAGCCTAGCACTGAAGCCATTCCTTTTCAATTCTCAACTCTAGGCTCAAGCTCAACCATAGTGGCTAGGGTACTTCACTATGGAGAGCCTAAATTAGATGAAGATATTGTAATACCCTCATATGATTCCAAGACCATCACAATGACACAAATGACTAAAATGAAAACTACATTAGATATAAGGATGAGGCAAGAAATACTAAGGAAAGAGTTCAAACATAAGCAAGCACAACATGAAATTAAGGACATCTTTATACATGCCTTTATCTTGTAGTCACTAGATGAAGCAAAGCCCATAATAGAGCAACTATTTGATATAGTTGACTAGGTGACCAATAAACACTAGGATACTAATGACTCATGGAATGGTCAGAGAGAAAATTTCAAGGAAAAGTGAATGAGAAGATATCAAGTGGAATAGCACTTGAACAAGTAGAGTTGGCCAAGAAAATAGAGAAGGTCAAAGTTGTACTTGAGAACATTTTCTCATTGTACAAGAATCTGTGTGATTTTTCAAATTTCACACAAGAAACAAGTCAGAGAATAATGAGCTTGGAAAGAAATTTGAAAATTTCTAGCATGCAACTACGTAGAGATCCAACTCAAAGTGAGAAGCATTTTGCACAATCTCTTAACACTCAAAGGGAGTTAGCTGTACTTACAATAGAGGATGCCAATATTAAGGCTAAATTGATGCAAACCCAATCCTCCATAACCCCACATTTAGAAGTTCTCCACAAGGAGCAAGTATATGCTAAAACAGTTCTACAGAAAGAGCCTAATCTTTCTACACTTGATGGGCTTGTACACCTTGTTGCAGAGATTGCCATCCAACATAAGTCAGTTAACATTGCTTTGGAGAATTGGCATGTAGCTCTAGAAACAATAATAGAGGTAAATAGTAATTTTTTGGCTAAGTATGGTATTACTCCTTAGAACCCTTTGACATTAGTGTCAAAAAAGGGGAGATATATGTTTTAGGGGAGATATAAGGGAGATATAAAATTTTGATGGATATAACTAAAGGGGAGAATACTATAAATTTTGTTTACATTCTTTCATTCATTTTGAGAATAAGAGAATAAAAAGGAAAGTTTGTAGATAGTCAAAAGGGAGATACAAAATTTTGACAAACATATGGAAGATAGCCCTATTCTAGATTTGATACAAAATGTAGAGATCTTATAGATTAGATACATAATATAGATACAAAACATAGGTAAATGTCAAGGCACAAATCAACTTAGGGGGAGTTTCTATCAGATATAGAACATAGATATAGAACACAGGTAAATGTCAAGGCCCAAATCAACTCAAGGGGAGTTATAAGGTATTTTGAACAATTTTTGAAAAATTTTTGATTTTTTTTGGATAAGGTACTCATAAGGATAGATTAGTGATGTTTAGTTAAGTGTTTTTAACACTCATGTCAAAGAGGGAGATTGTTGGTCTTAAAATAGTTTTGACATTTGAGTGTCAATACACTTAATCACTTTCTACATTGAAGCTGAGTACACTATGTATGCCAAGCCATAGTGTGTGCTGAGTTAGATTTCCAACAGGTGCTGAGTGACTTCGACTGCTAAGCAGTATATAAGTGTTGAGTGATACATAGGTGCTAACTCACAGTTGATGTCAAGAAAGTCAAAATGCTTCATATGCTGAGTGAGCCAGAGTTATACATGTGCTAAGCAAGATAGAGTGTAATAGGTGCTGAGAAAACCAGGATAGTATAAGTGCCAAGCACCATTAGTCCAATATGTGCCAAGTAACACAAAATCAACATATGAGTTTGTGCCCTCACAAACTTAGATCTAAACCATTTTTGGAGCTGACATAGAAGGATTTCAAAGGAGAAAAAGGATAAGGATGAATCTTTTACATTTCCTATGCAATCAACATGTAGCCAATAAGAAAAATGGAGAAGGCATGCAACCAATGAAGAAAATGCAAGAAATGAGCGAGAACTTAAGATTCAATACAGATCGTAGATCCATACCTAAACCTAAGTCTTCATAATTTTTAAAAGGAGATCAAAAACTTCATTGTGTGTGTGGATGAGAATAGTGCATGGGGAGACTATAGAAAAATTCAGTTGAATTATGAAGGACTTAGAGAAACTGAGTAGCAATTATATATCCAGTTGATCAAAACAACATAAGGGACATGATCAGATATTAGATCACAAAGGATCAAGATCAAAATGAGCAGACCAAGCACTTGAAATCAACAATTGAAGATTATAAGCAATCAGGTCAAAGATTCCTAATACTTTCTAGTCATTGTATTAGATAAGTAAAAATCCTATGTTGATAGGTTAGCCTAACAACTATTTTGTAGATCCTTTGAAGAGGTGATTAAATCCTTTAATAGGGTGACACTTCATGTAAAGTGTTTTTAAATCCTCTAACTAGGTCACTATTGACACAGTGTAAAGCCTTTAACAAGGCAAGCCTTTCTCAAGGAAAACCATCAGAAGTGGTCAAACATTTATTTCTCTAGTGATTTTTGTGGGTATCATCCCCACCCCAGTTTTACCTTCTTATTCTAGGAGGGTTTCTAGGTTATCAAATCTGGTGTTATGTGTTATTGTGTGTGTTTACTTTATGTTCATTTATATGTTTGCATGCATGAAGTTTACTTTTTAGTTATTTGATTGAAAGGATTAGAAAAGGTTAAAAGTGTGGTACTTATAATTCACCCCCCCTCCCCCTTAGAAGTACTCTTCCCATTTTGAACATTCCAACATTTTTGTCATCCACATTTCCTACCCAATCAATGTCACTATATGCATATAATGAGAAATCATTAGATCTTCCATACCATAAGACAAATATTAATGTTCCTTTCAAATATCTAAAAATACTTTTTATTACTGTAAAGTGTCTCTCTTTAGGATCTTCTTTTTATCTTTCTACAATTCCAATTGCATGAGAAATATTTGTTCTTCAATGAGTCAAATATTACAAGCCACCAATCATTGATCTATACCTTGTTTGCATAATATTAGGTGAATAATCTTTGCTAGATAATTTGCATCTTGTAACCACAGTTATTCCAAGTAGTTTTCAACCATCCAAGAAAAATCTAATAAATAATTCTTTAAGATACTTAGTTTGAGATATGAAAATTCCATCTGTTGTTTGTGTTATTTGCAATCCTAGAATATATTTTGTAGTGCCTATCATGTTTACATTCATTATCTTGTTATATTTTGGATTTGAGAGATACTCTGATATTCATGTTGGATGACATTCAAGATGACCTAATGGTCAGATACTATATTTTGATTGCTAGTATCATAGATGATAGAAAATATATTGTTTAGTTTGATCATATCTGCATGATGATTCTTATTCATGTGAAATGATGTTGTATGATGATATCTAGTTATTTTGTATTCAGGCATATACTTTGTTTATGATTATACGGTGGACTTACTTGATTCTAGATACTATGATTCGATGCTACGTATATTTATTTCATTCTTTCTTTGAGATGTTATATGATGTAGTGAGTGATGTAAATAGATTAATTTAATGTAATTAAATAAATGGACAATTACCTGATTTAATGCATTTATCACTTTGAATATATTATTATATGCAATTACACTTGATCGTGTTTTTTAGTGTGTAGGATTTATATCCCCAAAAAGTGGCACATGGAGTTAGTGATTTGGTTGTTTATACCTAGAAAATGTCCTCCCTATATGTGTGACCTATCTTGTTTAATTGTTAACTAAACCTTCTTGTGATTTAATAAATTCAAATTTATTTGCATTTGTGATGAGACCATTATTATGTATGCGCATTTAGATATCTGCTTTGGTTGCAAAAGTTATTAAGGAATATTGTGATTTAATGTTTTAAGGGTATTTTGGCATTTGATCATGTTATTTTAATTACCAAAAATTTTTTTGTAGTTGAATTCCATTTAATTGGAATTACCCAATTTTGTCTAGGTTAAAGAGGGAATTATTTTAGTAAGCCAGTTATTCTCCTATTTTAATATTTCACTTTTAAAGTGAATATATATCCCAAAAAGTGAATTATTGCTCACTTCTCTCTTTTGAATTATAAATTGGAGAGAAAAAATCCCAAATCCTCTTAAGGAGGCATTGTTCTTTTACTTTTTGTAGGAGCTATAGGTGTGGGATCATCATGAGATTGATCTCATTGGATTTGGCTCGGGGATGTCTCAGTTTGTTGAGACTTTTGGCAGAGTGATTATTTTATCACAAGCATCTCTATTTTTTCTCTTTTGGCTACGAGTTAGGGATCTATCAATTTTGGGTTTTAGGTCCATTTTTTAGTATGTTTTTGGTATTGATATTTTAGGAGATAGAGATCTAGTGTTCCTCTCTTTTCCAGTATGTTGGCTCTACCTAGTTGGGTGGGTATGAGCATTTGTTTTTTTTGGTGTGGGGTTTGGTGTTTTGCATTGTTATGCTAGCCATTTTTGCATATAGACTCTGAACCCAAATCTTATTTGATATTTGGGGTTTTTATACTTGATTGAAACTAGGGTTTCAATTTTGTTGGATTTTGTCAATGTTGGTTTTTGGGATTTTCTGACTTCACCTCAATTTGTGTGCCACCTAGTTTTCTTGAGTGTTTCTTAGCACTGATGTAGGTCATGGACTTAGATTATCTGTAAGGATTCCAATTTGACCATAGATGTATTCTTCTTGCATTGGGATTCATGTTGAATTTGTTCTCCCGACTATGTGCTCGGTAGAGTAATTTTATACTTGGTTGTTTTATTGAGCATTCCTCATCCAACCCTTGTTTATGATCTTCATGTAGTTGGTGTGCTTGCACACAAGCACATGAGTGGGCACTATTTGAGTTCTTGTGAGACCCAAACTTCCAGTTTCTTTTGATTGAGTTATGTTCACTAGGGTTGGGTTGGAAAATTGTATTTCCTACAGGCACTCATCGTGTGATGAACATGGATATGTAGAGTAGACCAATGGAGGGGCTTCTCTCACAACCCCAAGTCATGTTCTCGACAAGGTTGACATGAAGAAGTTTCTAATAAATGAATTAATGGGTAATAAAACTAAGATAATAAAATGTGACATACTTTATAGTTCATCCGAGGGTATGTGCCTATACAGTTCATCCAAGGGCAAGTGTTTGTACAGTTCATCCAAGGACACAATGTGATCCTCCTAAGGGAGAGTTTCGATACAATATTTAGCTTGGGATCCACAATTCCAAGCAATCTACTCTCCACCAGAGTCCCTATGTAGTTGACCCATAGAGGATCTAATCAGGACCTATTGTATTGCATTGTCTCATGATCTTGGTTTTAGTCCTCTGTACTATTTGGTGTGAGTGTTAGCCATGGATGACTATATTGTGTGTATTTGTGGTCAGATCACTATCTCCATCAGTACGGAAAGAGTGGGCCTACAAGTTTCACGTGGTTGGGAGGCATAGCTACTTATAACACTGCTAGGGACTGACATACAGAGTTGGCCTTCCTCCATGTTTGGTTCCAAAGCTAGATGTTAACATGGTTCTATGTACTATTCTAGATTATATTCACTTGTGATTTTTTTATTTCTATTTATTGAGATATTTGATTTATGCACATGTATGTTCACTGTGATATTGCTCTTTGCATGATTACATTAGATGTTATGATTTAGATGATAGAGTTATTGATCTTCCTTATGCTTTCAAGTGTTTACTCCTTGACTATTGTGGTTTTGGTACTTTTTGATGTGGAGGTTCTAACTCTATTTTCTTTCTAAATTGATAATCGATATTTTTCTTACAAACATGGGCAACATTGGTTTAGCATTGGGAAATATTGGAAAAGTATCGCACAACTATAGGTAGAAATATTGTGCGACACTAGAAAGTATCACATGACAGTAGCAAGAACTATTGTGCAATACCGGTAAAGTATCACATGATAGTATTAAAGTATATCATGTCATACTGGAAAGTATCAGATGGTAGTTGTAAGAAGTATCATGTAGTACTTGTAAAGTATCAACTAGAAGTAGTGAATAATATTGTACGATACTAGAAAAGTATTGCATGAGTTCTATACAAAAACTTTCTTGGGAAAACAATAGGTATTTTTGGACTTGTCAGATGTGTTTCAAAAGGTGTTTTGGATACCCTATTAGGTTGTGCACCTTCCTAGGCCTTGATAGTTTAGAGATTAAGTATTTCTTATTTTTTTGACTTTCATAGTTGGTTATTGAATGCATTTATAAGTAGTGACACTTGGAGATCATTGGTTGCTTGGATTGTCTGGTTATTTCTTTCATTGTGATCTTTTTATTGGTTTCATATTGATGTTGTTTGAATCCATTCTTGTTACCTTAAGAAAATGCATTGGCTTTTATTCATCTTGTTCTAGGGATCTCTAGGTGGGGTATTACATATTTCATCTCACCAATCATAGAAATTTCAAATTCATCTTTCATTTGATCAAAAAACTTGTTACTTGCCTCCTCATTTCCACCCAAAAAGATATAAACAAAAACTAGTTCAATAATCAATAAGGCATCAAAGTTAGTTCTCAAATACATCTTATTGTTTGCATTATCTTTTTTAAATTAGAAATTTAATAAGTGTCTATCTAATCTTGCATACCAAACTCTAGTTGCTTTCTTTAATCGATACATTGCATTCTTTAGCTTGCATTCCATGTCTTTCTCTTCAGTTAATGACAATGTTCAATGCATACTTATTCCTCAAGTTCATCATTCAAGAAAGATGACTTAAGATCCATCTGATATATTTTGAAATACTTATTAGATGCATAAGATAAAAATATTCTTACAAAATTTAATCTTGCAATAGAGTTAAAGGTTTCTTTGAAATCTATACCTTCCTATTGTGAAGAGCCTTTACATACCAATCTTTCTTTGTTCCTCAAAACTTCACCTTTATCATTCATTTCATTCCTAGAAACCCTTTTTGTACCAATAACATTCTTATCTTTAGGTCTAGGGACTAATTTTAACAAATTTTTCTTTTTAATTTACTCAAGTTCTTCTTTTATTATATTTGTCCAGAACTCATCCTTGCATGCTTCAATAGTAGTCTTAGGTTCAATATGTGAAATAAAAATAATAATCTCTTACCATTCCTCTTTTCATTACTCCTCTTCTTGCATCACAATTGATACGATAACTAGGATGGTTTGTTGTAACATACGTTGGTGTTCTTGTCTATTCTCCAAGTTCTTCAACTTGTACCTATAATCCATCATCTATTTCAAAGAATAACTCTTGCTCTATATTATTATTTGGTATTGGTCTCTAACATGTACTAACCTTATTTGAATTATATTCAAATGTTATTTCCTAAACCTAGAGTCTCTCATCGATTCTAATATTTGTACTTTTAACAATCTTCCTTAGTCCCAAATTGTAATATTTGTAAGATTTATTGTTAGTAGAATAACCAAGGAATGTGTATTCATCACTTCTAGAATAAAATTTCCCTATCTAATCTTCTCTTTTGATATAACATTTACCTTTGAAAATTTTAAAATAGTTAATAAAAGGTTTATGACCAAACCATAGTTCACAAGGGGTTTTACCCATTCATTTCCTAATCTAAACTATATCATAGTGTATACTATAGTATTAATTTATTATGTCCATTGTACACATGACACATTACCTTCAAGTAACATTTCTTTAGCTACTTCATTCACTACTCTATTTATCATTTCTACTATACCATTCTATTGTAGTGTCTTAGGATTTAAAACTTTACTATGAATAAAATTATCCTCATAAAATGTATTGAACTAATTAGAAGTAAAGTCTCCAATATCAGACCTCATATATTTTCTTCTTACACCTGATTTATTGTTAACTTTTTCCTTAAATATCTTGAACATATCAAAAGCTTTAGATTTTCCTCTGAAAAAATCAACCCACATCATTCTAGTGAAATCATCAATGAAAATAATGAAATACCTCTCACCATATAAGGTTCTTGTTTTTGTAGGTCCATGCAAATCTATATGAACAATCTCCAACTTTTCTAAAGTAGTAGATGTCTTGCTTGGAAAGCACTCTTCTTCTTTTTAGCCATCAAACATTATTTTCACATCATATTAGCATGTTTCAAATTTTTTGGTAGATCTCTCAAAACATTAGAATTACTTGCCCTTACTAAATTATCAAAATTTATGTGACAAAATCTTCTATTCCATAACTAACTGTCATCAACCTTTGAAACAAGACAACTACTATCATTAGGGTTTGAATGAAATATATTACCTATAGTTCTTGTTCCTATAACAATCTCATTTCCATGTTTATCATAGATAAAACATTTTTTATTAAAGAATTTTAAGTGATATTCCTTGTCAACAAGATACCCAACACTCAAAAAATTATGTTTTAATCCATCAAAAGTTATACATCTTTAGTATGAATCTTACCATCAAGAATAATATAACATTTTCCCTTAATAGGACAAGGTGCATTGTTACCAACTATAAATACACTCAATCATAACTCTTAAGATCAACAAATTTATCTCTATCACCTGTCATGTGATGTGAACTTCCACTATCTATAATCGAGGTCAATTTCTTTTTCTCAATATGTGAAATAATTGTTTTTCTTCTTTAACAAGACTAATTTCATCTTCATCATAACTATCTAGAAAGTTTATTTCTTAAACTTTAATATTATCATCACTAACATACAAACATTCATTAGGAATCTTTGATTTTTAATGTCTAGGTCACACCTTAAGTTCTCTTTTAGGACATTTGAAAGAAAAGCGACCAATTTTCATATAATGTCAACAAAAAAAATGAGCTTTGTTCTTAAAGACAACCTTACCTTTAGCTTCTCTTATTACAATCAATGACACAAGCTCATTAATCTTCCTTTCTTCTTCTTGAATATTTTCCCAATCACTTGCATAATTTATTAAGCTTCTTTTGTTAGTATTTTCTTACCTTTATGTGCTAGCTCTATAGGTAGTCTCAACTCTAGGAAAAGCATCTTTCAATCTACTAGTTTCAAAATATTTTAGTTTCCAAATTAGAACTTCTTTGTTAAAATAGTTAATAAGAGGAATAAATTCTTCTATAACAATTACCTTGTGTCATAATCAAGGGTTAAGGATCTCAAAATATTTAGACAAACTTCATCTTTTTTTAAAGCTCCTCCAAAGCTCTTTATATTTGTAGTAATCTCAATAATCCTTTGTACAAAAAATTCTAATAGTTTCATCTTCTTTAATTCTAGCATTATCTAGCTTAGGTTTCCAATTTTGTACCCTTTCTTTCTCTATATGTTCATCACCTTCATATAACCTTTCTAACCTAATTCAAATATAATGTGCAAGATCAAGGCCTTTTACCTCAATTAATTTTGATTCTAATAGTGCACTTGTTAGTGCTTCCCTTTGAATCATGTTACATTGGAAAATACTATTTTCATTATCTATGCTTGAAGATAGCCCACTCTCTAATTTAACTTGTACTTGTGAATTTGTTATCAACTAATGGAAAATTCCAAAGTAGATCAAGTGTATTCACTTCTTATCCTTTCAACTATCATAATTCTCACCATAAAACTTAGGACTTTCCTTCTTGTAAGCCATATATCTCTTCAAGCTATGAAGCTTTCTTCTCAAAGAGAACCTAATGCTCTAATACCTATTGTTAGTAAGTAAAATCCACACAATATGGGGGAGGGGGGTAATTAGTTGAGAGAAATAAAAATTAAATAAAAAAATTATAAATTTGAATTCCAACAATTAAAACAATGATGCACAATAATAGAAAACTATACACCATAATAGAATGATATGTTGACTAGGGAAAACCTTGATCAAAGGGAAAACCCTAGTGGGGATGGTACCCACAAGATAGTGTATTAATATATAATTTCCTTGTGAAAGGATGTGAGCTTGTTAGGATCCAAATACAATTCATTTAGTGTAACAATCCCTATTAGAGGAAAAATCCCTATATGATACCTTGAAATCTTGTTAGAAGGTTCAAACTCTGTTAAAGGTTGATAAGGAAAAAAATAGACCCATTTCCTAAATACTTCAACAAATATGAAGAAAAAGTATTTAGAATAACATTTCTAAGTCAATAAGCTAACTGATTTGTCACTTACTTGCTAGAATAGTTCCTTTTAAGCTCACCAACACAATCATTGCTCTACTTTGATCATCCAACATAAAAGCTTGCATCCATTGACCATATACATTACATACATTATGATGTACATGACGATTTCTAAGGAAAAAATCCTTCCTTTATACCCTTAGAAATAATTAAACATTTCATCTCGCTAAGGATTCCCCAACATATAATTAATTATATATCTCCATTTTAAGGCATACATTCCTTTGTAATAATCCTTACAAATGTTACCTTGTAGTTCCCACATATTACAATACAAATATTACATTTATAGTGATAAGAAATACTGATGCAGTCATAGAAACAAACCAATCTATTGGATACATTCTGATCCCTTCAACATCCATTAAGAAAATTCCATTGTTATACATCTCATGAGGAAAAACAAAACACTTTCCAACACAAGTTTACCAATACTTCAACATTTACATAGTCTGATTTCTATTCCATAGAATATCATTCATAACTTTCTTTTCTAATATTTTCTTTCAAAACCCTTTGAAAGATTTTTTTAAAATTAGGAATATTAAGACATATCCAAATATCAATCCAATCCAATAAATAAATTTATAAGTTATGGTCTCTGTATCGAGACCCATTTCTACTATCATAAACTAGTAAAAAAACTTGTAACCCTACCTAGGGCATCCCATATATTTCTCAAGACACTTCCAAATGACATCAAACCAATTTTAAATTAACAATACATGAGTCTAGTTTTTTAATCTATAAGTCATAAATTATTCCAATGCATAGATAATTATAAAAACACCAATCTTTGCCTATCACTTACACAAATCTGAATGAAAAAAACCAAAATAAATTGGAAATTAATTATAGTTCACATAAAATTCCATTTGATACAATTAGAGTTATTTATTCATCAACATGTGTCTACACCATACATTTCAATCTGATTGTATTCGAGAATCCTCAAATCTAGAAATAACAATGTTTACCAAAACTAACATAACTTATTCATTTCTTGATAAAATCAACCCAAACCAAAGCCTGAAGAAAGTTTATTCATCCTAATATCAAAATTTAAATATTATACATGGTTTCTAGGTAGTACATGGCCATAAAAGACTTGGAACCAACACAAAAGATGAAAACCCAATCAAAACAACAACATAGAATCACTCCAAATTTATTTCAAATACAACTCTTTCCTTCCATTACACTTTGGTTCGACTGTACATCATTTTTTATAGAGAATTTTTAGTTTAAAACTTCCCAAATATATTTTGAACCAACTCTTACATCCTTTTAATTATGATGCATTTTCATGACAACCTTTTATGCATTTTTGGATTACAACTTTTACAAGTTTAACTCCAAATTTGACAAATCTTTGCATGGACACTTGAATCACCCTAAAATGGATTTAAATATATGTTTTAAATAAATTTTAGCCTTCATAAGGCATTCTTTCATATTCTTACCTTTTTGACCACTTTGAGAACTTGCGCAATTTTGACAACTTATTACAAATGACTTTTCTAGCCTTTAAATATTTGCCAAAATGGACTCAAATAATTAAAATTAATTTAAATATATAATATAAGGTATCTTATCCTCATTGTGTTTTTTTCTTAAGGCTCCCCAACACCATACTCCCAATCTTGAAAACTTTCAAAGTCTCTTGGAAACATGGAATCAATAACCTACAAGAAAAAAATTAAACCAAAAATCCTAGTCTTTACCATCATTTTCCTTTGCCTCTTCATGTATTTATCATCATCATATTTTCCTTTAAGTAATTTTCTTGTGACTCCTACCCATGGAGTTTATGTTGGCTGCCTCCAAGGTGCATCTCACATTTGAAGTCCACTCCTCCATGCTGCTACAAACACCAACTTTTGTCCCTCACCTGGGAGTCCTCTCTTACCTCTCTCCCTGGACTCTTGACAAAACATAATGGACCATCTCATCTAGCCTTGTACCATCTCCTATGGCCCTTTTGGTATACCTCCATGTCCAATTATTTTTTGGAAATGTAATATAGACTAGGTTACTAAGAGGGAAGGGGTGAATCAAGAACTAATAAAACTTTAAACTTAATTCACCAATTAAACCATCACCATATAATCTAATCTAGTTGCATGCAAGAAGGGCTAAAAGAAATAAAATATTCATAACACTTTGACACAATATTTGGTAACCCAGAAA
Source organism: Cupressus sempervirens (assembly GCA_028749045.1). Lineage (NCBI taxonomy): Eukaryota > Viridiplantae > Streptophyta > Pinopsida > Cupressales > Cupressaceae > Cupressus > Cupressus sempervirens. The sequence goes on from CM053784.1 coordinate 656,837,618, forward strand.
CCTTCCAAATAGAAAGTAAAACTATGGTGGGGTGTTGAAATTATTTAGAATAATTGAGGGGGGAGGGTGGGTGAAACAGTTATCCGAGGTATAGATGTACTATTAAAACTTTTCACAACTTAGTAAACCCATAAAACATTTTTTATCATGCATGCATCCATAAGATTATGAAATCACTTAAAACTTGTAGGTTACTGTCAAATCAATTTGCAAAAATGTAAACATGAAACATAATAGATTCAATAACACACTTGACACAATGATTTATGTGGAAACCTAATTTGGGAAAAGCCACCAGTAACATGCTACTCTTTCTCACTCTTCTGAAGTGATTCCTTGTGAAAGGCCAACCTTGTTAAAGGTTACAATACACACTATTAAATATGACCCTGTTAAAGGATTTCAATCACCCTATTAGGAGTGAGACTTGTTAGACAACTTTAGACCATTCATTTGGAATGTCACTCAATTAAAGGATTTACAAATGACTATTAGGTCAACCTTAATCCAAAAGATTTACCTTGGATTGATACAATTATTAGAGAATAACAATAAGGCTTGATCTAATAACAACTTGCAAAGATATTTGTTTTAGTCCTCCATTCTTCTTGGCTTTCACACACTTTAGCTCTGATAGCTTGTTCACCCTTCAAGCATCCATACCCTTAAGCCTTCTTGCTTAACTTTGCAATGTAGACTCTTCTTTTAGGTCACTGAATAAAGCAATACCCTAGACTCCTTGTCTTCCTTAGGTTCTCACACATGACAACCTTTGTTTCTAACTAGCCATCTCTATAAATAGAGAATTAAGATATTTTGTCGTTCATTCTCCATCATCCAATTTAGGGTTAGGATGGATTATGTAGGATTCAATGAATCTAACCCTTATTTCATTTCATTCCCTTCTAAAAATTTCTCCTTCATTCCTCTTTGAATTCACCTAAAAATAATTTACCATACATTTTATACCACCAACTCATCAATCTTATCTTCCACATGGTTCACATAATCCAAGAAATCAACTTTGACTACTTAGATCCATTAAATTCATGGTCTTTCTAATAATGCTGATAGTTGGCATTAACTAGCTTCTGATGCTTGACACATATGATGTTGTTTGACATCCACTGTAAAATTTCTTAGCATGAACTAAAGTTTACTGGTACTTGGCATCAATTAAATTTTACTCGGCATCAACTATTTCACTCGGTTTACACTAAAATAGAATTTTACTCAGCTCCAACTGATTTTATGCTCAACTTGCACTAAATTTTCTTGGAACCTACTATCCACTCAGTCAAGCTTCATAGATAAAATTCATTTAACTTTTTCTTCTAACCTTACTCAATGTAACCAACCTTTGCAATCATAGATTATCAATGCACTATGATATCACTATCTTAGTTGATTCTTGTACTCCTTTTCTATATCATAACTCAACCTTTCCTCTAAGTGCTATTGTTACCTCATTTGATCAAATCCTCTTCATCAATAAAATAAATGATAGTACTTAAATCATATAAGCAGTTGTCTTACCAAAAAATAGCACGTTTGATATCAATGAAAAAATAACGATTGAAACATATTTATTATACTTGTATCAATTTGTTTTCAACATAGGGATGATACCTACAAGATTTATTATTTTAGTATAAAGTTAGCCTATTAAAGCTTACCATTGACCAATTCTGGTGATCTACCCTATTAGGAGTAATAATGATAGTTAGGTCCATCGTGTGAAAGGATTTACAACATACAATGAAGTATGCACTCTGTTAGGAGATTTGGAATGAGACTATTAAGTCCACCTTATGAAAGGATTTGACTAATGCACCTATTAGGATGAATCAATGAGTAATCTCTAATCTGCAAATTAGTTTTTTGAATGAGATTCCTTTGAATAACAATAATCACTTGACTGTGATAGATAAGTCTCTACTTTTCCCTTATACTACTTGTAGCCTTCTTCAGTTTGCACTCATATGATTCTTGTTTACATACTTGTTTTGAATATGACATAATATATTACATATATACCAATCCACTTAATTACCTTCTAGAGTCAACTATAATACCAAATTTATCATATTTCACTAAGTGGGCCCACTATTGTAACTCGAGTTCTAAAGACAACTTGGTGATGTTCTATCACTTGGAAAACACTGTCAACATTTGGCAGACTCTGGCATTCAGTTGACACTGAAGCTTGGTCCATATTGATCACTTAGAGTAATAGGAACTTGGTCAACACTGTATAACTCAATGGATACTGAATTACTTGGTTGGCACTGCATGGCTCGGTCAACACTAAATTCACTTTGTTAACACTACGATCTCGGTAGACACTACAAAGCTCAGTTAACACTATACTCTATCTCATATTCTTAGTAGATACTAGGAAGCTCAACATGGATTGCAGTCCAATTGATTAGCTTAGTAGCAACTAAAACACTTGGTTAACACTACTAGAAGTATGGTAAGATTGGTAGCAATTGTAGAGCTCAGTAGAAATGAAACCAACAGACTAATTGTTAAGTAACTAATAGACAAATGAATTGACCATAAGGTAAAAAATCTCATCCTTTGGCATTAGTGACAAATTTTTTTATCATACCAAAAATCTCAATTCTCAAAATAAAAGTCAAAACTACCTCTATCCACAATTCGAGTCTTCAACTCAGTTTTGACTACTGTCTATTGTTGCTACTCGGTAACCTCTTACTTTTTTTTTCAATATCACTTCTATAAACATATTTTCTATTATTTTTACATGTATATCCTTTTTTTACAACTCCCTCACACATATATCTAGATTATGATAACATTCTCCCCTTTTATCAACAATATTCTCCCCCTTTTTGACATAAATGCCAAAGGTGCACAATATTTACAAGTTAATACCAAAATGTGAGAAGAAATCAATGTGTACCATCAAAATGATTGTCATTTTCTTGTCCCAATTTTCTTGTAATACTTTTGATGCATGCAAGGCTATCTACACTTCTTTTGAAAGTTCCATCATACGATCAACAATGGAGAAATTATTATCATGGACCAATATCTTTGCATGTGCAATATGTTTTTGCATTACATCCATGTTGGGAAGGATCATGCCTTGAATATTTGCAAGTGTGGCCCTTATTCTAGCTTCTTCCCTTAATAATTCTACTTGAAGATCAGATAAGTACCTGATCTTTTCAAAATGTGCAGAGCTACAACTAGGATCTAGTGACAATTGTTGTACACTTGCCTTCATGTCCTCATCTATCTTGGATAGTTTATCCTTTAGTTGCTTAGAAAATTTAGGTATATCACTTATATTTAAAGATAGAGAAACAACATTATTTACAGATACTTCAAGTGTAGCAAGAATAGTAGATAATTCTACTTGATCAATAGCTATCTTTTGAGCTACCTGCTCAAAAACTTATTCTCAAACTTTATTTCTACCCTCTATAGATTTTTTTCTTGTCCATTAAGCTCCTCATTATACTTGCAAAAAAAAACAACAAGTTGATCCAAAAGTGGTTACTTCTCATCAACCTCAATACTTAGTGTATCAATGAATATTCCTTTTATATCCTCAAGCACTTAATTTTCCTTTTTTCCTTTTGCTCTGAGCTTTTTCTGTTTAGCCCTCTTTTTCCATAGCTCACCTAGGCTATCCATTTCTTTAGGAGTGAGGTCAGAGGTATCCCAATTTTGAATAACAATTTCCTCATCCAAATCAATTTTCTTCTTCTTTAACCTTTTCTATTAAAATAGTAGAAGGAACAACTTCTTTTCCTTTGCTCTTAACTTTTGTGCACTATCTTTGCACTTATTGTGGATATACTTAGTATAGAAACAATATTTGAAATAGTAGAAACAAAAACAAATGTAGGAGTAACAATACTAACAACATGACGCTTGAAATACCTTGATGTAGCTCAATAAAGCCTAGTGCTAGAATGATTGGAGCTTATTGCTCGATAGATGAAGTGATATAAACTTCACTCATTATAGCACTTTTTAATGTTGCTCCATAGATTGGTTAGGTTCTTGGTGATGTAGTTGTTACCAGAACCAACTCAGTAGAAGCCTTCCTTGAGCTAGGTTGCACTAAGGCTTTTCTCAAAGAATTGGATAGAGAGGGCATTACCTCTGCTACTATCTTCTCTATATCTGATTCTTCAATACTCTTTCTCTTAGGAATATCACCTCCCATATATTCTTGATCCTCTTCTCCTTCAACATCATCTCCTTTCATATTTTCAATATCATCAATATCTTCTTCATATATTTCTTCATCATCTTTTTCAACACCTCCTTCATCATCAATTTACACAACTTGATCATCGGTTTTGTGCGGCCCATAGATGTTCTTCCATATTGTGGTGTTGGACTTCACAACTGACTCAATTTTGGTGTTAGCTTTGTTTCAGTAATGTATTAATTTTGGATCAGTAATGTATTAAATTTTGGTTTTAGCTTTATTTAATTCTCTTTTAATTATTTCTTTACTTGCTTATCACTGAGACTCAACATGAGTTGTCTCAAGGTTTTTTCTTTGATGTCTTTTGAAATATTTACTATATTTTCCCATACTAGTGCAACTTCCTTTAGAATTACATTAGGAACTTGTGCTTTCAACTCATCAGGAGAGTATTTCCATTTTTCCATTTTCACCAATAGGGCATCCTCTATTTGTTTCTTCTCCTCTACACTTCTAGTGTCATACCTAAGAGACTTGAAATATGCCATGCCTCCTTGTTCTTCTAATATTTTCAATCTTAATGCAAAGGTACAGGAAGACTTCTGAAATATTATTTGTTCAACTTTATCTTCATCCTCTCCAAGCTCTAGTTTCTTCCTGGATTTTGTTGCTCTTCTAGTGAACATATCAAGGGATGATTTTGTAGGTTTGGTTATAATGACCTTCCCTTTCTTCTTGGGAGGATTCTCCTCTTTAGGTTCTTCTTCTTCATCAAGATCATCTCCTTGCCCTTCAATCAAAAAGAGAGGAGAACTAGAGGATTTGGTGGCCTTAAGCATCTTTCCCACCTTCTTCCTTCCTCTCTTCATTGCTTGGGGAAGCTTGATTTCAAATTCAATTCTAGCCTTTTCTTCCTCAAAGGTTCCAAAATATGGAGCCTTGGGATCTACTAGCTCATTCAAGAGAGCCTCAATTATGTCTTTAGTCTCATCAATATTGGCCTCATATTCTAGGGGTTTGACCCATGCCACTCTAGGCCTAACTGCTTGGATATGAACCTTGTCATAGTCAACAAAAAACCATTATCCTTCTCATAATCTTCTACCAACTTCCTTGGTATTCTAAATTTTCCTTACATTTTCTCTTTGAAGGACTCAAAATAGTTATCCATTATACTTTCAAAAATTTCTCCCATCTCTGTTATAAATTCATCTATTTGATATAACACTAGTGTATTCTTCTTCCACACCATAGTTCCTTTTGAAGGGAAAAAATTTTGCACATGGAAAAATAAAAAAAGTCAATAGAGAACTAAAATTACACGGATTATTCTTTGAGACTCAAATGCTTTCCATGTTCTTGCTAAATTGGCTCAGTTGTAGCTCGACAAGGTTGAAGGATAGATTGTTCTTCACCATTTTGTAAGCTAAGTCAATAAATTCACATGAAATGTTGTTCAAACAGCTTGAGCTATTTATCTTGTGTTCAATAACATGAATTCCAAACTTAATTTCCATGTTAGTTACTTTGTTCAACTTCATGCCTCTACCATCCCACTCAGAAAGAGTTCTCTTAGTCAATTCAACTCGACCTAGGGTTTTTGTGGTCTTTTCCTTATTCAACATTGGCAACTTGGTAATTTTGTGTATCATCTTCTTCATTATCTAAATAGGGTGATCTAACCAAAAATGCATGTCATGGACACTACTAAAGATGAACCTAATCCATTTCCCTTGGAAATCCCTCAGCATATGTAGAATATGCATTAAACCTTTTGTCTCTAGATACTTGTGCTTGAGTTTCAAAACACCATCCACACCAAACTCATAAAATGCCTGGTTCATTTCTAGGGTTCCCAATTCTTGAACTGAATAGTGGTAAAACGATTGGATATCATGAATAAGGAGTACCTTTAGAGGAATTAGTGATTGTGCACTAGTAGGGTCAAGTGCTTCTACAACTACAAGACTCAATTTAAACTTGGGAGCCTTGCAATCAACTCCTTGAACCAACATTTATGAACCCCTTTTCACCTTGCTACTAGAAGATGCCATTCAATTGGTTTAAACTTCAAATGCAGAAGTAAACTTCAACAATTACTACTTCAAATCACTCGGGGACTCTGAAATTGCTCTTCTCTCTTAGCTCTAAAATTTTGTGGTGAAATTATTTGATCAATTTATTCCTTTTAACAAAATTTTGTCTTTATAATTTCCATTAATGCTTCATGCAAATGTTTTCTTGGCGATAGGTTATCCTCCACTTGGTTTAGTCTTCAATGATCAAAAGACACCTTCAACTTGGTAAGGTCTCTTGACATGGTAGGAACTACCAACTCAAAGAGAACTTTGAACTTGGTAGGGTTACCACACTTGCTCTAAACTTGGTACATGGTAGAGTCGCCAACTTGGTATTTGCATTGAAAACTTGGTAAGGTTATGCAACTTGATCTTGCTTGGTAAGGTCTTCAACTATCATCTTCACTCAGTGATCCTTGTGCATCTTGAATGCTGATATGAATTTATTTCTTGGTAATGTGAACCAATGTTAGATTTCTTCTTCTGAATCACAGTTCTAGTAATCTCCATACAGAACTAGGTTGAAAAGGTTGAGTCACCCAACTCATTGAATTGGGTGTCAACACTTTCATTACTCTAATTTTCATCCTTAGGAGATTTCCTTACTCATTGCTACCTTATTTATTTTTTGATATTGTCAGCCTTAGCTTTCTTTTCATCTTCAACTCTTTCTTTGTTCATATATTTCTTGGCAAGGTGTCCAAGTTTTGTACATACAAAACACATCTTTGTAGTGTCTCTCTTCCTTGTGTGATGTTTTATGTAGTTTGCTCCAATGTGCCCAAACTCACCACAATAGTGACATCTATACCATGTATTATAATCCCAATGAAATATAGCTTTGACAATTTTTTTCTGTTGGGCTCCATTTCTTGGTCCTACACTCTGAAGATTTGTGTCCTTATTTGTTACAATTGTGACACTTTACTTAAAACTTGGGTTTCTTTGTGCATTCACTTGCTCTATGTCCTATTTTTTTGTAAGTATAACACTTTCCACTAAACTTTGATTTACCATTGCTCCAACACTTGTGTGATGTATGATATATTTTTCCACAATGACTACATGTAGGCCTTTTGTTCTTTTGAGCTCCTCACTAGGAAGATTCACCTTCTTTTGTATATCCTAATCTAATTTTACCTTTGTGTTTGAATTGAGTTTGATTATCTAGCTAATTAATCTTTTATTATAAATTCATTATCCTCTCATTGGTTTTCTCCTCTATACTAAGATCATTCTTCAATCTTTCTTTTTTTTTCCTCAAGTTGATAAGTTCTTGATTTTCATCATTGAGTTAATCAATCAGATCTGTTAGCTGAAGAGATAGTTAACTAATTTCATTTTCCTTTTGTTCCATGACTTCACATAATTTGACTGATTGAATTTCTTGTCCTTTTTTCAACTTTCTATATTCTTCATGAAGAGTAAATTTTTTTTCAAGTAGATTTGTGATTGTTGCATCAGCTTCATCTAAACTTCTTTCTTGACAAATGTCCTCAATTCTTTCTTCAGTGCAGAGATTATCATTCATCTATGTTGCAAGAACTTTTCATCTTTTTAGGGATTGAGAGAGTTTCTCATTCGCTTTCTTGAGTTGATCCATGGCTAATTGTAAATCCAAATTTTCGTTCTTAAAAGCTTTCTCTAGTCAATAGACTTCCATTATCTCTAATCTTTTCTCAAGCTACTAAACTTCCAATGAGAGAACCAATGCTTTGATACCAATCGTTGGAAATGTAATATAGACTAGTTTACTAAGAGGGGAGGAGTGAGTGAATCAAGAACTGATAAAACTTTAAACTTAATTCACCAATTAAATCATCACCATATAATCTGATCTAGTTACATGCATGAAAGACTGAAAGCAATAACATATTCACAACATTTTGACACAATATTTGGTAGCACAGAAACCTTCCAAGTAGAAAGTAAAACTAGGGTGGGGATGATACCCACAAGCTTTATTATTTTAGGATAAAGTTATCCTATTAAAGCTTACAATTGACCACTTCTAATGATCTCCCTTGTTAGGAGAAATAAGGACTGTTAGGTCCACCTTGTGAAAAGGATTTACAATATACAATGAAGTATGCACTCTATTAGGAGATTTGGAATGAAATTGTTAAGTACACCTTATGAAAGGACTTCACTGATGCACCTATTAGGATGAATCAGTGGTTGATTTCTGATCTACAACTTGGTTTACTAAATAAGATTCTTTTGAATAACAATGATCACATGCCTATGATAGATAAGTCTATAATTTTCCTTATATTGCTTGTAGCCTTCTTCAATTTGCACTCATCTACTTCTTACTTGTTCACATACTTATTTTAGATATGATATAATACATTACATATATACCAACCCACTTAATTACCTTCTTGAGTCAGCTACAATACCAAATTTATCATAATTCACTAAGTCATCCCACTATTGTAATTTGGGTTCTAAAGACAACTCAGTGGTGTTCTAACACTCAACAAATACTATCAACACTTGGAAGACTTTGGCACTCAGTTGATGTTGAAGCTCAGTCCATACCGATCACTTCGAGTAGTAGGAACTTGGTCAACACAATATGACTTGATGAACACTAAGAAACTCAGTGGATATTGAATTACTTGGTTGAAACTGCATGGCTTGGTCAAAACTAAATTAATTTTGTTAACACTATGAGCTCAATAGACACTATAGAGCTTAGTCAAAAGTGTACTCTATCTTAGATGCTTAGGAGATATTATGAAGCTCGGCATGAACTGTAGTTTGATTGATTAACTCAGTAGAAACTTAAGCACTTAGTTAACATTGCTAGAAATATGGTAAGCTCAGTAGTAATGAAACCAATTGACTAATTATTAAGTCATGAATAGATAAATGATTTGACCATAAGGTCAACACTATCTACAATGAGTGAACTTGAACCTGTAACCAAGTAACTTTACAACAAGAATCAAAATACCCAACACTGCCTGGTGTAGATTGTCTTCTATCTACATGCTCAAAAAGGGTATCTAAATTTGTGATTAGATTTTAGAATAATGTGGAGTTTGTCAAAGTTATATCTGATTTTCAAAGTTAAGGTCTATAAGCCTAGAAATGTGGAGTTGTGAAGCAACTATGGGTTAAATATTGCATAGTATGATATTAACTATGAATTCACTTTGTAATGGACCTAAATCAACCAAAAGTCCATCCTGTCACCCCTGGCCTTGTTGAGTGTTTTTGGGGTCTTGTGTCAAAAGTTGTCATTGTGCTTGTAAGGCAATTTGTGATTAGTTGTCTTGTAGTAAGGGGTATTCCTTGTGATTGGGATTTCCTTGTTTGGGGTTAGGTTGTGATAACTTTAACCTTCTATTTTGAACACTTGTGGTTGGTGTTTGAGCACATTGGTAAGAGTGAAGACACTATTGTTAGATATTCCTTCAGTGAAGAGGATCTTGATTAGAACTAATTTGTCATCTAAGACTACTATTCTAGGCTCCATTTCATCAAATATGTTATCTCAACACAAACAAATATCAGTAAAATATAATGTCTATTTCACAACAATTTTTTCCAAAATAATCAAAATGTCTTTCTATCATAAACATAGCTACATAGAAAAGTCTTCTACCATGATCCAAGCTTTTTTCAACCTCACCAACAAGATACAACAATCATGCTACCAACTATTTATGGCATTATTTCTTATACATTGGTCAACTACTTGTCTTCACCAAACATAATGTAACTCATCTAGAACTGAATATAAGATCAAGAGAACATAGGTATGATATCTATACTCATTCTTCTACACAAATATAAGCTCACATAGCTTAACTTGTTATATGCCAACTTTTTTGTGCCAACAATCATCTTGTAATATACAAAATGTTTGTCTATCATGATGACATAAGCATATGTTATCATCAATGACAAAACCTATCGTTAATACAACACATAAACAATATCTCCAATTTCCAACCAAACGTCTATTTCTAGCAGTATCTTTTAAAATGTGTTTAGAATAAGGAATATTAAATAGATAGGAATTGAAATAATAAATAGTTAATCACAACATTTTAATAGAATTTACAACTAATTTTAATTTATCAATGAAGATAAAAATGAATGCATGAAATATAATTAGAAATAATACTAATTTGTTTGCAAGCACTATTTTCATCTCTATTATTTCCTCAAAAATCTATTTGAATGACAATAGTATCATTACTCATAGAAAGAATGAGTAGTGACATGACAATGAAAAAAATTAGAAATTGTACTTAGAGGATGACACCAATGAAGGTTTCATTTATAGAACTTTACATGATATCAATTAATGATAGAGATCAATTGAGATAGATTGCAAGATCAATGATTAAGAGTTTATGAGAGTATTTTCTAGAGAAGATTGAGGAATTAACTAATTGCATGTTTGAGTCCACTAAGTGCATGAAGAAGTGAAGTGGATTTAATTGATCAAATAACTAAAATTGATTATCAATGGATTGAATATATTGGAGATAAGACTCAAAGTGATTATTGCTTAAGTAGTGAGGTAAAAATTCATGAAATAATCAACAAAGCAATTTAATTAATTAATAACTCAATCATGTGCACATAAAAATGTAAATAACATAAATATTTAATCTATTTTTAGAAAAAAAATCTTATTTATAAACAAAAAATAAAATAAATTATTAAAATTTGAGGAATAATTATATAATTAAATAATAATAAAAATTTATTTAATTAAGAGTTGGTAGATTTTTACAATGCATGAGATTATTACAAGTTGTTTTTGGATTCAATTGTATAAGTATTTGTGCACCAATATTTTGGATCACACTTTATGTCATTACTTAGAGCCATGATTACCCCATTGAATTCTTTAAGAGTGATCTTTTTACTCATATTGTTTGAATCTTCTTGAGTGACCTTGTTTGAGATGATACTCTTGATCTTGTCTCATACTACTTACTCACTATGTTACTTACACAATTGAATCTAAAATCAACTTGCAATTATTTAATTATTATAATCTATAATAAATTGATGAAAATAGTCAAATAATCAAATAATAATAATTATGGAAGATGAAAAAGGATAAATTGATAAATGACATTAATTAAACAAGTTAAGAATTATTTAATTAATTTAAGGTTTAAATAATAAGGTGATGTTGTCTATACTACCTCATAAGGTGATTAGATGAATTAGGTGATGTGAGTGAAGCGAACATTTTCCAAGTTTATAGATTAAAAAGAAAATATAAATTCCAAGTGTGTAATCATTTTTTGTCCCTTTAATGGGCCTAGTTGGGATAATTCAAATGTAAAGACTGATAAACATGTCAATTAGATCAGGCTAGAATAAGGAGAGATTAAAGTAAAATTTTATTGTGCATCTGAGGACAATCTAAGACTATTAAGAGGACAATTTGAAGCATAAGATCAAAATAAAAAATTCTAGTGTTGGGAACCAAGAAGATGATGAAAGGAATGAATAATGAAGTGAAGGTGCAAGCAACATTATTTTCTCTCAATATAGATAAACGTTATCCATTTCAATTTTTCATTTAGAGGGATACTCATTTATAATCACTAATTCAATTATTAAGAGTGATGTAATACCCTAGAAATTGAAAAACAATATTAAAAATAATTACAAGGGTATTATCGTCATTCAAAAATTTCAAGGTATCACACATGATGAGGAGTGAAAACACTATGGTAGACACCCTATCCAAAGTGGTGATCACATTATTACAAGGATGAGGTTTGGAGGATCATTAAATTTACCATATGTCACTATCCTCTTAGTTCATCATGATAATTACTATTTGGTAGTTGTGAAGGGTTTGAAAGGAGAAATTATTATTTAAAGTGGCTATAATTATTAAGTGTTTAGAGGATTTGTGTGGGAATGAAAAAGGAGAAGAGATGGTCGTAACTCAAAGTGGTTAAAAGATGCTATCACAAATATGAATATGGAGTAAAATTTAACATTGATTACCCAAAATTTGTATCTCTCTCTTTTGGGAAAAATAAAAAAGAAAAGGTTAAAGGGGATAGCTAAAATAATGAGTCAATATTTTGGAAAATAATCACCTTCATTCTTGGGTAGGAGTGCATGAGTGCATGTTAGTACTATTGTTCTCACATTGACATAACATTTATGTTCACAAGGTCATGTATAGAGTTGGAGAGAAAAAAAAGCATGTTGTGGAATGTAGGAATGCATAAGGGATGTGTCAACCTTTAGGATAAAATTGCTCTTGGCCATGACAGAACCTGGTGAGGGTTTTCTAACCAAACATAGTGATTGGATATAGGTGGGTGGTCTAGACAAATCATCACAACCTTTTTGTTTCTATGGAGCATTTCAAGTGTTAAAGATGTGAGGAGTAAACTACAAATAGGGTGGGATGCACTCAAGGAATTTTTTTCAAGTTGAGATAGAGCCGAAGGCAACTGGGTCAAATATAGAGAACTAAAATAGAAGTTCCCAAGGTTTGATTATGATAATAATTTGGTTAATAACCCTCTCAAGATAAGGAAGAAACTTGAATAAGTGCGTTCTTTTAGATTTTTTTTGTATAAATTTATCTCTTTTGGCCTGTTTTGCTAATCTCCTATGTAAATTGAATACGATACTTTAGTATGGGAAGTTTGAATTTTTAATATTCTGTATAAATTTTTTATGGCACTTTGGTAGGGGTGAATAGTAGCATAAATATGGGGAAAGGCCTAGAGTAAACATGTAAATTTTGTAAAGGAAGGTATGATATGTTAATGGTAGGGTGATCAAATGGAAACAATAGGGATAACGAGTAGTTATAAGTAGCTTGGAGACTATATTGAAGAAGAAAATGTATTGTTTAGTTTTTTAATATTCAATACAATATAAGTCTCATGTACTAATTAAGAAAGAAGGATGCAGTGTTTTTTCGATAATAAATGTTATATATGAAATTTTCAAATCTACTTTTTTTAGTTTTAGATATGTTTCAAAAAGATACAGGGATTTATTATCACATTTTTAAATTAAAAATATAACAAAATTTAATGATAGTGTTACAATTTGTCAATATGGTTTTATAGGTTTAAAAATCTTGGAGTTGCATCTTGTCTTACACTTGAAAAGAAGAACAAATTGACAAAAAATTATCAGTAATAATCTCATCCATTGTTATCTTAGCTCTTCATTATTTTATACAAAAAAAATGGGAAGCTTGTTTTGTTGTGAAATAAAGGATTTCATACACAGTACAAGAAGCCTCTTGAGGAAGTGATGACTGAACTATACAATCATTTGAATATTTTGAAATCTCATAATAGTAGTCATGTATTGTGAGTATATTTTTCCCTTGTCCAATATATTGTAATTGGTGGATTAACCTAAGCATTTAGGTTAACCATGAAATTTAGAATGAAGCAATTGTAAGGAGATAAATTACAGTTTTTGGTCTTCACATTTAAAATTTTGTGTTTCGGTAGGGTTTCACTCATTTTTCTTGTAGATTCTACTCACTATTTTTTCATCAGCATAGTTAAGAGAAATACTTGTAGAATCTTTAGGTAAGTCACTTGCCATTATTTTAATTTATTATAAATGTATTCAAGCAATAAATTTATGAAAATATGTTTTGGTTCCTCTCAGTCAAAAAATGTGTTGACATATGGTTTTGTAATTTTGCTTTTACAAATTCTTCCTATTTTTTCTCATCAATACAACATAAGTTGTGCATAATCTCAAGACATACCACTATGCTTAATTCTTAGTGAATTCATATGCTAAAATTTACCACATTGTAGTTGGACATGTTGATTTTTCAATTGCAATTCTCTAATTGTTTTATGGTTTCACCCCATATAAAATACCGTGTTCACCTTCTTTGACATTTTTTGTTTTTCTAACTTCAATTTTTTTTGTGAAATAATGAACATGGAGATGGAAATAGTGGCACACAATTTGCTCCACTTTATTTATTCATTATTCCTTCTTAATTGACTTGATATCTAGGATGTGTGGTTTTGGCATTAAAAAAATGATAGAATTTTGCTACAACCACAGACTATTTCTCACCATTTCTACTTGTTTCCATGACATATTTTCATTTTTTTGTGTTTATCTTTCTTTATATTTATTTTCTTCTTATTTTCTCTTTTTTTTTGCAAGGTTTTTGCATCTACTGTAGAGGCATTTGTGAGGATGAGAATAGTTGGAGGAAGGGGATAAGAGGCTTATGGCAACCTATGTTCACCAATTCATGAAAATATTTCATAATAAACTATACAAATTTAAGTGGTTACTTATAATATCGTATGTTATTATTAAGATAGATTCAAATGGGTATGTAATCATAGTATGGTATGTTTATCTTAGAAAAAATGGTTTTTAAAGTATAATATTCGTGAAAATCCCTAAAAATGGGTTCTTGAAAGGAATACAAATAGTTGAGTTGAAGATTAAGATGGATTGTGATGGTTGCCAGATTAAAGTGAAGAATGACCTAGAGATTATGTCAAGTAATAACCATAGACATCCTAGTTAGAAAAGGTGCTTCCCCAAAGAAATACTAGGGGATTTGCAATTAGGATTTTTTTGGCAATTTTTAAATTTCATTAGTAAAAAATATTGAAAATGATATTTTTTGTACTAAAATTGTAGTCTTGATAACAATGAAAATTGCAATCTTTTTATAATTTAATTAGAACTAGTGTGAAAACCACAGATTTAAACACACAGATACAAAAGGTCAGAGTTGTAGGGTATGTTGAATCAACCAAGGTGCTAAAGAAAGTGAAAGCCATAGGCAAAAGGTAGAAATTTTCCCATATGTTCCCTACAACTTTGTAACACAACCTATTGTAAATGCATACATATAACAAGGAAGCACAAGCTAGATATGTGCAAAATAGTGCTCTAATATTGAGTTCAACCCCAATTACCTAGATAAACATATCCATGTTCAATAAATAAAACCTGAATTTATGCATCATTATGTGATTTCATCTTAGAAGATTACTATGTAATATGTAAAATAATAATCCATTTTAGTGGGAATAAAAAATAAAAAATGATATTAGGAAAGAGCCTACAACACATTGATAAATTGTGAGCCTCTTACCTGGTAGGCTTTGGATTTGAGTCTATTCAAGCTTTACAAATGATAATAATAATTAATCTTGGCTTCAACCTACTACCAATTAAAAAAGATATTATAATTATACCAAAGTAAATTTGATTTTTGTGCAAAAAAAAATGATTGGCTATCCTTACTTGAGGATAATGTGATTGAGAGCAATCAAGAACATTTTATCGCATTAAATAAATTGGCCTCTAACACATTATGCCATGTCCTTTTAGGCCAAAATGAAAAATGGCTATACAATTAGAAAATTAAAAGTTTAATTTTTATATGCCCTAAACATATGTAGTATGTTTCATTAGTAAATAACTCTTGTTTATAAAAACAATCACAAATTTCCACCACAACAAATAAATTTTAGAAAATTGATGATAGTGAGTATGAAGGACCACTTCCATTTCAAAGAATTTTAGATGTAAAACACAATATTATAATTATATCAAAGAAATAATAACTTGTGTACCATAAGCATTGTTAGGTTTCCCTAAGAAAGGGATGTCATGCACCAACTAGTCTAGATTTTTGGCATCTCATAAATTAAAATGAATATGCTGGTGATATTAAGGGCATACCATTCTATGTTGTTTCATATCAATTTAAAAGTTAAATTTGATAGTGTAACCACATCAAAGTAATTCTTAATTTGTATGTTGAAAGGTAGAACGAGGTTATCTTAACTACAAAGCATTGTGCATTAGACCAAAGCCTCTATGAACATAAAATTAGCCACTGCCATATTATGCACCCCTCCATTTCAATCCATCCAAAATTGCAATCTAACTATAACTATACCATAGTAAGCATCATATTTTGATGCCCTCAACATTGTTATTTTGTTTGCTTCTAACCAATTATTCATGCGTATAATTCTATTCAATATTTTCTATTGTAAAAAATATGATCAATTTATAATTATATAGCATACAAAATATTTTAGAAGATTGAAATATGAACATAAAGTAAGGATAGTCATTAAAAATTGAACAACAAATTGATTAGGCTAGGTAACTAATTACACAATTATGTGCATTTTTATATTTGTACACTTGACTTCTCAATAATGGTAAACTTATTCATAGAATCATTCTACATAAAAAAATATTAAAAAATCCAAGACTTATCAATCTTCTTGCTAATACCTAACTTCCATTGAGAATTTTATTATTTGATGTAACAAATTCTAAAATTTGCTTAGGCCTAGTAGAACCCATGGGTATTCAAATCCATTATTAAGATTCAATACAAGCTACTTTGTTGAAGTTGATTTCTTACCTAAATCAATGGAATTACATACATATAGATTTTGAATCACAATGAATTAGTGAGGCCACAAAGGGTACCTCTTCCCCAAATAAAGCATTTAATAATCAAACTCTAATGGGTTTTTAACCTTGATTGCAAGAACAACATTATATACCAACCATCCTATTATGCCAATATTAGTTAAATATTTATAAAAGTTAATAATAATAATGATATTTAATTAATAAAAATATATGCAAAATAAAGAAATAGTCCATTTATACATACATAATTTAAATATAAGATTTGGTAAATTATCTTTTCATATAAAGGGAATGGCTTTGAGTCCATTTTAAATTTTGAATTTGAAACTTAAAGGGTTTGATTCATGATTGTGAAAATAAATTATATATAATCCATAGGTACATATTGAATCTTCAAAAAGGGAAATTTATGATTTTAGAATACTTGGGTAGAGGCAAAGATATTCCATTAGGTCCATTTTAAAATTTGAATTTGTAACTTCAAAAGTATTGAATTTGTGGTTGTAAAAATGAACAAGTTCAAATTTTATGACACCTTTCATTTCTCTTCCATGATGTCATTTTTACGATTATCATATAGGTTTTCTTAGTGAGTTATTTTGTGAATGTTAACATTTGCTATTTTTATAAATATCACTATAGTCAGCGACATATATCTCTAATAGTTATTAAACAACTTTGTGTGTTTAACTTTATTTTCTTAGGCCATATAAATTTTTCCTATATTGTTACTTTTTGCTATTGTTGGGTACCATTGATAGTCATCCCAATATAGTTTGATAATCATATGGCTCCATTCTTAAGAACAAATAGTCATATATATATATAAAATCTATGTTTATCTATGTTCAAGAGAAAAATGTGAAGCAATACCTAAATGATATGTTTGTATTACAAGAGGTACTTTTACTCATGCATAATAGTCACAACCAAATAATTCTCAAGTGCATTCTATACCTCGAGAGGTTTGGATGAGGATATCCTATCCCATCTCTATAAATTATAAAGGAGAGTCATGCATGCTGAGGAGCTAAGAATCATTTTTGATTGACTAAGAGATCTAGAGGGATATGTAAGAGATGTAAAAATCCTTATAAATGGTTGATTTTTTTTTTCAATTATGGTATAAAAGGAGTTTTGCAAATAATTCCATTTCAACTATTTGTAATTTACATCTTGGAAAACTAGTGGGTCCAAATATTTTTGTGAACGTTGACTCAATTATGGTAGTGATAAAGAAACATGACTTAGAGAAGATGACAATTTTAAACCACACAGGTGACATAGTAGTAAGATTGGACATGCATATATTGTGAGGTCTTTAAATTAAATGTGGAGGCCAATAAGACTAGTAAATTCAACTC
The DNA here is from genome assembly GCA_028749045.1 of Cupressus sempervirens. Lineage (NCBI taxonomy): Eukaryota > Viridiplantae > Streptophyta > Pinopsida > Cupressales > Cupressaceae > Cupressus > Cupressus sempervirens. The sequence continues at coordinate 656,855,680 of CM053784.1, forward strand.
CTTGTGCACATAGTACTAGAAGGATAGGAAAAGTTATGAGATTTAAGAGACTAAAGATTTTGATAGAAACTTAGTAAAATTCTCTTAGAATGAAGTTGAGCCCTTTGATGTAGATATATTTGATAAGTGTATTGTTAAAAAATATTTTGCATTGTGTCAAGTCTTGGAAGAGGATGTGAAAACATAGATCCTATGCATCTAATAATGATGCATATTGATGTGCAATGTGTGTTAAAATAGGGCATTTTACAACACTACTTTTATTCAAGATGGAATTCAAAGAGAATTGAATGACTCTTAATCTAAGTGATTATAAAATTATGTATTTTGAATGGTATTTTCTACTTTTCCTTTTATTCCTTGATGACAAACATGGGATAAACCCATGTAGTTGAGATTTGTTGATGATTAATATGTCTCACTAATAGTTCAATGTTGGACACTATTCAAGACATGTATTACCAAAACTCCAATTATGTAGTGTTTGTGATATGATTTATGCAATCACTTCTAAGGAATTTGGGTTTTGAGACAAGTGAGCCACTTAGGTGAGTAATTAAAATTTATAAGGTTGGTGGATAAATAACTTCAATTAATGAATCAAAATAATTCATGAGATTATTACATACATTCAAATGTAATACTAGTCAAGATATATAGAACTCTAGTGAAGTCTCATGTCTTGCAAAGAAATATGTCATGTAAGTTATAATTTAATATCATTCATAACGCCATGTTTATTAATATAGAATTGTACATGTAGATGTATTTAATAGAAAATACTAATAGATTAAAATAAAACTAATCATATTTTTAAAAATATTTGGGATTTTTTGAAAATGCTTCAAACCAAAAAAATTGATTCCTACATATTATAATTGATACAAATTAATATTCAAAGATTGGAGGATGTTAGCTGAAAATTATCCTCACTAGTTAGACAGATCCATTTTCCATGTGATTCTTTGGATTCCTTTTCTTTTGGTCATATCCCCAGCGAGTGCAATAGAGTTGCTAATTGTTTGGTGAAGGGGTCTTTGAGGATGCTAAAGGTTGAGCTAAGGTGTCATCTCCCTCCTAATCATACTAAAATTTTAGGTAGGCTCTTGCTTATGGACATAAATATGTAATTATTTTCTTTGATTTGATTTGAATGAAATTTCACCACTTTTTCCTTTAAAAAAAATATAATAATAAATCCACATGATATTTATCAATTAAATCTATATAATAATTCATATACATAAACTTGGGAATTCCCATCAACAACAAAGGGTATGTAATCAAATACCACATTCTTATAAAGTTGAGAATACTTGACTCATTATTTTACTGTAATATATAGTACATTTTGAAGAATATTAAATAGTTATTTAAAAATGCCTTTTAAATCAAACCTTGTAAAAAATAAATTAAGATCTAAATCTATTTATTTTTAAAATTAATAAGAGACACATTACATTAAGTTCCTATATGTAAGTGTTACATGTAGTAGTTATTGTTAGATATAGTAGTTGATAATTGTAGTTAGATTAGTGGAAACATAGAGTGGTCATGAACATCTAATTGATTCTTTTTTGTGATGTTTAGGAAGGAAAATGTTTGTAGCAATAGTGAAGTTAAACATAGAATTCTTGTCTCTCTTATTCTTAACGAATTTGGTATGCTTAAATGGAATTTTTTTTTGCAAGTGCATTTGGATAAGTTTCAAAGTTTGAAAAAAAACATCAATGGTAATTATTTGTATCATCTTTCACCCTTCTTTACAATTCATGACCATGGGTTTCTGTAAGCAACTTGTTCATATTATTCATGTAACATCTTTGACATAAAAATGATTATTGAAGTAAATTAAGTGTAATTTGTAAAAAAATGTTTCCATTTATAGAATGATTTAAAATATTTTTATATATTTAATTTTTTATAATAATAATATTATATAAATAATATATACATAAAGATTCAAAAAAGCATTAAAATTTATCAAAACATTAAATAAGATCAATTATTAATACATAAAGTCGATAAGTAGTTTTTGAATTAGATAGTGTCATAAGATTTTTATAAAGTTGTATACTTTGTTGGTAGATATGAAGGAAATTCAAGAAGGCATCATAAGAAAAAAAAATTACTTTCATTTTATGTATATAATATTGTAAATATCATTGAGGTCATTATTTGAAGTGACAAAATTTATTAAAAGAAAAAAGATCAAACAATGATTTTGTTTTACCATGACTATTCCTAACATGAACTAATTTAGAGATAGATAAATCACATTTTTAAATTTAGTAAAAAGCAAAATAATTATAGACTATAGAATTTTTGCTTGATTTTTTAATTCTACACAATGATTAGTTAAACTAATTAAAAGGTTAGATGCAATAAATGTATTAGTATTCCTTACATAGATAGAAACTAATAATGTTTTAGATAAGATAGAAAAGGTAGTAAAAAATAATCAAAGTTAGTAACAAGTTATTTATGAGGATTCATTAGAAATGAGTGTATTGTATATTCCCACAAGCTAATATTGATACTTAAGGAAAATGTAAGTGACACAATCATAAGAACCATTTACATACAACCACATTAGGTTTCCAAATTATTCAAGATAACTATAAATGATCTACACATGTTGATATTGTTATTCCAATATGGAATATGAACTAGTGTATTATTTTATTTTTATTTTTTATAGAGTTGTGTGAAACTTTAAAATGAAAATTTTAAAATAATTTTCTATCATATATACCTATGTAATGAGCATCCTAGTACTTCTAGACATGGTACAACCAATATTGGCTCTATTTAAGACCACTATGATGGGCTTAACCCTAACAAAGATAATAATGCACATATTCCCCTTATTGAGGATCTTTATAAATAATCCTTAGCTATTATCCCATATATTCCTCTAATAAACATATTTGAAGGGATAACTTGTGAAGTAGATGAGGAAAAGAGAGAGTATAAACCTAGAAATAAGAAGAAAAAAAGAGACAAAAGGAAAACACCTCCTCGATAGGAGCACGTCATGGGATCATTATAAAAAGTAAAAGAGGCATACCTATTGGATCAATCTCATTCACAACATCTACTAATTTTTTAAAAGGTTAGGTTGTTAAATTCTATAAGATATTTTAACCCCCCATGGATATGTAATCCTAAGGTTAAATGGAGCTAAAATGAATATCTTGGAACATAAGAGTACTTGAATCCTCGCATAGGAAACATATGATTAAAAGGTCCCTAAGATCCTGTGGAAACATCAACTTCCTTATGCTGCAAGCACTCAAATAAATGAAATTTAATCTTGATGTGTGCTTCAAGTGCATTTGAAGAGAGGCCTTTCCATTTAAGAGAAACCACTCTATAGGTAAGGGTGGTGTTGCCATTCTAGTCAATAATAGATGAAATAGAAATATATCTAAATAGGGATGTCGCCCATGTAATCGTATGGTCGGCAAAATTTTAGATACTAGGGGGGGAATATTGGAATTGCCTCATTCTATGCCCCCAATGACTAGAGGGAAATATTTGAACTGTGGATTTATGGATGAAGTCTCATGGATCCTTGCCGGTGACCTCAAGATGATTGAAGCACCCTTTAATAAGTTGGGATGTTCTAAGATAGATTGGAAAGAGGATGATATATTTTTTCGGTTGGGGATGACTAATAAGTTGAGAAATTTTGATCTTGTAGCCAGAATAAAGGAGGAATACAAGGGGTTTTGGTTTACATGGTTTAATTTCTAGCAAGGTAGTAAAATAATATACTCCTAGCTTGATAGGTTTTATGTAAATAAGGACGTGATTAAGTTTTTAAAATGATGAGATGGGAGGTGGAGTACAAGTTACAACCTATACATTATCTAATCACCATCATATAATATCTACATACATTATAGGTTCTCCTCACATAGAAGAAAGAGAGAAGGGTAAGAATTTTTTCCTTAACATAAGAATTTTGTTGAATAAAGATATGCTAGGACCAATCAACATTAATACATGCATTAAAAATACTAATCCAACCCTCAACAATGTCAAAGAGAGATGGAATAATTTTAATCTTGGAAGGGACTGCTTCAAATATTAGGGAGGAAGAAAGCTAAAGATATGATGAAATATGAAATTGATCTTCATTTTGCCTTGGTTGCAACAGAAGAAACACTACAATCTAACCCTTCTAATACTGAGGCTAATACAATACTATCTCAAGCTAGAAATGCTCTTAGGAAAATACAAAATGTGAAAATGCTAAGGATGAATGTAGTGCCTCTCATGTTTGCAGTTTATACCTTGTTATATTTTGATCTAAGAGATACTTGTACTCATGTTAATTTTTTACGTTTAATATGATCTAAGGGTCAGATGTTATACTTTGATTTCTTGTATCATAGATGTTAGATTGCTATGTTGTTCAGTTGATCATATTTGCATGATGATGCCATTTTGAGATGACAATATGTTTTATGATGATATCTAATTATCTGATATTTGGACAAATCTCTAATTATGTTAGAGGATTGGATTTATTGCTATGGTAATTTCTTCATTCTTTCTTTGGTATGCTTTATGTGAACATGAGTGATGTAAATGAATCATTTCAATATAATTGAATAAATGGTTAAATTAGGTTATATAATGCATTTATGGCTTTAGCTATGTTATTATATTCAACTGCACTTGATAATGTGTTTTAGTGTGCAGGATTTATATCCCTGGTAGTGACACATGGAGTTAGTGATTCAGTTGTTCATATTTTACCAATGTCATCCCTGTATGGTTGACATATCTTATTTAAGTATTTAAAATTAAACCTTATGGTGATTTAATAAATCCAAACTCATTTGCATTATTTGATTAGACTTGTGAGCATGTCTGTGCATTTAGAGGTTTGCATTTGTCACAAAAGTTTGTAAGGTTTTCTATTATTTTGGGCTTTATTTTAATTAATTTTAATTTCTAGTAGCTTTTCCATAGATGATTTCCAATTAATTGGAATAGCCTATTTTCATTTGGGTTGATTCAAGGTTTAACTAGGTTACCTGGTTATTCATCCTAATCGATTATTCACTCGAAAAGTGAATAAGTATCCAAAGAGGAAATTAATTCCTAACTTCTCAATTTCACACATTAGAAAATTAAGAACCTTTTTCCAAAATCCTCTTCTAGAGGATTATTTTATGTTTAATGTGAGAGCTATTGGTGTGGGATCTTCACGAGATTAGTCTTGTTGGATCCAGCTCAGGGAGACCTTATTTTGTTGTGACTTTTGACAGCTTATGCAAGTTATTTGTTTTATTGTATTGATGAACATGTTTCTTCCCTTTTGGCTCTCTGGTAGGGCTCTCCCATTTTCATGTTTCAGCTTTTTTTTAGTTTTAGTTTCTAGTAGCTCTTTGTTAAGTGGCTGAGAACTAGTGTTCTCCTCCATTTTTGAATGCTAGTTCTGTCCAGTTGGTCAGGAATGAATGTTTTCTTGATTTTTAGGATGAGGGTTTGGGGTTTCACATTGTTATGTTGGCAATTTTTGCATAAAGTGTCCAAACCTGAATTTTATTGGATTTTTGTGGCTTTTGTGTCCTAAGATGAAATGGGTTTTTATTTTGAATTTTTTGAGTTTTGAGGTTTTTACCTCAATTTGCATGTGGCCCATTTTTCTTGAGCTTTCTTGGCATGATGTTGGTCATGGACTTGGATTACTTATAGGATGTCATTTAGGCCATTGTTACACTTTTATGTTGCATTCGGATGTGTACCACATCCATACTCCCAAGCTTTTGTTTGGTTGAGTGTTATTCTACTCATGTTCTCATTCAACCCTTGTGTTGATCTTCATGATGGTGGTGCACCCACAAACGAGCACATGTGTGTGCATTTATTAGGTGACTTGTGAGGCCCAAACTCTCGGTTGTATTTCAGTGGAGTTATGTTCTTTTGGGTTGGGTTGGGAATATGCATGCCTATGGGCACTCATCATTGGATGAGTATGGGTAGGGTAGGGTAGTACCATGGAGGGGCTTCTACTGCAACTTTGGTGACTATTTCCTAGGTTGGCATAAAAAAGGTTTAATTAAGTGATAACTAAATAAATTTAAGATAATAAAATGATATGTGAGCACCTGGGGTTAGTCTGAGGACATAGTGTGTGTGTCTTCCATTGGGGAGTTGATGTCGCATGATACTAGTATGGGCTATGTGATGCCAAGCAATTTAACCTCCAGTGAGTCCCTACATAGTTGAACCATAGAGTGTCTAGCCAAGACTTGATCCACTTGCATTGTCTCATGATCTTGGTTGCAATTTCCTTTACTGTTTGGCATGAGTGTTAGCCATGGGCATTTTCTTTATGTGTGTTTGTGGTTGGATCATTATCTCCATTAGCACAGTGGGAGTGAACCTAAAGGTTTCACATGGTTGGGAAGCGTAGCTACCTATACCACTTTAGAGGACTTGTGTACAAAGATGGTCTATTATTCTAGTATGATCGATGCTTGTTGTTTAACGTGATACTTTGAGTTTCAGAGTATATTATGTTATGATTTATGCTTTTATAGGGATGCTTGGATATCATGTCTAGATGATGTTAGTTAATTGACACATTCCTTTATTATGATGTTAGCATATGGTTAGATGATGAGTTTTACTTAATTGGAATATCTACTACTTTATTGTTGTAGCATGATTAGATGTTCTTGTTCTTATGATATTATTATGTTTTAGTAGTGATGCTCCCATAAGATAGCTCTGATTATTTGGTTGGTAGTTTGGGATGTTATGCATGGGGGATGGCTAGGACCTTCAAGGTCTCATGATGCTATTATGGTTAGGACGATTCGTGCAAGTATTTAGTTGTTTTTGTACATTGTGATGTTGCTTTCAATACATTTCCTTACCTTGTTATGTTTTAGATGGTTAGTTGTATTTTCATCTTGCTATCTTGTGTTCGAGTGTCCAAGCCTTGACTTGTGGATCTGGTACTCCATGGTGTGGAGGTTTTAACTCTCTATACCTTCCTTTTGAGTGTTTTGGATTATTCTTTCATGCCTAGGCGACATTGTTCCAGCACTGGATGATACTTATAAAGTATCACATGCCCAAAGAAGAAGTGTCATGTGACACTAGAAATTATTGCACACTTTAAGGGAAAATTTCATGTGATACTAGAAAGTATCGCATGCCTATTGGTAAACTATCGTACAACATTGTAGAAATATCACACGACCTTAGAAATAGTATCTCTTAGTCCCTGAAAGTGTAAGGTCCCTCCTTTTATGTAATTATCAAATATGAATTCTTTGTTAAAACTATTATAGGAGATTGAAATGGATATGAAGTAATGTTTTATGTTGTGAATTCCCTAATGAAAATTGAGATCAGTTGATACATCCATGTTTTAATACTCAACGATTCGAGAGCTACTACATTATCTCGACTATTTAAACTTTAAAATTTTAGTAACGATGATACAAGGTGTTTTCACCCAACAATAATGATGTTGATAATGGTACCTTGATGATTAGGTTATACGCATTCCAATAGTTTAGTATTCCTTAATTGGTGATGTTTATGATGTTTAGGTATATATATGCCTAATGATGATTATTCTAGTATTTTAATTTGAATTAATGAATAAAGTTATGTTATATTGATTATGTAATTACTGATGACTGAATGTGTGTGTCAAAATTAGAAAGGGTTATTTAAATGAAAGATTTATGCTTTGATTTATGTGACTATCCAAATAAGTTTTAAATGTATGTATGTGATTTTCTCGAGCTAATGATGAGTGAAATGAGTGTGCAAGATTTATTAGCCTGGAAATCTAACGGAGAATCAAAATTGGACCCTATGTATCATTTGTGGAAACCAAGGTTGAGTCTAATAAAAGATGCAGACCCCATTGTTCATATTCTATTTGTATCATGAATTGAATAAATGTATCATTCTATAAGCATTAAGTGTTAATGTTTTGTAATAGTGATTTTATAGTGTTGTTTGACACTCATGACTCGTATATGCATTTTAGCTTGATAGTTAGGGTTAACCAAGTAACCTAAAGATCTAAGTTGGACTAGGTTAGTTACCTTTTGGCTGATTAGTTAGTAATCAAGATTAATTACCCTAATCAAGATTAGTAATTAATTTGCATTTTTGAGAGTTATTAAAAAGTCCAAAATTTCCAAGCTTTTTGATAGGTCCCTAATTAGTCCTAGAGACCAAAAATCATGAAAACTAAGTACCTAAGGGGTGTGAGTATGGGTTGGGCATTTTCCACCCTTCTAGCCCCATTTGTTGACTTTTATGGTCACCCAAATATCTCAGTTTTTCTTTATTGAAAAAATTGAATGTTTCACCATGAGTTGGATAAGTTAAACTCCACCTTGAGGTTAGTCTTATGACAAGTTGAGTTAGAAGACACTAGAACCTTTAGGCAAGTGGAGGAGTTATTGCATTTTGGAGGTAGTTGAGTTATAATCCTATTTAGAGGCAAATTTGAGATAGAAAGGTTGTTCACCCAACCTCTAGTTTTAGAGAGCAATTTAGGATTGAAGGAGAAGGAGAAAGAATGGAAGCTCATCTCAAATTGTTTAGTTTCTATAATCTTATTGTGAAGGTAGGGATCCCTCAAGCTTATTTTGTTCATGTTGTGTTCATGCTTAAGTAGTTTTCTAGTATATGTATGTTCGTTTATTTGATGAATATGTTTGGGAGGGATTGAAATGGGTTTTTTCTTAAATGTCCTTTTCTTTTGATTTTCAAAGGGATTGTATGGGTTGTATTGGCATTACTCACCCTCGGATAGGGTAGAAGTGGCCATGTATGGGAGGAGGTCTTTAGTTGGACTCTAATAGTGCAAAGTCTCTCCTTAGGATGAGGGGAGGGAGAGAGTAGGGTGTTATGGGCCCCTACTCATCAACACAAACCATGTTTTGAGCTTTCGAATTTAGGAAATGGAAGAACAAATGTTCTTGTTGATTATAGCCTTGAAACGACACCTATTATGGTGTTGTGGCCAATGTCTCTGTTGGAAAAATCCACCTTCTCCCTAGTCTAGTTCAATGATGAACCCGTTGTGCATACTTAGATGGGAGTGAATGTTTGCAATTATCTTCATGTTAACATTGGTTGTCTCCCGATCAGTTTTCATTCTCTCCATGATCATCTTGATGTGTTGCAAACTTCATAATGGTTTCCCTGTTGCGGTGCCAAGAAGGAAATTCAAAAATATTATTGAAATTCAATTATGTTGGGAGATTTTTCCTCGAAATTAAGATCCTATTGTAAAAATTTTAATCTTAAACTTATTGTGGAAATGACTACGATCTTGGGTTTTCTTCCCTAGTTCTTTCTCAAGGGAGTCCTTAAATCAGATGATTGAATTTTAAAAAAATGAGTATGTTCCTTTCATATGATTTTTTTTGCAATTCAATACACACACACACACACACACACACACACACAACCCTTGCTATGAAAATATAATTTGCATTCAAAATTTAATACTTAAAAGAAAAAATGGGTCTTGAGAAAATTGTTCATTCTTAGAGCTAAAACTCTCTACACTTTGTATGAAGAAAGAAATTAATCCCATTTGCAACATGACATATTCCTTTTAGATCTTTTTATTACCTTTTGTTATTAATTAAATTAATATTATAAATTAATTAAACAAAATAAAATAATTATAATAATATCCATATTGTATAAAAAAATAATCTTACCCTACCTAAAGTCCCACCCACAAATCTTTTTGTAATAACTACTATGCTCTAAAACATAAGTGCTCCTCTATCTTGCAAATGTCACCCTACTTAAATCTTCACATTGTATGTAACCCTTGGGACAAGATAGAGACAAAGTAAAAAAAGGTGGCTGTTCAAACAATAAATCAAAAAAAAAATAAAAAAATCTGCATAGTAAAAAGTTCAAACTCTACTTTGAAAACCACCCTCCAATCACATTTAAGAGATGTTAGACTTTAAAAGTAGTCCTTATCATACCTTACGTACTCCTTAGTAGCTATTGTTTGGGGAAGCGCATGGGGCATTGGATAGTGGGGAAAGTAGGTGGGACAACCTACTTGTCCCCCTTTCCAAGTGTAGGTAGTCATGTGGGGTAGATGGGTTAGGGGTAGTTAATGTTAGATAATAGTTAGTTGTTAGGTAAAGTAAGTTAGTTTTAATTTGTTAAATGTTAGAATTAGAATTAGTTTATTATTATTATTATTATTTTAGTTAGTTAGTTAAATAAATTGCTAGTGAATTTGTATGTGTAAGAGTAGTTAGTACGTTCTAGTTGATGGGTTAATATGAAATAAAGTTAGTTGTTAAAGTGAATATGGGTTAAAGTGTTAGTGTATAGTAAGTTTAATTTAGAGATAGATGTTAAATTAGTCGTAATTGTTAGTGATTTAATAGTTTCATTTTAATTTTAATGTTAGAAGTTAAGATAGTTAAATTAGTAGTTAAGATTAGTCTGTCTTAGTTTTGAGTTTATTTATTAGATAATGTTGGTAGTTAGTGTTTTGAAATTAGATTTTAATAAAGTTTTAAATTAGACAATGTTAAATAGAATATGTTGGGTATTAGAAATTAGTTAGTTATATTATTATTATTATTATATTTAGTTAAACTTAAGTTTTAAATAATGATTGATTTATATGTTTTAAATGTGTTGTAAGTTAAAGACAAAAGAATTATTTTAAATTAAAATGGATTTGTTTGTTTTAGGAATTAATTATAGTTTAGATTGGTTAAATAATAATTAGATTTAATTGTTATTGTTCAAGATATATTAGATTATTTTTTAACTAAATCAAGACTGGAAGCTTTAATTATAAAATCAATTGTTAGTTTAGAATTTAAATATGTTGTCTTGTAATTTTTGGAAAGAAGAATAGAGGGATATAATTATATAAATAAATAAATAAATGTTTTAGTTTTAGTTTTAATTTCAAAATATTTTAAATAACCTTGAAAATTCAATTCCTATAATTTATAGCTTTGAAGGGGTTATCAAAGGGCTCTTGCATAGCCAACTTGATGGTAGCATAGGATTATTTTTGCTAGGTAATATGTTGTAATTGTTTTAATGACAAATATTTAATGTCTTGAATTAGTTTTAAATAGGTTATGATAATATCTGGAATTCAATTTTAGTATGTTATGATAGATTAACCTTTAAATGCCAAATTAGATTCCCCTTAGAGAATGATCTAGTATAATGTTAAAAGGGATAGCTTCATAGTTGACTTATGAATTTGGAAACCCTAAAATGTAAATTGAATTGGAAGTTGTACCTTTGAAAATTGAATCTAAATGTTAATCAATCGACTCATTCAATTAGAACTAAGTGTTTTCGTAGTGTTAGGACTTGGGGGTTTGAACTTGTACATCATGTGGAAGATGTCCACTCTACATCTTAATGATATGTATTCAAAACTCTCTCTTAATCCTTCATCTACGTCTCATAACAATTGTAGTATAGTGCGTATTTATATAGTGGATTATTAATTTTTAAGAAAATTGTTGGTGTGTTTTTGCCTTATATTTTGGGCATGACAGAAAGTGTTGCATGACCTTTTGAGAAATGTTGTACGATACTGGAAAGTATCACCCAAGCTGTTTAAAAAGGTCACATGACTTTGTGTGAAAACTTGCACGGGCGACCATCAGACACTTTGTGACTTAATTGAAAGTTTTTGAGAGGTGATTGGGATGCTCTTTATGGAGTTTTTGAACTCCTTGGTTTGACTTTTCAAATTTGGAATGTTTTGGATTCAAATGTGTTTTGTGACTTCCATGGTTTGTCATTTTTGGTTAGTAGTGGTGTTTGGATGTTTGTTTAGTCTTCTATTGCAATATTTTTGTTCCTTGTATGTTGATTATTGTGTGTATCCATAATTTTATAAATATATATATCTTGCCTTTTAGTTATCCTTGTTCCAAGGATCTCTAGGTGGGGCATTATAATGAAAACAAGAGTCATACTTAACTAGCACGAGAATGGAGATAAATGATCCAAATATTTATTTATATTCTTAAGACCAAAGAATCTAAGGAGAAAATAGATAATATCCAGGATAGTGATAGACATATTATTAGGCCCAAGGAAATACTTAATTTTTAAAAATGTTTTTACAACAATTTGTTTATATCATAAGCCCATAATATAGAGAAAGATCATGCTAGGAGTAAGATCAAAATTTTGACCCCTAACAAGATATCTAAGGTAGATGTTACTCTTGGAAAAGGTTTATCATTGGAGGAGGTTAATAAAGCCATTATGACATTTAAAAATGATAAAGATCTAGTTCCAACTAGGTTGTGGGTGGATTTTTCCAAGAAGAAATGAGTTGTAATAATGAATATCTTATAGAATTATATAATAAAGTACTAGATGTAATTTTTTTGGGGAATGTGGTCAACACTAGGATTATCAAACTCATCCCCATAGAGGCTAATAAGTCTCTATAGAGAAACTAGAAACCTATCTCTCTCCTTAATCTATCTAAAATTTTCTTGGAAAAGGTCATGGCTAAAAGGATGAAAACTATACTCCATAAGGTGGTCATCTCTACATAGACATGTTTTATGAAAGGAAGGTATATAATGGAAAATGTACTTAATTTCTCATGGGAAGCATTAAATTGGGCTGAGTTGAAAAAAAATATCTCTATGCTCCTCATTGATTTTGAAAAAGCATATGACTGGATAGCATGGAGTTTTATATAAATGATAATTGAAGTATTGAGATTCACTAAACATTTTTTTAACATGGTCAATACTCTAATGGTGGATGGTCATGCCATATGGAGGTGAATGGTACAAGGATGTCTTCTTGGACCTGGTATATATATTCTTGTTGATGTTTTATTTTATCCACTAAGGGAAAATCAACTAGCACTAAGGGGCCAAGGTGTACTTCTCCCCAATTTGGAGGAAATATATAACGTTCATTTTTTAGACGAAAATGTAATGCTATCTCACTTAACTGAGAAACCTTTTGAGGCACTAATGATTAGAATAAATCTTTTTTTGTGAGGCCCTAGGGAGTAAATTTTCTCTCCCCAAGTCAGTCACATTTGGATGGGACAATAAAGCACCAAACTAGTTTGATAAATATCAAATTGTATGTGAAGGACTCACTCGCAAAGTTAGATACTTGGGTATCCTATTTTCTATTTGCCCAAATCTTATGGATATGTAGAATTGGACCAACTAAAAACTAGATAAATATTTGAAAAGCTAGAATAATAATTGTCTCATCATGGTAGGTAGAATACAAGTATGCTAGAAAATACTTTCATCCTACAACACATACTAATCTTCTACATGAATTTTTAATTAATATCAATTTATCATCACCCATAATATGATTAGGGATTTTCTTTGGTCAGATTGAAAGGGTAAGAAGAAAAAATACTTTGTGAAAAGTCCAAAGGCGGTTTGGCCCTTAAGGATCTTAAAATACAGGGGGTTTCTCTGGCTACAAAATGGATATTCAAAGCATTATCAAGGAATAAAGTGTATAAAGTGTTAGTTATACAAAATATACCTAAATCTTTCCCTAGTCAAGGAAATTCATGGACATATTTACCCTTGTGTGACATTATTGCTAGGCTTTTATTTGGAAGGAATGTGAAATAGTGAGGAAGGAATTTACACATAATGTTGTTATTGGATCCAAGAAAAAAATATGAGGTGAGAGATCTATATTGTGGAATTTGAAATATAATAATAGAACTCTTTCTTTTATTAAAGTTTGTTCAATTATAAGCTATACTAACAAAGGAATTAGAGCCTTTAAGGATATCATTTTGGATGATCAATTGATTCCTTGGCATGTTCTATGAAAAAACTTTAGCATACACCACAAATAGTGGATAACCTATTTAATGTTTAGAGATCCATATAACACCTTGTCCCTCCCTATATCCTAAGAAATCATTGATGGTAGATTCACTACCTTTATTTCTCTAATGGCTCCCCCTTATTGACTATTATAAAAAAAGAATATACTGCCTCCTTGCTAATAATAATGATGTTCTTATTCACCTTACCTCCTCGATATTGGATCTTTGATCTTAATTCCTTAGATTGGAAATCCTCCCTCACTAGTATATGGTTGGGACCTATTGTCACAAAAGTTTGCATCCTTGTCCAAAATTTTACCTAAGGACAACCTTGTGAAACATGGAAACAACCTCCAAGCTATGGAACTTAAACTATGAGGTTGAGTCTTTGGAGAAGGTAGGCTTCCTTTACTATCAAGGTGCACCTAACTACACTTGGAGAGGAAAAGGGAGAATGAATGCATAAAAGTGAACTACCTAATCTATTCTAAGGAGGTGATCCACCAAAATAGAATGTTTGAATCAATGTTTTCCCATACATGCACTTTTGAACCATCATCACACCAAAAGATATACACATCCGGACTTGTTTTAATCTAACAATCACATGCAAATTGAAAAACCAAAATAAATGACACAAAAAAGATGAGATTCACTTCTATATTATTAATAAGTCAAAGAGATACAGTCATACAAATTCTAGATAGCCACAAAAAATTGAAGAGAGGAAAATAGATCTTACACAGTCATCAATGGCTAGAGGAGATAAGACAGGATATCATCAGGTGCAAAGGCAGAGGGAATTTACAGTGAACTTTTTGAGTAATATTAGAGAAACAAAGAAAAATCAACCCTAAGAAAGAATCAAAACCTTTCTTTTATAGTTCAAGCATAACTAAGATATTTATAATTAAAGTTACTCCACAACCACTACCATTAAGTGCTTAGAGAATAATCAAGATGATCCAAATAATAGATTTGATTTGGTACACTTGTAGAGGCATGACAATCATGAAAAACCTTGACTCGAGCAAAACCTTAAGTGATGAAATGACGCCAATCAATGCATAGTTGGGTAGATGGATAACTAGGTGATGAGTGCATGTTCGTTTTGCATTTACTAGGCATGGGTATGCTAAAAGCAATATGCAGACGATCAAAAATTTGATCCACCATTAAAGAGTTGTTTTGTCTTCACTACTAGCATGCAAAGTTAGATGTATCAGCAAGTCAATCATATTCAATGTTCATCCTATACCTTTATTGCAATTTTATTGGTCACAAACCCTTTTCTTTTCTAGCTCGAACAAGTGAAACATCTTACCATGGTCAATCAAGGTTCTACAATCCTATGATCACCAACCTATCTCAATATCAAGCTTCCATTAAAGTTTCTTTATGATTTTTCGATCATCATGATGTTATGACAAACCCTTGTCTTCATGCCCTCGAAAGATCCCTTCAACTACATCTATGATCGTAACCTTTCTTACCATTGCTTGTGACCATATGCCTCTATGATGTTACGATAACTGCATATTGTAACATCGACGGCTTTATTAATTATCTCCATGATCTTATGTTGGATCGTAAGACCATAACATGGAACGTGGTCATATTTTCATAACCTTGATCTTTCATCTTTTGCAATTTGAAGAAATGGGGCCTACCAAGGACATATGTCAAGACCTCGCTACGTTGCTATAACTAAAGATCAATCAGTTTTCCATAGCGACATAATGAGAGAAGTCAATCTCCCTCCATCTGATGGCCTAGAAACACACAAAAAATTTGTTGATTATGCCAGGAACTGAACCAATTAGAACTCATCCATACACCAACCTGTCTAATACGTCTCTGCCTTTGTGGCCCATTGAGGTAAAAAGGACCGACAGTCCACATGGCAAGCACTTACTATGTCGCTATAACTAAAGTACTTGAAACTCTTTATAATGACATAGCAAGGACCATTGATCTGTCATCATTCGATGGTGAAAATATAACTAAGAATAGGTGGCCCACCAAATTGACCATATTAGAGCCTCAGCCAATGAAATTCCCATCGTATGCCAGCTTAGTCAGCCTCATTGCCTTGTCAAATTGTGGCCCACCAAATTGACTTCAATGTACAAAAATACATGGCCTGATGTCACTTTGTCATATGAAATAAAGGATGAACATTTCTACAAAGTGACAAAGCAATGGTCATGGATCACAAAAAGATTTGACAGTGGGGAAGATGCGGACCCATGGAAATATTAAAGTGTGTAGTCACTTGGGAATTAAAATATAACCTAAGGTTTAGCATAAGGTATTTTTGTGCCCCAATTTACTTGAATTTTCAAATATGTGAACGTTACTACTTTTGAATTCAATTATGGCAATTTTGTAGGAAGGCAAAAATGACCAAGAAATTTGGTGACTCAAAGGGGATGCAAGCCAGCTATGCACAGACTAGTAGCCTATGTATCCATTGGGAAGTAGAGTCATACAAATCATGAAGATCCACCTAGAAAAAACCCTAAAATCATAGAAAACATGTTTAGGAACCTCATAATTGCCTCTCTACAATTGAAACCAGGAAGAAAATTCCTCTCCAACCTCTTAAAAAAACACATGTGCTCATGCACTTCTTAGAAACATAGGAAACCATAGGAAGGAAAGAAACTAACCTAACTAGATACATTAAATACTCATCTTTTATCAGAAGTAAGACTTTAGATATATTCCATTAACTAAAATAGGTAGGATTTCACCATCAAGCCTACTTAATTAGAAAGCATTGGCCTACTTGCAATTGATAACCACATAGGGACCACTCCATAGTGCATCAAATTTTGAGTGCCTCCCTAGTTTTTCCCTATTTGCATCCCACTTTAATACAAGATCACCCTTTATGAAGATTCTAACCCTGGCTTTCCTATCAAAGGACTTCTTGACTTGTTGTTGATGTGTTTCTAGGGCCCGCATGGCCTACTTTCTTTTCTCTTCCAAATCCATTAGTTCTACCATTCTTATAGACATAGCATCATTTTCAATTAGCTCCAATTGATGAGCCAGCTCAAGAGTAGGAAATTCTAGTGAAATAGCAAGTCTAGCTTCCCTACCATATACCAACATGAAAGGAGAATTTCCTATGGCCCTCATAGGTGTTATTCTATTAGTCCACAATGTTGTCTTCAACTTTTGATGCCAACACCTCTAGTTTTCCTCTATAGCCCTTTTCATAATCTTGATTAGGTTTTTGTTATATGACTCAACCAATCTATTTCCCTAAGGATAGTAGTTTGAGGATGTGCTCAAGTAGATATTATGATCAACTTCCTATGCACAAATTTGAGCTCCTACAAAAGATTTTGCATTATCTAAAATAATGGTTGAAGGGGCACCAAAACTGGTAACAATTCCATCAAGGAATTTAACAACTAAAGATTATGTGGCATCCTTCAATGCTATTGTTTCTATCCATCTAGTGAAGTAATATGTAGTTGCTAGGATCCATGTATGACCAGAGCTAGAAGGAGGATTGATAGGGCCTATGAAATCCAATCCCCATTGAGCAAAAGAATGATCTACCTAGATGAGATGGAGTGGAAGAGCTACAAGTATCTGATTACCTAAAAAGAAAGCACATTTTTTACACTTCCTCACATACTTATAAAAATCATGGAACAAGGATGACCAATAGTAACCATCTCTCATGATCTTCATTATAGTTGTCCTTGCTAGAAAGTGGCCACCATCAGGGCCATCATGAAGATCTTTGATCATTCTTTCAGCTTGGTTTGTATCAATGCATCTCAATAGGACTCCATTAAAATCTCTCCTAAAAAGGAAACAAATGGCATAAGGAATTGACTGCAACCTATACTATCTCCTTTTAGTTCTATTCAATCCTTGAGGATATCCATTTCCTAACAAGAAGGTCATCATGTCATCCATCCAATTCCTTGGATTATCGTTTCTTGCTTCTTGTTGTTCTATCAACACCATAGAAACTTCCTCATCTAATTCCTAATATGAGATCATCTATTTGCACAATCCTTTTCCCCTTACCAACTTAGTTATCTAGATGTCAACATCATACACCATTACCTTAGTGATCCATCCAGCTCTCTTCTCACCAATATCTTTACTCAAAAGAAAGTCCTTCACACTAGCATGAGGTACCAACAAATGGATCTTGTTGTGTGAAAAAAGGTGTCTAAATTACTTCAAAGCTCTTATGATTGCAAGGGATTACTTCTCTAGATAACTGTATTTGTCTTCATACTCCTTAAGCCCTTCACTAAAGAAGGCAATAGGTTGTTCTTCATTCTTATCATTTGTTTGAGTTGAGACAATGTAAATGCTTGATTCACCTCCTAAAGTATAAAGAATGAAATTCCTATCAAAATTTGGATTGATGAGAGTAGGAATTGAGGCTATGGTTGCTTTTCTCTCTTCAAAACTTGCTTTCCCTTCTTTGATCTATGAAAAGACCATCTTCTTCTTAAGCATAGTTGTAAGAGGTTTCACCATGGTAGCTAAATTAGGGATAAATCTCCTTACAAAATTCATTCTACCCAAAAAACTTTGTAGACCTTTCTTATGACTAGGAAGGGAGAGAGCAAGTATGGCTTTAGTTCTCTTTGGATCAATGGTTAGACCATCCTTTGATACAATGTGTCCTATTAATTTTCCTTGATTAGTAGCAAAGACACACTTGTCTGGGTTAAGGGATAACCCAAATTCTCTACATCTTAGGAATACCTATCTAAGATGGCCAAAATGATCTTCTATATTCTTTGAGTACACTATGATATCATCAAGGTAAACCAACACAAACTTTTCAATCATGTTCTTGAAGGACATCTTCATTTCCTTTTGAAAGGTGACACCTACATTTGTTAGTCCAAAAGACATTTTACTATAAGAATAGGTGCCACATTTGGTGGTAAATGCAGTCTTGTATCTATCAAACTCCTTGACTAACACCTAATTGTAACTAGAGAACTCATCCAAGAAAGAGAACCTCCCTGAACTACTGACCTTGGACAATATCTACTCCATGGAAGGGAGGGGATGATGGTCTTTAAGGGAAGCTTGGTTAAGCTCCCTTAAATCCACACATAATCTAATTTCTCCATTCTTCTTCCTAACATAGACAAGGTTTGCTACCCATGATGAGTGCTTGATAGGGAAAATTATATTAGCCTCAATCAACTTGGATAGCTCTCTTCTCATTAATGGTTCAATCTTAGGATTTATTGGCCTCTATTTTTGCTTTATTGGTTTGGCATTATTAAGTAAATCTATGGTATGGTGAAACAAATTAGGGTCAAAACCCTTTAAATCATCATATGTCCAAGAAAATACATCATTAAATTCTTGACATAGATGAACAAAATTCTCTTGCTCAATTTTAGAATATACCTTTTCCATGTTTAAGGTCTTTCCATTAGAAATCATAATTGGTGTGTAATCATCCTTGTTAGTAGCTAGGTTCATGCCTCTATCTCTTGCTTGGTCATTAGGGTTGAAGACACTCTTTAAAGTAATGAGACCCTTAGACAACTTATTGGAACTAAGATTGATGATCTGATCCCCATATTGGCCATGCAACCTTAATTGATTTCTATCTAAGAATTTTGCCTCATTCTGCAAGGAACTTACAATTTGTGCATCAGATTAAAAACACTTGTCTATTGGTGTTGTTGTCAGGAATAATAGGCCTAACTACCACTTTATTCTACTACTTCTTTTCCGCTTCAAGGTTCTTTGGCACATCATAAGATGCACCTACTGTTGTAATTCTATTAGCAAGTCTATTCTCTTTTCTAGGGATGCCTTTAATATTAAATGCATTTAAACTTTCAAGAGAATCCCATACTCTATGTTTATAAGACTTGAGCAAACCATTCTTAGTGATATGCTGATTTCTCACCTAATTACCAACTCACTATCTCCATATACACTTAATGCTTGAATCCCTCTTTTTTGACCAAGTAGGAGACCCTGAATCAAGGATTCATAATCGATCACATTATTGCTATGACTAAATTGGAACATAAAGGAGTGGTACCTTACTAGTGCAGGAGAGATCAACATCACACTATCCTCTAATCTATTCTTATTTGTTGATCCATCAAAATACATACTCCATATCCCATTCATATCTTCTTTGGTTCTCTTAAGGTTAGGGACAAGAGCATCCTTTTTTGATATGTAATATGTACCAAGGCCTATTTCCAAGGTTTCTGATGTGGGATCAAATTGATATGCATTAGCCCATTCATATAACAAAAAATTAGGTATCTCTACTATAGAAGTGGCAGGCTCATTTACTATGTCATTCTCATCCATCTCTAGGATAGCGCAATTCATATTGATGAGATTAGGGGTGTAGGGCTCAATATGATGTAGGGCTAGAGGTTTGGCCCTAATTGAATCCTTAGTCCCATATCTTGTCCTAAAAAACATATATGAACAATTAGAAGGTATATAACCACCTATTTGGGTAGTGAAGTCTCTTGAGAGACAAATGGCAAAGTGTGGCTTGACCTTAGAGACTAATATGTCTTGAATCACAGTACAACTAGGGCATGCATGTAGGGCCATTTCAACATTCCTAAGGATCCCTATAGTCTTGATAGTACTACCATCCAATTGTAATACATCCCTAACAATGGGTTCATATTTCATTTCTAAATCATCAACAACACACTTAGGCATCACTAAACTACCAGCCCCTGAATCAATCATGCAATTATGAACTAGTTTATCCCCTATAATCAGAGAAACATAAAATGGAGGAGGTCTAACCTTTTTAATTTTTTCTACCTCCCTTGATGGTTGTACTAGGCTTGTGGCACTTTCCATGCTAGGTGGCTTATCCTTTGGTTCAATACTCTCCAATTCTTGTTGCAGTAGTCTCTTTTGCATGGGTATGATAGCAACAACATCCCACATGGAAATATTTAGATTTTTTTTCTCCATCTTCTGTACCACACTAAATGATGTATTAGGTTTTTTGGTAGAAGTCTTGGGAACCACATTTGTAGGAGGTTGAGATAGAATATCCTAGGGGCCATTCAAATCTCCTCTGTAATTATTTAATCTTTGTTGTTGAGGAGCATTGGGTTGATCATTTGCTGCCTATATATGAGGTATTGCATTTGATGTTGAAGCTTTATTAGGAGGGGGAGGAGCAGCATCTTCAACAAATCTTCTTTTTCTCCTAGTGTTGTGAGCAATGGAATCCTAGTTTACATTACAATATTCCTCCACCCGATAATTCATGAAGGAGCAATCACCCTATCTTTGCACATGTGAGGCATCCTTGGGTTGGCATTCATTAAACAATTGTCCTGCTATAGGCTCCTGAATGGTCAGAGCCAAATAAGACTCAACCTTTTGACACATGCAATAGGCATAGGAGTATTTGTACGAGGGACAAAAATCTTGATCTTGAGCCATGTTGTTTTGAGGGACTATGGCCCTACTTTGATTTTCACTTGAGGTACAGGCATGACTATTCTGTCTACTCTAATTAAAAAATTTGTTCCCATAATTATGATTTGGAAGCATACCATTATTTGGGGTTTGATATTTTTAGTTGAGGAGTCTTGTTACCTTGAGCTTTTTGTCTCTCCAAAGTCACCACCTTGTTTCTGACTTTCTACATCTTAGAGAAGCTATCTTCCAACTTCTTCTCCTAACCTTGCAATATTTTATCTATGTTCAACATCATAGACTACATCATCTCTTTGATTTCCTCCATTCCATTTGAAGATGTGGAAGCTTGAGGGACTAGAGCAAGGGGTTGTGATGTGGAAGTTATGGGAGTAGGGGGCATTGCTAGTTGGTGATTTGGGATATCAGGGTAGAAAGGCATAGGAGGACTTGGAGCTAACTTTCCTCCTTGTATCAATGTGTTTTATGCCCTTATTGCTATTTCATAATCATCAGGTAAGGTATCTCCTCACATGGTTTAAATTGTAATGGCAATATCATTGTTAAAAGGTCTAAGGTAATGCAAGAGGCATTGCAGGGGTAGGTTTCACTGAAGTAGGTATCTTGTCTGATGTCTTTTGGAATCTATAGTTGAAATCAGTCATACATTCATGGGCAGCTCTTTTTATAGTAGTTAGTTGCTCTAAAAGTGACAAGTAGTCACTTTTGTCCTCAAAATGTTTGCATAGTCCTACTCCTAATCCATCCCAATCCATTATAGAACCATGTGATAGACCCTTGTACCATTGTAGGGCTTTCCCTTTTAAAGATGAAGCTAGGAGTCTAATGAAAACATCATCTTTTGTAATACCATGGATATTGTAGACATTTGCAACCTCTTGAATGTGTTCTAAGGGAGAGATAGAAGTTTCACTAGTAAATTTAGTTATGCTATTAAGTGTAGCTACTGGTATGTCATGTCTTTGGGCTAACAAAAGAGGAATTCCACCATTAAAGGTGGAAAAAGCATGAGCTCTAGCCATATAAACAAGTGGTCTATAGATATGGGTAGATGGTATTCTAGATTGAGATCTCACAATAAGAGGAGGGGAAATTGATCTTGTAGGAGTATGTATTTCCTTTGTACTCCTAACTAGTGATAAGATACTATCGTCTTTCTTCTTCTAGGATTGGAAAATGAAGGCTCTTGGTATTGGAAATTTCTTCTAGAAGATGACCTTGTTTTAGCTTTAGGCATGAATCACAACAACCTTGGTTTGAAACCAAATGTGAATGATGTAGAGTTTCCAAGTGCTTCATAGAAAAAATCCTTTGGAAGGCCTAAAATATTGAGAGCAACACTATCTTCTCAGCATCAACTTGAAATTCTTCCTTTTTGACACCAATAGGCTTGAAATCTTCTAGAATAGGTCCCATCGAGCATGCTAGAAATTGTTGTCACAAAATTTTGTACCCTTGTCCAAAGTTTTACCTAAGGACAACCTTGTGAAAAATGGAAACAACCTCCAAGCTATGGGACTTGAACTATGAGGTTGAGTCTCTAGAGAAGGTCGACTTCCTTTACTATTAGGTTGCACCTAACTACACTTGGAGAGGAAAAGGGAGAATGAATGCATAAAAAAAAACTACCTAATCTATTATAAGGAGGTGATGCACCAAAATAGAATGTTCAAATCAATCTCTACCCATACATCCACTTTTGAGCCATCATGACACCAAAAGATATACACATCCATAATTTTTTTAATCTAACAATCACATGAAAATTAGAAAACCCAAATAAATGATAGAAGGAAGATGAGATTCACTTATATATCATTCATAGTCAAAGAGATATAGTCATACAAATTTTAGATAGCAAAAAACATTGAAGAGAAGCAAATAGATCTTACACAATCATCAATGGCTAGAGGAGATAAGGTAGGATATCATTAGGTGTAGAGGTAGAGGGAATTTGTAGTGAACTTGTAGAGAAATATTAGAAAAATAGAGAAAAATTGATAGGTGCAAAGGTAGAGGGAATTTATAGTAAACTTGCAGTGCAATATCAAAGAAACAAAGAAAAATTGACCCTAAGAAAGAATTACAAGCTTACTTTTATAGTTCAAGCATAACTGAGATATTTCTAACTAAAGTTACTCTACAACCACTACCATTAAGTTCTCAGAGAATAATCAAGATGATCCAAACAATAGATTTGATTTGGTACACTTGTAGAGGCATTAAAATCATAAAAAACCTTGACTGGAGCAAACCCTGAAGTGATGGAAATGATTCCAATCAATGCATAGTTGGATAGATGGATAACCAAGTGATGAGTGCATTTTCCTTTTGCATTTACTAGGAATAGGGATGTTGAAAGCAATCTGCAGAGGATCAAAAATTTGATCCACCATTAAAGAGTTGGTTCATTTTCACTACTAGCACACCAAGTCAGATGTATCAGCAAGTCAAACATATTCAACATCATCCTATACCTTTCTTGCAATTTTATTGGTCAAAGACCCTTTCATTTTCTAGCTTGAACAAGTGAAACATCTTACCATGGTCAACCAAGGTTCTACGATCCTATAATCGTCAACCTATCTCAACATCAGGCTCCCTTTAAAGTTCTTTTATGATCTTTCAATCATCACGATGTTATGACAAACCCTTGTCTTCGTGCCCTTGAAAGACCCCTTCAATCGCATCTACAATCTCACAATAACTACATGCCATAAGGTAATAACATTTTTTACCACTACTTGTGACCATATGCCTCTAGAATGTTATGATAACTACATATCATAAAATTGATGACTTTGTTAATTATCTCAATGATCTTATATTGGATTGTAAGATTGTAACACAAAATGTGGTCACATTTTCATAACCCTAGCCTTTGACCTTTTGTGATTTGAAAAAATGGGGCTTGTCAAGGACATGCATTGAGATCTCGCTATGTCACTATAACTAAAGATGGATCAATTTTCCATAACAACATGATGAGAGATGTCAATCTTCATCCATTTGATGACCTAGAAACACACAATGATCATGCCAAGATCTGAACTAATTAGGATTCGTCTATATGCCAACTTGTCTAATAAGTCTTTTCCTTTATAGCCCACTGAGGTAAAAAGGACCCACAATCCATGTGGCCACTGCTCACTATGTCATTATAACTAAAATACTTGCAAGTCTTCATAACAACATAGTGAGAATCATTGATCTATCATCATCTGATGGTGAAAATAGAACTAAGAATAGGTGATCCACCAAACTAATCATATCAAAGACTTGACCAGTGAAATACCCACCATACGCCAACTCAATCAGCTTCATTGCCTTGTCACATTGCAACCCACCAAATTGACTTGGACCCACACATAAACATGGTGTGATGTCACTTTGTTGTATGAAATAAAGGATGAGCATTTCTACAAAGCCACAAAGTGATGGCCATGGATCATGAGAAGATCCAACGGTGGGGAAGATGCAAGCCCATGGAAATATTAAAGTGCATAGTCACTTATGAATTAAAATATAACCTAAGGTTTAGCATAAGGTATTTTTGTGCCCCATTTTATTTGAATTTTTAAATATGTGAACATTACTGCGTTTGAATTCAAATATGGGAATTTAGAAGGAAGGCAAAAATGACCAACAAGACCTATTGAGCTAAAAAGCGATGTTTCATTTGAAGACTTTTGTTTCTTAAATTGTATATCATTGTTAATGATGGATGACTTAACTTGTGTCCTATATTTAGGCTTCCAAAATTCATAATGCATATTTTTCTCTTTTTTCATTTTTCTAAAGAAATATAGAAAATTTTGTTAGCATGAATTTTGATGATATTCTTGTGGGGGAGTATATTGGTTTTGTATTGCATTCATAATAGTGTTTATCATTGATGATAACATACTTTTTATTCTCTGAAGACTAACAAAGTTATAAAGGAAGAAGGGTTTAGTATGGTTCAAGGATTGAATATCAGCTTATGTGTACTTGAGGATATGTTTAGAAGTATGTCTAGTTGTTATATCTATAAGAATATATAGAAATATGAAGACATGTTCGAGTTATAAAGGATTTACTAAAGGAAGATTTCAGACAATATTTATGGAAAGCGATTATCGATGTTTTGATTATATATCTTCACAGGGATGGAATTGGCCTAAGAGAAATTAGATAGAGGTGGAAGACATGAGAGATATGTCTTGGTTAATAGGGCATAATCAGATGATCAACTTATACAAAATTATGAAGATTGTGAGTTGACAATTTGTTGACAATCTTGAAAAAGTGTATAATCATAATGAAATGTGTATTGTAATATCTTAAGAATGTCCTAAATTATTATTGTAAATTGGGAAAGCCTCAAGGAATACTAAATAACTTTCTTTAGGACTTGGTATAAAATAAAAGGTTGTTTTCTTGGTTGTAATCATCAGTGAGATCACTTTTTGTTATGCAAACTTGGAAATGAGATCCAATGTGGATAGTTATTGTATGGGAGAACTTGAATGCGGATATATTTTGATTAGAGAAGAGATTGATGAGGATTGATGTGTAGTGAGCTTAAAAGGAACTATATTGGCAAAGGATTTTCTATTTAGTCAATTTAGAGATCTTGGATATGTTTATCCAAAATATTGTCTAGTGAAGATGGTTTCTAAGGCTATTTGGATTGTGGGTTCAGTTGTCCTTCTTTCAACTCCTAAAAAGGTTGGCACACCTTCTAATAGGGTTGGAATCACCTAACAAGGATTCAAAGTCTCCTGAAAAGGGCTCATATGTACTAATTGTATTTCATTTACTCCTAACTTGATCTATCCTTTCACAAGGAACTTTTATATTAGTCCATAATCTTGTGGGAATCATTCCCATTAGTGTTTTCCCTTTGATCAAAAGGGTTTCCCTAATTAACATATTTGGTGCTATTGTGCATGGTTATCTTTCTATGGTTGTTCCATCTACTATTTACATGTTTCATAATTAATAAAAATATTGAGAGTTATTTTAAGCATATAATTGATTCACCCCCCCTTTGTTATCTTGGTGGAATTTACTTTCAAAAAATTGGCATCAGAGCTTGAGGTCCTTGAAGGAAAAATTTTCAAGAAAGAAAGTATCAAGCTTGATGGAGTTAACTATGATAAATAGAAAGAAAAGATGAAGACACATTTACTATGCTTGGGTCAGTGTATGCCAAGCTCACTTAGGCATTGAAGACAATTTCTTGTGTCTACCGAGCATTCTAGAGTTTTCCAAGCTTAGAAGATAGTGTCTATCAAGTTTACTCAAGCAACAAAGAGAAGTTTGCACAAGTTGAGTGTTAACCAAGCTCATTTAGTTACCACAGGAGCTTTATGAATATGCAGTGTTAGTCAAATTTACTTGGTTAACACAGGAAAATCATTGCTGAGTTAGTGTCTACCAAGCAAGGTCGGCTAATGAAGGATTTTCTTATTTTGGCATATTGAGTTCAATTAAGTTGTTTGTTGGTTCTAGCTGATTGAAGAAATGAATATTAAGCATTCTAAGTTCTATTGAAGCCGATTTGACATTGTGTAAAGATATAAATATAAGGTTAAGTTGAGGATTGAATGTGTGGAACATAATAGAAGATTTGAAGATGCTTAGAGGAAGAGAATTGGAAGGATAAGAAGAATATCCTTGGTAAGCTACAAAGATACATATGATTAGGAGGGATCAAGTATACAAGCCAAAATTGAGATCTATAATAAAAAATTCAATTGCATAAGAAATTAGGTCATCTCATTGTTACATTCTAACCATTGTAGTAGTAATCTAAAATCTCTTAATAGAGTTGGCTTAACAACTATTTGTAAATCCTCTAACAAGGTGGCATTTTGAAATTGAATCATCTAAAGACCTCTAACAAGGCCACTTTTCTAATGGGTTGATTAAATCCTCTAACAAGGCCACACCTAATAGTGTGTTTTGTAACCTTTAACAAGGTTGGATCCTAATAGGGCTCACTTCAAAAGAGTGAAAATCAGTTACGAGTTGCAATTAATAGTTTTTCCCAAATTGGGTTTCCACATTAAATCTCATTGTCAATTGTGTTCAAGCTATTTCCTTTATGTGTTTGTAACTAAGTTAAAGTAAGATTAGTCAGAGATAATAGCTTAAGATTTTCATGTTAAGTAGTCACTGAGTTATTTCAATATCTGTTGACTAAAAACATTTGCTAGTGTAAACCTAGTGCATGTGTGTTTGCCGAGTTACAACAGAATATAGTTTAATAGCAGTTTGATTTGTACTAACATCTAAGGGATATGGGATTTATTTTTGTAGTACCTAATTCACCCCTCCCCTCTCAGTTACTTCTCTTATATTTCCAACATGAGACACATCTACTATTCTTGAGTCTAGAATTTGGTTGGTTAGAATAAATAAGAAGAGTGTGATTGAAGAAGACAAGATTGACTCTTGTGAAGAGTCTTAGAAAGATCCATTGATGTAGAATATGATTACTAGAGAACCACTATTGACAGTCCTTCCTAAAGTAGAATATGGACATCTAAAAACTTTAAGACTTGCTAATCATATTTGGCTTGCTTTACAAAAAATATTTGAAGGCAATGAACATGCTAAGAATGCTAGATTACAAAGTTAGACATGTTTATTTCAAGATACTGAGATAATGGAAGATTAAACTATAAGAGATTTTTCTTTAAGAATATCAGAGATTGTTATAAAAATAAAAGTTGTGGAGGTGAAAAGATAGAAGATGAAGTTGTGTGGAAAATCTTGAAGACCTTGACACTTGCTTATCATCAAAGAGAACATATGATTGAACAATTTATTCCTTGCACACCTAATTATATAAGGGAAACTCTTCTTATGAGATTACATACATCTAAAATGTGGATGAAATGTAATGGAGAGTTTCTTAGAATAGAAACTACTTTAAGTGTACAAAGAGATAATCCTACATTGATAAGAAGTTCAAATACAAGTGGAGATTATGCCAATAGCAGATGCAAAAAGGATGAAAAAGACAAGAATATTGAGGGAGGACTTTCCCTTCTTATGAAGAGAGAACCAAAAGGTAACAAAATTATTGTTTGTTGGACATGTAAAGAACTTGGTCATTATTCTTCAAAATATCCTAAGAGAGTAAATAAGTTTAAGCCTAGAAAGCCTTACAAATAAAGAGTACCTAAGGATTTTTATTATGTTGATGAGGATGGTGAAGTTGATTTTAAGATGATAAATTTATTAGAAGATAGTGATGATGAGGATGATGAGATTGGATTTGTTGACATTAAGGAAGAAAGCCCTGAAAAAGAAGAAATAAGACAAGGAAAAGCACTAGTATCATGATTTTTTTTTTAAAAGTTGGATTAGATTATAGATAGTGGTTATTCCCATCATATGACTAGAAATATGAATAAATTTGTTGAATTCAATAGTTATGATGGAGGAGTAGTTAGAGTTGGAAATAATGCATCATGTCACATAAAAGGAAAATGATCTATTACACTAAATGGAAAGACTAACATCAAAGATGTTTACTTTGTGGATGGTTTGGAAAATAATCTTTTGAGTGTTGGACAAGTAATGGACAAGGGATATTAGTTGTAGTTTATATAAAAGACTTGGATTATCAAGCCAAAAGATAGTAAATTGATTAATATTGGTACAAGGACAAGA
The DNA here is from genome assembly GCA_028749045.1 of Cupressus sempervirens. Classification (NCBI taxonomy): domain Eukaryota; kingdom Viridiplantae; phylum Streptophyta; class Pinopsida; order Cupressales; family Cupressaceae; genus Cupressus; species Cupressus sempervirens. The sequence continues at coordinate 656,884,667 of CM053784.1, forward strand.
GGTAATGTATTTTAGTTGAACCCTTCTAAAATGATGATTTTGTCATAAAGTGCTATTGGAGTGAAGGTTATTCTTAAGTGTGTAGACTGATCATTGAAGTTGGGGCAATTTGCACCAGACCTTGGGAGGACATGTAGATGGATCTATGATTGCGAAGAAGGAAGGTTGATCCTGTTCAGGAAGATTTATATCTTGGTGATTTATTGCAAAGGGTTTATGAAGATCTTAGAAGATGGGTCCAAGAGGATTAGACCCTGGGGTGATTGTGAATCTCCATGATATAGTGGAGAGGAGGATTAATGAGACAATAACTTGGGTGGAGGTTGTTGTGGATGCTACTTTTTCTAAAAGCATTGAGAAATAGAAGAAGGAAGTTTTATGTTATTGGAGCTGGAGTCTTATATAGAACCTATAGAGCAACTAGAGGTTGTTGCTGAGGATATTCCTAATCTTGTTGATCTCCACTTTAATAACATTGTGAAGGTCAGTACTACATTTGCAATTAGAGATTCTCCCAAGATTGTGAAACCTACTAACATGATGTGCAAAGAGTGTATAATGGAAAAGCAGAAGAAAAACTCATTTCCATGTAAGACATTTACTACTTCAATGAAATTGGAGATTGTGCACACATATCTAAGTGGTCCTACAAGAACAAGAGCATGTTATGGTGAAAGGCATTTCATGTTTCTTATTGATGATTAAACTAGAATGATGTGGGTTGCATTTCTTAGAGACAAATACAAAGCTTTAGAGAAATTCAAGATATTCAAGAGTAGAGTTGAAAATGAATCTGGTACAAAAATTAAATGCTTGAGATCTGATAGAGGAGGAGAGTTTATTTTGAATGAGTTTAAGAATTTTTGTGAGCATAATGGTATAAAGAGCCATTTTCTAGCCCTAAAACTTCACAACAAATTGGAGAAATAGAAACAAGGAATAAATCAATGATAGAAGCAGCTAGAGCAATGATGTTTGAGAACAATGTATCACATATCTTTTGGAGAGAAGCATTGAACATAGCAGTATACACTATGAACATAGTGCAAATTAGACAAGGCATTGGTAAGAAGTAATGATGATATTGGAAAGTTTGATTCTAGAGTTAATGGAGGAATGTGTCTTAGATATTCATTGAAAAGTAGAGCATACATATGTTTTGATCAAAGATTGAAGACTATTATTGAGAGTGCTAATATGAAAGTTGATGAAAATGTTAGAATACAAGAAATAATACTTGACTATGATTCAAATGGAGATAATAATTTAAGGATAACAATAAGAATGTTGAGAAATAATTATTTTCTGAAATTGACATTGATTTGAAGATTGAATTACAAGGAGAGAACCTAGTTCTCAGCCTAGATAACAAATCAAAATTGAATAAGTAATACCTAATAGAAATGTGGGAAAGAATCACCCTGTTGAAAAAATCATTGGAAATGTCAACAAAGGAGTTACGACAACAATAAAGGTAAGTGTAGAGTTATATTTTACTTCTCAAGTTAAGCCTAAGAATGTTGACAAAGCTTGTAACTTGATGATTATTGGATTAAAGCCATGAAAAAATAAATAGAGAAGATTTTAAAGAACACAACTTGGGAATTGGTTCCTAGACCTAAAGATAAGAATGTTTTTGGAACTAAATAAGTATATAGAAATAAAATAAATAAAAAAGGTGGGCTTTTGAGAAAAAAAGAAAGACTAGTATGTAAAGATTATTTATAGAAAGAAGGAATTGATTTTGAAGAAACTTTTGCACCTATTGCTAGATTAGAAGTAGTAAGAATATTTTTGGCATATGCAGCTAACAAGAATTTAAACTTTACAAAATGTATGTCAAATCAGATTTTCCAAATGGAGAACTTGAAGAAGAGGTATACATTGAAAAACCTAATGGTTTTCCTTTGAGAGATAAAGAGGATATGATTTACAAATTGAAGAAGGCATTACATGGACTAAAACAAGCACCTAGAGTATGACATACAAGATTGAATAAACATTTGATAAGTTTGAGATTTGTGAAAGGTAATGCTGATAGAGACTTGTATCTAAGAAAGAATGATAATGGCTTACTAATTATTGTAGTATTTTTGGATGACATAATGTTTGGATGCGATGAAGAAAGTAAGACAAATTTAGAAGAAATGAAGAAGGAATTTGAGATGGGTATGATTGGAGAGATGAAATACTTCTTGGGATTGCATATTACACAAAACAAAGATGAAATTTTTCATATCACAAGCTATGTATCTTAGAGACTTGTTGAATAAATTTGATTTAGAAAGTTGTAAACTTGTTGGAATATCTATGGTAAATGGTTGTAATATGTCTAGCAAGGATGAATCCCCTAGTACAGAGAAAGCAAATTACATATGTATGATTGGTGGATTGCAGTATTTGATGCAAACTAGACTAACATGGCTAATGTAGTTGAGATTGTGAAAAGATTTCAGGTAGATCCTAAAGACAGACACCTTGCAATAGTAAAAGAATTCTTAGATATTTGAAAGACACACCTGATTATGGTTTATGGTATACCATATCATAGGATTTTACATTGTGTGCATGCACCGATGCTAATTAGGAAGGAAGTATTGATGTAAGAAAAACCACCCATTATGGAGTGCTCTTCTTGGGAGGAAGATTGGTTTCTTCGCTAAGCAAGAAACATGATTGCATTTCATAGAGTACATCAAAAGAAGAGTATATAGTAGTGTAAAATAATTGTAATCAAATTATTTGGATCAAGAAAATGATGAAGGACATTGGAATAAAGTTTGTTGAGCCTATTATCATACATTGTGATAACATAGGTACAGTGAGGGTGTTAAAGAATCTAGTTTTACATTAAAGAAAAATCATATATCGATTAAGTATCACTATTTTAGAGAGAAAGTTGCAAAAAAAGAAATCATATTGGAATATATTAGTATAAAGGAAAATTTACAAAACCTTTGGCTAATGAAAAATTTGAGCACTTGAGAGGTATGCTTAGGGTTATGCCCAAACCTACTTTAGAATAGTTTATGCAGAGATTGCATCAATCAAGTTGGTAGAATGGCACCATTTCTTTATTTGGATTGGATGCTTGATGCTTCTCCTATGGGAGAGTATCCATGTTTGAGCTAAGTCATTGAGGAATCTTGGTATTGGAATTCAACAATGTCTTTCTACACTTGATCTTGAACATATTGTTTTGGAAATGAATGAACTTAGAGAATTGACTTAATGATACATTTTTCATTGATTCAATGGGGGGAGAGATGTGTACATGAAAAAAATCCTTTGAGGGAGAGAATAGTACATGAAAAAATTGATTGTTGTCAATGAGAGAAGATTTGGAAGAGAATATAGATGCTTATATATGGGGGAGATTAACTCGTTCCTTATGCACACTATGGATACTATATAGTTTTGATTTGAACATGAAAAATTCTTTACAACTATTTGAGACTAAGATGTATGTTCACATTCATGAGCAACATGAATGGGGAGCAAACACAGAAGAGGAAAGAGATATAATTGGTATTCATGGAACTTAGATGTTTTTCATTTATGTTGCCATCATTGAAAAAGGGGGAGAATTTTTGCATGAATGATGATGATATTCCTATGGGGAAGTATATTAGCATTATTGGAGACATGATTCAGTGGTTATGTGTTGCATTCATGATAGTGTTTGTCATTGATGACAACATACTTGTTATTCTATGAATACTAGCAAAGTTACAAAGGAAGAAGTGTTTAGCTCAGCTCAATGATTGAATATCAGTTTATGCACACTTGAGGATATGTTCAATAATATGTCTAGGTGCTACATATGTGAGTGTGTACATAAATATGAAGACTAGTTTGAGTTATGAAGGATTTACTAAAGGTAGCTTTCAAACAACATTTCTAGAAAGTGGGTATTGATGTTTTGATTTTTTCTCCTCAAAGGGATGGAATTGGCCTAAGTAGACTTAGATAGAGGTGGAAGACATGACATAGATGTCTTGGTTAAGAGGGCATAATCATGATCAACGTATGCAAATTTATGAAGACTATGAGCTGCCACTTTGTTGACATTCTTTAAAAAGTGTATAATCATAATGAAACCTATATTGTAATACCTTAAGAATGCCCTATATTATTATTTTTAATTGGGAAAGCCTCAAGGCTGACTCAATAAATCTCTTTACGAATTTCTATAAAGGAAAGGTTGTTTCCTTAGTTGTAATAATTAGTGAGATCACTTTTTGTTATGGGAACTTAAAAGTGAGATCCAATGTGGATAGATATTGTATGAAAGAAATTGAATGCGAATATCTTTTGATCGAAGAAGAGATTGATAAGGATTGATGTGTAGTGAGCTTCAAAGAAACTGTATTGGCAAAGGAGTTTCTATTTAGTTAGTTCAAAGATCTTGGATATGCTTATCTGGAAGATTGTCTAGTGAAGAATGTCTCTAAGACTATTTGGATAGTGGATTTAGTTGTTCTCCTTTCAACTCCTAATAGGGTTGGTGCAACAACTAGCGGGGTTGGAATATCCTAACATGGATTCAAAGTCTCATAATAGGGACTCATATGCACTAATTGTATTTTATTGACTCCTAACAAGGTCTATGCTTTCACAAGGAAATTATATATTAGTACATCATCTTGTGGGCATAATTCCCATTAGGGTTTTCCCTTTGATCAAGGGTTTCCCTAGTTAACATATCTAGTGTTATTGTGCACGGTTATCTTTCTATGGTTGTTGCATCTACTATTTACATGTTTTAGAATTAATAAAGATATTGAGTGTTATTTTAAGCACGTAACTAATTCGTCCCCCCTCCCCACTCCCAATTATCTTGTTGGACTTTACTTTCTAAAAAATTTATAGTTTTAACATGAGTTGTAACTTTTATCCCTAGGAAATCATTGTGGGAAACAACTTGTTGTTAAATAAAGAGGCTAACTTGTTTTATTTATATGATCAAGTGAAGTTTTTTGGTAAATTTAGAAATATAGGATCATTGAATAATGTATGGTTGTACTAAATTGTTTATTAATTTTTTTAGTTGACTCATTATAGATGACATTGTTTAAAAAATTGCTATTATTTTAGAGTTTCAAGACATAAATTTGAGAGGCTACTAGGAGATGGTAAGGCCAGAGTTTACATTAATGAGATTTCACATGGCCACACATGGACTAGGAGATCAGTTGAGTGAACACCATTTGATTAGGCTAGAGAGATTGAACAAGATAATGAACCAGTAATTTCTATTGTTATCTCTAAGGCAACAATACCTTTGACAATGGTAGTATCTAATAGAATTACAACAGACACTCTGATTGTTGTAGATGTAGTTATCTTCAGATGGTTAGATGGGCCATTGCCATGGGCAACTTGGATGAAGAAATTATAAGTGCTTTATGTTCTCTTAAGTTTAGATGGGTAACTCTCCTTGTAGATAGTCATATCATATGTCTATACTGCTCATACTATATATAATTTTCTCTTTTGATTCACTTTCATCAATGTTTTGTATTGGATAAAATAGTTGGATGATATAGATACATCATAAGTTGTACTAGGGCATAATATGATCAAGTGACAAAGTTCCAAATAGTCATATATATTTTGATCTCATTATATCCAATACAAAAAAAAAAACTTTTAATATGAAGTCAATAACTTTATACAAAAAATTATTCCTTTAAATCTACTATTATTTTTATATATTCTTATGATCTAACATACTATTTAAAAATCTCTCATTAATGGGGAGAGAAATATGATCTTTTTTCTAAACCCTCGGAAGGGAGTCAAATGAATCTCGAGTTTGGTTGGATCAAGGTATATCTTGATGGAGCATTTAGGGTCAATCTCGGTGCTATCAAGGCTAGATATATAATGTATAACTATACTATCAAGGTACTTGGAGAGAGGTAAAAATATTTGGGAGGAATTACAAGAAGTATTGCTAAATTTTGAGTTTCCCTTATAGAGTTAAATTGTAGATTGGAATTAAATGTGGAACGATCAAATCTTGAAAGAGAATCCTTAATACAATTAATAGAATTTTCTAGCACTCAATTCTTAATTGGAAGCTAATTTTATGTTCAAATAAAATAGAGGATTTGATTAGCAAATTTATTGATCTCAAAATTTTACATTTCTATTGTAAAGGAAATAGCATTTCTAATTAAAATGTGAAGAAGGCGATCAAGTAAGTGTCTTTAGTTAATTAGGCATACTACACTACTAACGTGCAAGCTTCTTTTAGTATGAAAGGCAATATTTGGAGGCATGTTATCAAGTTGATGTCACCTTATTATGAATTTTGGTTGGAGTGAAGGATGTTAGAAATGAAGAGAGTAACTAATAAGGGTGGGGTTAAATTAGTTACCACAAAAAATAATTCCTTGTCCCTAGATGTCAAATCAAACTTTCCACTAATAATGCAATACTATCCAACTCAGTTATAACTAAGATATTGTTGTCACTCAATTAACAAAGTAATCTTATGAATATTAATCTATTTTAACCTTTGGTATCTTGGTTGCAGAAACATAAAACATAAGACAAATAACATAAACACAAATGACACCAAGATTTGATGTGGAAACCCAATTTGGGAAAACTACCATGCAACTAGTTACAATATTTTGCACTCTTCTAAAGTAAGCCCTATTAGGAGAAAACCCTTTTAGAGGACTTAGATCACCCTTTTAGGAGTAGCTTGGTTAGAGGTCTTCAAACACTTCAATCTTGAAATGTTACCTTATTAGAGGATTTAAAATATGACTGTTAAGTCAAATCTGTTAAGAGATTTCTTTACTAATATAATGGTTAGAAGGTAACACCAATTCAACCTAATTTATGAAGCAATTATTGTAGATTTAGATCTCTATTCTAGCTTGACCTCTGGATCCTTACTGATAAGATGTTTATTGCAACTTATCTTTTACACTTTTCTACTCTACATTTTTCTTCACTCAAATATCCATTTTATTTCACATTCCACGTGTACATCATATCCTCACTATTTGAGCTTTCATATATATAATAATCTTTGATAGGCCAGCTTGAATATTATTTCAAATAATCAATAAACATCCAAATAGTCAGTCTTAAACAATTAATTATTAGACAATTGTATTTTGTTGATACTTAGTTAATATTGAGATTGAACACTAGGTTGACACTGGGAGTCCTTTGATGCTCGACCACTCGGTTAACACTACAAGCAAGATATCTTTCATTAACCAACTACTCAATTAATAGTGAAAGTTCTTCATTACCTGATTGCTTGGTCAACACTAAAATATGCATGGTTAACACTGCAAGTGCTTCATTGCTTCGTTAATATTGACATTTTTGTAACACCAATGGTAACATACAATTGAAGAATTATTTCCAACAAAGGATTTAGGATGATAGGTGATTCCCTTCACTATTTTACATCATAGTACTAGTATTCATTAGGAAAACAATCACAACTTGGAAGTCATTGATCTTTCTGGCCAAAAATATCAAGAAATTATTGTATTATATAGATTGGTTGTATATGCATTTGTATGAGGAGTTCATATTGCATTTATCATTCATCTTTCTTGTAGTTGGGAGGATGTGATAAGATGGAGCTAGACTAGAATTGACACCATGTTATGGATTCATTGGAAAACAAGCACAAGAGAGGATGAATATAAGTTAGACATGTATTTGTTTTTCCATGGTGGTTGAAAATGACTCACCTTTTTGGTAGTGTAAGTATTAAGTGCCTAGTGACCAGTAAAAAAATCCTATTTTCTTGGTGTAAAGGAAGAAACAAATATGATCCTTTATAGAGGAAATAAGTGAGAAACACCTAAAGAAAGTATTCATTTATGGATATGTTTTATTATTTCATGATGTGGAGTCAATTGTAGGAAATGAATTTTAAAACATTTTTTCATAGGTATAGGGTCTGATGTCTTTGCCAAGTTTCTAGCAACTCTTCTAGAAATGAGAGAGTTGAAGGAAGTGGTTATGTTGATGTGTCAAAAGCTATTAAAAATCCCCCTTTCTTGGTGAAATGAAAGATGATATGAGGAATATAGATGTAGTAAAGTACAAACTAGTCACAAAAGATTAATATGTGGTTTGATATAAAAGGAAGAGAGGTTTAAAAATGCCTTTAATCTCTTCTTTGAAGTTGTTGCAATTTGAGTGTAGAAATACCACAATATCTTACAACATCCTATTTCTAAAATAAGATGAGAGTAATGATGCTTAATGAGTGTTAAGGGTGGATGCACAAGTACATATAGATGAAATAACTCATGAGTGGTGATGATGAGGAGGTCAAATTCAAGCCAAACATCAAGGAAGAGAGTGAGGAAGTTGGTGAAGAAAATTTGGATTTCTTGAAGGAGATGGAGTTAGCAACACATGCAAATTGTAGTCTAGAGTGCCATGTCAAGGCCAATGTGAAGAAGTAGAAGAAGAGTTAGTTGTCCATGTGAACTATTTTTTTAATAATTATATCATAATGAAACTAGTGTATATGCTATGATATCTAGTTCTATCATACTAGGTTTAGCAGTGTTGCCATTTTGGTTCTTGGTGACAATTTTGGGTTGGGTATTTCATGTCAATTAGGGTAGTTGTATTTAAGTGTCAAAAGATATTAGTAGGTAGCTTATTGGTTTGGGGAAGATATGAAACTTTCTAAGTATGACATTAATATGTGTACATGTGTGTGTGTTTCCACTTGTAATTATTAATCTATCAAAATTCAATTATTTAGCAACTTTTTAAGAAAAAATATGATTTTGATTAATAAATATATTCATATAAAAATTTATACGTAGATATAGATATATTATAGATATATAAATATATATTAAGGATATTATGGAAGAATACTCTCTTGATAATTATGTATTTAATGTTAATTCTATTGTTAATGTTTTGTGTCATCTACTCTTTAAATATTAAATAGAAATCATACTAAAAAGATATAAGGGAGTTGTTACCTTGTATTTTATTATTGTTATTATTAAGCAATGTGTTTGATTTGATACATAAACCACAAGCTTATTAGTTGAATCTACATCAAATTTCTTTAGAGTTGCTCCTTACAACTCACAATGATACTAAAACTACAACATTTGTAGATCTTTAAATGATACCATCACATTTGCTTGTAATTCAAATATTTTTTAAATATAGTATTTAAAAGGTCATATAACTATAGAAAAGACAAGTATAATTATGTAAATGATCAAAATGTTTCAAATGATCCTTTTACTGATGTTGTATTTTATGTTTTTTGTTATCTTGCTCTCAACTCTTCCATGTTTGTGCCCACCTTTTCTTAACCTGTAACAATATTTATAAATTGTAATATAAACGTCATATGTTATTGGTCTTTAAAACCTAGTAAATATTGTAATTTGAAATTTTCATGAAATTAACAAGATATTGATAGAAGCAAATTATAGTCACATAGTACAAATACCTGTAGGACCTAGAAAATGGGCTAATGTCTAACATACTATGAGCAAATCACAAACTCAATAATCATATGTTAACACCCTCTAGTCTACCATGAAAGTTAAACTAATAGAAAGGAAGAAAAACATTATTAAAAAACTCCCTCTTTCATTTGTTACTCTCATGTCCTTCTTTCTTCTCCATGTGATGTAGCTCCAAAATTGCCTATAGTGCACACAATATTGAAGCAAAAGTCTATGATAATGATGGTACTATGAGAATACTTGAAGATGTGATTTTAGTGTGAGAAATGTAGTGAAAAAATGTGAGAAAACTAGGGACTCAAGAACTCAAGAATTAGGGACCTACGGACTGGAAATGAGAGAAAGAATGCTCATTTTATAATCAACACACAAGGTGAGAGCATTGGATTTGTCACCCATAGATATGCAACTTGGCATGAGATTCCTTTGAGAATCTATGACACATATGACACAAGATGCCAACTGTAGGATTCTATGATGCTTGGGAGTCAAACATGGCTAAATGTGATTGAGAATCTATGACGCGTCATATGACACCTCAAGCCCACTTAAAGCCAAGAATCTATCACAAAGGAAGCCAAATATACACATGCGTAAGGGAATAATAATATATGATTATGACATATCTTGGCCAAATGTCAAAGGAGAATCCACGAGGTGTCACACCCATGTATCATGATAATGTCAATATTTTGTGGAATATTTGAATTAAAAATCCTTTATTCCACAAAATAGAAATTAGTGAAAATTGAATTAATGGAGGACAATGTGACTTAGGAAATTAAGAATTTCCATGGTTTGTGAATGATGAATCAATTAATTAATAAAATTAATTAATTGAGGATGGCAATTAGGAAGAATAATTAGTAAGAATGATAGGATTAAATTATGGGTTATTTAATCCTATAGAGAAAATTAGTAAATGATTGGACAAGATTGATTAAACAAGTGCAACAGTATCCTTTGATGAAATGTGATGATAATAGAAATCAACTAGGATGATGATGGATAAACCAAAGCCAGGGTCAAATTGATTGATCAAAATTGATAACATGCCAAGGACACATGACATGAACTAAAGATATGTAACATTTAACTGACATTGTAAATGTTATAGGATCAAGATTGATTGATAAGGTTGATCATAATAATATCGACAAACATAGTCAATATTATTAAAGTGGTTTGATGATGTCATGATCTAACACTGAGAGCGTCGACAATGTCAAAGATCAAATGACATGAATGATAGTTTGACCTAGCACTGAGAGCCATGATAATACTAAGGTCAAATTGATAAGATTTGATAGATTGATAGGTTTCCAAGGTACTGAAAGCCACAACAATACCTAGGAATGGACAAATGATGATAGATTTGGGATGTTTGATATGTTTTGTGATGATTAGGACTAATTTCGAGTGATTCCGAGTTGATTTGGGGTGATTTTGAGTTGATATGAAATGGTTCTAAGTTGTTTTGATATGATTTCAAAATGAAATGAAATTGATGTGAAAGAGGATACAAATGATAAAGTATGATCAATTTGTCCAAAAGATCAGAGTTAGCAGAATGAGAAAATGGGACGAATTAGTATGAAGAAGTTAGGATGATTCAAGGGCCCGAGAGTATTTTCAAGAGTTACCACTCAAGATAGTGACCAAATAACGAAAATGATAGCTCAATTTTTTCACAATGAAGATACAAATCCAACGCAACTCACAGTTTGAAAATCAGAGTTGAAACGCAAAAGTTATGGCCTTCAGAGTGCAACATAGGTGCTCTAGGAGCAGTTCTAGGCATCCTACTGCCCCAAGTGCACCCAAAACTCACCCAAGTGCACCCAGTGCACACTTTGTAAGCCCAAGTGTGCCATGATAGTACCAAGTGTGCCCATGTGGCAAGTGGGAAGCCCAAGTGTGCTCAAAAAGTGTAGAATGTGCCCTAGAAGGTTCTAGGGACCAAAAATAGCCTGACTAGACTCAAAATGATCCAAAACTTTGTGTGTATGCCAAAAATGATGAAAAGATGTCATAACATGAGTGAAATTAGTCAAAAATGGTCATATGTGATCAAAATTGGTCAAACAAATATTAGACCAAGGCTGGACCAAGTGGAAAGCCCTAGAAGGTTGATAGACAGTGTAGGATGGTGCCAAAATGTAGGAATGCAAGATGAAGATGATTTGGTGTATCAAAACACATGATAATGGTGATGAATGAAGATATGAATGGAAGAAGACCTAAGAGATGAGATGATGACCAATTAGAATGAAGTGAAGACTTTTTCTTTCAAAAGGTGTGCTATATGTCAAATGGAGCTTCGTTTTGATAAAATCGTAGATGCGAACCATTTTTGAGTGTCTACATTTTGCCCCTCTTTGATACAATGTGATTTAGCATGTTGTGTCAAAGAACACTGATGAGAAGGCCATAACAACATGCCCTAGTAGGAATGATATATATGGGTGCCCCCTCAAGAAATTGACTGAGATATGCATATGGTAGGTCAATTTATTGACAATGAGATGCAAGGTAGTGGATGAAGAATACACAAAAGATGGAGGAGATGAGATGAGGAATAGTTAGTATGATGGGAAGACTTTTGATTTTGTAAAGTACACTATATGTCAAATGGAGTTTTAGTTTGATATGGCAAATGGAATGCAACACATCATGGCATACAGGGCCAGAGCGCAGAATGCAAAAATTTTGTGTAAACAAGCACAATGTAGACAAAAAAAGACCTTGTCCTTCCTAAGGCATATATACATGCCCCAGACTCTCAAAGGTGCATTTTAACAGATAGGAAATGAAGATGACTATGAACCATCTCAGCCAATCTCATAGATCAATTTATATCATCGAGTAGCATAGGAACATGATCAAAGAAAAACAAAGAAAAAATAAATCACTCACTAAACAGCATGAGGCAATAGCTATTCTTGTCCATTATTACTTTCTTTTTAGTGTTTGAGGTCTTTAGATAGTGTTTGATAGGTTGATCATGTGATTTTTGTGATTTTTGATTCAATTGATAGGTTCATGGTGATATGTTGGATTGATTGTTGGTTCACGTTGCTCAAATAGGTCTGATTGTCATTGAAGTGCAATGCTTTGAGCTGCAGCCTACAAAAGCACAAATGTTCACACAAAAGGGGTGATTATCCACAGTGACTATTTACAAGATTTATTACAAGTTTTTGATGGGTTTTGTGATTTTTAGGGTTATTGAGGAATATTTGATGTTTTTGTGTAACTAGTTTTTTAGGACATTTTGTAATTTTTAGGGTTTATTTTCGGACATTTTATGATTTTTATGGACTTTTTTTTTCAAGACATTTTATGATTTTTAGTGTTTTTTGTTTAGGACATTTTATGATTTTTAGTGCTTTTTTCAAGACATTTTATGATTTTTTAATGGATTTTTTCAGGATCATATTTGCTTTTTTGGGATTTTTTTCAGGATCATATTTGAATTTTTAGGATTTTTTCAGGATCATAAAAACAAGTGTTAGCTCCAATCTGTTATGCGATAGGTCCAATGTATAAAAAGTTCTTAGGGATATGCCCCAATTCAAGTTCAAACTCATGCACTATGTAGGTAATATGTCCCTAGAGAAGACACAAACTATGTACAAAGGCCCATGATAGAGTATGTACAGATTGGTAATACATCAGGTAAGATAACAATGGATATTAACCAATTCATGAGCCATGGCAAGGGACCTAGGATGTCTTGCAATAATAAGGATATGATCAAGAAATAGCAAAAGATGAGAAAAAACCAAATGGAATTCCGATAGATGGAGGAGCAACATCTGATTACACATGGCACCTGTTCCCCAGGTTTTCACCATGGTACTTGCCCAAAGCGCTTATTTGCCTAGTTTTCACTTTTGGATGGAATTTTTCTCTTGACTCAAATTTTCGTGCCAAGATGCCTGTTTGCTAGGTTTTCATTAAGGCATCCATTTTTTCATGACTTTTCCACTTTTTTCTTTTTCTTTTTTCATGAATTTTTGCTATTTTTAAAAAATATTTCTTCATGACTTTTTGCCATTTTTTTGATATTTTTTCAGGACTTTTATACAAAATCGTGAATGTTAGAAACAAATGCTAAGAAGAAATATGTTGTTGGTGCTACTAGGTGATAATCTCTAGACCCACAATTGACCATAACTATGTAGGAGTCATTCCAAGTTTGTAGCTAAGATCAAACCACTAGAAAGGCCTCAAGATGTATTATTGTGTACCATATGTAAGACAGTGTCTGTCTCTTGTGAATCAAGGCATCTAAGGATAATTGGGTCAAAAGATTCTTTGTATGGGATGTCACTGATGCTGATGGGCTCAAAGGCTTGATGGATAGAGGTTTTATTTTGGGTGTTGGATAGGTTGGTAGTTGGATTTGGGGATATAGAACTGGATATAAGGAGGGATTGGGAGGATTGACGCAAACAATTTCCCACATGAATGCTGATTTGGAGTGCTCAAAAAGACTTTGTGGCATGTTGAACATTGGAACAATGATATTCATGGCATCATCTTTTTCATCTTGTAAACTTGGTAGCTGCTTAGCTTTTGATTTTTCATGGTCTAATGGTGCCTTTTAGTTTTCACCAAGAGACCTATTCTTGTCATTTTTTTCTTTGCATCTGGAAGATGGAATTGACTCCCCAAAATATGCCAATATGTTACCTTTAGGAGAGATTACTTCTTGATGATTATTAATTTTAATGCCTTCATATATTTCAAAGTCTATTGTGAGAGCATCATCATTTTCGAATTGATCAAAGATTGGTGGTCCACGCTGGGCCCAATCCAATAGTTCAGGATAACTTGAGGGGATGTCATCATCAATATTGAATGGGCTTCGGGTGAAGGTGGATATATGGGTATCTGATTCAATGGTATAATTGGGTTTATGCTCATAAGCTAGAGGATTGTTGGTTTCAAGTGGGATATCCTTAGATGCCTTTTCATCATTCAAAACATCCATAGTCTTACACATAGGTACCGTAGTACTAGGAGGACCTGTTCGTAATGGTTTAAATCCAAGCCCCAAACTAGGAGGTCATCCTTTTGTAGTCATAGGTTCAATTATACCTTATTTCTAAGATCCAAGACCACTACATCCATCATAGCCTTGTTTCTGCATGATAGTAAACCCAAATCCATACTTGCTAGGAGATATCAAAGTGGGTTCTTGTTCTGCTTTTTCTTTCTCAATGCATACAAAAGTATCCTCATTGATAGAAGTGGTACTTTGTGTATTGATCTCAAATTGTTGGTCTTGCAATAGTTGTGATTTACCATAAGATTGGGGAGAAATTGGTGACTCCCTAATGGTGAATACTTGAGACAAAGTATTCTCCACACCCTTTGTCTTCAATATTCATCTTTTCCTTGGCTTTACTGAGGAGTATATAAGCATCCACATATTTAGAAGAATTTGCGAGTTGTGCTTCATTGTTTTCTGGGACTTCGTATGTAGTAGCATCTCTTATATTAGCACAAAACTAGAAAGGATCTGGGTCGCCAGGGATGGTAACCTCCACATTGTTATAGGAAAATTTTAAACATTGATGATATGTAGAGGGCACTGCTTTCATAGCATGAAGCCAAGGGCGTCATATATAGTATCATGTTACAATTCATTTCTATATCTAGGACATGGAATAATGTATCTTCAGTAGCTAGACCAACTATAATGGGTAATATGATGATGCCCTTGGAGAAACGTTCACCATCATCATAAGCTTTTATTGGAATTCTTTGAGAGGGATCCACATCATCTTCAGAATAACCCAAACCTTTGACTACTTTAAGTGTATAGATATTCAACCCTGCTCCCCCATCTATCAAAACACGTCTAACTTTAACATTATGGACAAAGACCTCAAGGTGAAGAGGATCATTATGGTTGAGTTTGTCTTTAGGAATATCTTGAGGGGAAAAGGTGATATGTTGTGATGCAGATAGGTTCCCGACCATGGCTTGGAATTGGGCAACATCAATGTTATCTGGGACTATTGACTCTTTAAGGGCTTGATCCAAGATCTTCTAATGTTGGGGACATGCATGTAGTAGGTCCAAGATGGATATTTGTGCAGGGGTCTTGACAAGCTGTTCAACAAGGCTATAATTAGATGAAGTAGGAGCAACAAGTCTATTAGGGGGTGTAGGTCTGGTAGAAGCAGTAGGTCTAGATGGGGCTCTAGGTAGAGTGATCTTGGTATGGCATGTAGTGATAGCGCAATGAGGGTCTTTAGCCTTCAATGTGAATGTGGATATGTGGGATTCAAACTCATTAAAGCAATTGATGTTGTAGTCATATCCAGTGTGCATCTAATTCACATTACCTTGTGAGTTTGAGTTTGAACTAGAGGGTTTCTCTTTGTCATGATTACCCAAAGGTTCTTTGAAAATAGTGTGATCAGAATTGGATGGTAACAGTGATGGATCAACTATGATTATACCATCATCAATGAGGTCTTGTATTGCATGCTTTAGTTAGAAACATGATGAGGTCTTATGTCCTTTGGTGCGGTGGTAATCACAGAATTTTTTGTCATCCCACCAATTTGCTTTAGTTAATGGCTCATCTTTGATCGGGCGTAACTATAGGACGTTATTATTGAGTAATTGTTGTAGTGCAGTCTCAAGAGGTATCCCCAATGGTGTGAATTTCCTATCCTTGGTTCTAGGGTGTCTTTGAGGTTTGTCCCATGTCTTCTGTTGTGGGGTTGATGTTTGATTAGGGGTTTGTGAATTGGTAGGGTTTGCACCTTTCAAAGTCAGTTGAGGTTGTGTTGTGCTAATCATGTGGGCATCCACAATGCCATCATTAGTCACATTCTTGTTTTTGGAGAAATTTTTTGCCTTATCATTAGATGAATTGGTGTTTGTGTTTTCCTTGTTTATCTTGAGGATTCCCTTACGGATAAGAGCATCTTCAATACTAGCCCCCTTTTTCATTAGTTTAGAAATGATGCTTGGACTCTTGATTTTAAGTTCATACATTAAGTCTAGGACTAAGTTTTTAATGCACAAGTTAACTTGTTGTTCTTCAGGGATGTCTAGTGAGCATCGACTGACTAAGCTTCTCCAACGTAGCAAGAATGTGACAAATGGTTCTCCCATCTTTTGTTTAGTTGAGCACAAACCGAAAAGCATCACCTCATTTGTGATGTTAAAGGCAAAGTGGGAGATGAACTTGTCTGCTAGCTCTGACCAAGATTTGATAGTACTAGGAAGTTTGGAGTACCATTCAAGTGTAGGCCCACCTAGAGAACAAGGGAACAATCTCATGAGGTAAGTGGGCTCATCACTGAGTTTAGTATAAGAGGCACAAAATTCTCGAATGTGATCAACAAGGTTGCCTTTTCCTCAATATTTTTCAAACCTTGGAGCCTCAAAGTGTTTTGGGAATGGAGGCATATACAGACTTTTGTCAAATGGATTAGGATGTAGGTCCCTTTTTGTATTAGAGCCTATTTCTTTTGGGCTCCCAATGCCTCGACTTGTTTGGAAAGTTGCCTGAAATGTTGCAATAGCTCTTCATTAAGGTTTTGCATGATAGTTTTCCCTTCAAGTCCTTTATGTCTATGAGTAGACCGTTTGCTGTGGCAAGAGCTATGTCTACTCGGTTATGACATTTCTGTATCTGATGAGTTTGGTGATGTGTCACTTGGTGGAGGAGGTATGTTGGTACCTCGAAGACAAAAGGGTTGCCATTGTGATATCTGTTGGGGTACTTGTTGTGGCATTTGATGTGGCACTTATTGCAAGATTGGCTGTGATTTTTGTACCACATGTTGTTGTTGTGCCATGTGTGATAGTTGCTATTGGGATACCTCTGTTGGTTGTATGTCAGGCCATATATGTGATTGTTGTTGTAGAGGTATCTATTGAGGTTGTTGTGGCATGTGTTGTTGTTGTAACAAATGTTGCTGGTATGCAATTTGTTGCTCAAGGCATCTTTGATATTCTAGTTGTTGCTTGAGTTGCTTTTGTTGTTCAACAAATATGGCTTGTTGTTGTTGATACATTGCATAGAAGTCAAGTGGGTTTACATTGGGTTGTGTGTTGGGGGCATTGGATGCTTGCACCACTTGAGGTTGTTGTTCATGTGGTTGATGTTGTTGTTGATAGGTCGCATGTGTGGGAAGCATTAAGTCCTTGGACTATTGTAGGTTGATGTTGTCGGGGTGGTTGGTTGTGTCCTTGAGGATTGATCACCATGTTGGTATTGTTGCTTTGGGACATCATATTGACTTGACAATGAGGTGCATTCCTTTTGGGAATAGGTGTAATGTCAATAAGACTTTTCCTTTGTGCATCAATAGGGATTGTTGTAGTTGATGTTTCACATAGTGTACTCATGGGAGGCTCCATAACATTTGATGTCATAACACTTGGTAGGGTTAGGAGCAAAGGTGCACTTTGTTGATTTTTCGACAAAGGAGGTATGTCTAGCATCCCTAAAGCGCAAGTCCCTTTAGGTGCATCTTGTTGTTGCATCATGTGACTAAAATCAAGTCTTAATGTCCTCTTGGGATATTTAGGGAGAGTCTTGTTTCCCTTCATTGGTTGTGGTTCATCAAATAAGGGATTAATGTTGATGTGTTCAAACATACTTGGAGGATTTCGATTGTTGGTTCTTGATGGGACCTTATAGGTGCCATTATTGTGCTTGAAAACTCCAAAGGTTGTTTTCTCTTATCTATGTCCAAATTGATCATGGGTTGTATGTTTTCAATTGTTGTGTTGGTTTGATGTTTGGACTTAGGTCCCTCCACATTTGGGTTAAACTTGACAATTTCTTAGGCTACCAAAAGTTTTAAGTTCTTGTGAAATTTTTTGTCTTGACATGCCCTAGCCATTTCTTCATCAGTGATACCATAGTTAGTGTCAGAGTCATCACTTAGGTGTACAATACCTTGTTGTGTGTAGGCGTCGGGTTCACCAAAATGTAGGACCTAGAAAATGGGCTAATGTCTAACATACAATGAGCAAATCAAAAACTCAATAATCATATCTTAACACCCTCTAGTCTACCATGAAAGCCAAACTAATAGAAAGGAAGCAAAACAATATTAAAAACTCCCTCTTTCATTTGTAACTCTCATGTCCTTCTTTCTTCTCCATGTGATGTAGCTCCAAAATTGCCTATAGTGCACACAATATTGAAGCAAAAGTCTATGATAATGATGGTGCTGTGAGAATACTTGAAGATGTGATTTTAGTGTGAGAAATGGAGTGAAAAAATGTGAGAAAACTAAGGACTCAAGAACTCAAGAATTAGGGACCTAAGGATCGGAAATGAGAGAAAGAATGTTCATTTTATAATCAACACACAAGGTGAGAGCATTAGATTTGTCACCCATAGATATGCAACTTGGCACGAGATTCCTTTGAGAATCTATGACGCTTGGGAGTCAAACATGGCTAAATGTGATTGAGAATCTATGACGCGTCATATGACACCTCAAGCCCACTTAAAGCCAAGAATCTATCACAAAGGAAGCCAAATATACACATGCGTAAGGGAATAAGAATATATGATTATGACATATCTTGGCCAAATGTCAAAGGAGAATCCACAAGGTGTCACACCCATGTGTCATGATAATGTCAATATTTTGTGGAATATTTGAATTAAAAATCCTTTATTCCACAAAATAGAAATTAGTGAAAATGGAATTAATGGAGGAAAATGTGACTTAGGAAATTAAGAATTTTCATGGTTTGTGAATGATGAATCAATTAATTAATAAAATTAATTAATTGAGGATGGAAATTAGGAAGAATAATTAGTAAGAATGATAGGATTAAATTATGGGTTATTTAATCCTATAGAGAAAATTAGTAAATGATTGGCCAAGATTGAGTAAACAAGTGCAACAGTATCCTTTGATGAAATGTGATGATAATAGAAATCGACTAGGATGATGATGGATAAACCAAAGCCAGGGTCAAATTGATTGATCAAAATTAATAACATGCCAAGGACACATGACATGAACTAAAGATATGTAACATTTAACTAACATTGTAAATGCTACGGGATCAAGATTGATTGATAAGGTTGATCATAATAATATCGATGGACATAGTCAATATTATTAAAGTGGTTTGATGATGTCATGATGTGACACTGAGAGCCTTGACAATTTCAAAGATCATATGACATGAATGATAGTTTGACCTAGCACTGAGAGCCATCACAGTACTAAGGTCAAATTGATAAGATTTGATAGATTGATAGGTTTCCAATGCACTGGAAGCCACAACAATACCTAGGAATGGACAAATGATGATAGATTTGGGATGTTTGATATGTTTTGTGATGATTAGGACTAATTCCAGCTGATTTCGAGTTGATTTGGGGTGATTTTGATTTGATATGAAATGGTTTTGAGTTGGTTTGTGTAGTGCCTGCCCCTAGTTTACATTTTCGAGCTACATTTCTAATATCATTGCCAAACTCTTTTAGGCCAATTTATGTTTGATGATTAGTATTATTATTTTAGATACTATCAGATGTTGTTTTACACTCAGTTTATTATATGATGAGATTACTTGGTACTCTATATTTCATGCATGTATGATGATTATTCAATGGTTTTAGTTATCGATGATGATTAGTTAGATGGTTTATTATTCCATGTGCTTCTTATGGATACTTACCCCATACTGCATGTGTATGGTGTGCGTTTGTTTTATTTATGTATGGTGTTTCTGATGTGGTTAAGGAAGGGAGTCGTAGTCACCTGCTAGTCAGGATCTACACGATGCACCACTTCCTACCATTGTCTGTTTAGCTTAGAATATTGTGTTTGTACATGCGTGGATTTTATGCAGGTTGCAGGTATCGGGTATCGACTTCCCTGAATTGTCAGGATGAGCGTACCCTATCGCACTGTCTCAATGGTAAGGGAGGGGAGATAAACTCTTAAGTCCAAATCCTAAACCCTTTAGCCAATTGTCCTAATTGATAATTAGGACAAGTATCTGAGTTAAGTACCCTCCGAATGCATCAAATGATGTAATTTTGTGATTATAACCCTTTTGTTTGATATGGTATGTATTTTTCTATGATGGGTTTTCGTATGTTGCTTTATGAGTCCTTGGTGTATTTTCTATCAATTAAGTCTTATTAAAAAGATTAATTAATGATTTAATTTAATAGAGAATTATTATGATATTTTTATATTTAATTAATTAATTAATTAATTAAAAGAATTAAAGTTGGAGATTAAAGTTCAAAGATAAATTTAGAACAGGATAATATTTATTTAATTTAATAATAATATATTTGGAGTTCATTTTTAAATAAATGCTAAATATTATTGTTATTTAAATTAATTAAATATGTTATCAATTAAGTTCTAAAATAAATTAAAAGTTGAAAGATATTAAATTATTAAGAATTCTAGATCGCATGATCTAAACATGAGTTTAAATATGAGAATTAAATTAAAAGATTAAATTATAGAAATTAATAATGTTATTTTAATTTCTTAAAAGTGCACATAAGATTAAAGTAATAAATTAATTAAGAATAGAAGTCAAGTGGAATATTAAATAAAGTTATTTAATAATTCAACTTAATGTGCATGAAAGTTGAATGCAAAAGAATTAGAAAAGATAATAAAGGTTAATTTGGAGTTAACTGAGTTGTGCAAAGAGTCTTCTCGGGTAAACGCACAATTAGTGCCCCGATTTGAGGAGAAATTGCTTATCACAACTTTGGGGGTTCATTTTTGAGATATACGAAGTTGGACGGGAATTTTTGGGAGACAATTTTTGGGAGACAATTTTTGGAAGCGAATTTCAGAAAGCTGATACCAAGAAAGTTTTCCAGAGGAAGGTTATTAAGAAGAGCGAATTCTCATACAGTTCCTGGAGATTGCATAATAGCATCAGGATCAGGTAGGGTCTTGTGTTTTTTATTATCCATTAAATACGCAATTATCCTTTCCTGCCTTCTTCGTGTCTGGGGTTTGTAGATCTGAATTCTCTATGATGAAAGTTTTAACTTTTCAATATTGCGAATTTATTAATTGCTCTTCAATAATTTCTATATCCATGGAGACTGGATGAGTTATTAGAAACCCTTGTTTTCTAGATTAAGAAATTAAGACTTAATTTGGTAAGGGTTTTGTTTTGAAATTGAAAATTCTAGATTAAAAAATATATATATATATCCTTTGGAGGAAATTGTTTTTTTTATATAAAATTAAACAAAACTAATTAAAAATAAAACTTAATTCATTTTTTTAAAATAATGATGAAAATTTAAAACAAAAAAATATATATAAAAAAATATATATTGGAGTGGGGCGGGGCCACCACTTCCCACGCCCCACACCCACACTGCCGCGGCAGGTGGTACTGCTGCCTGCGGCAGCAGTAACACCTGCGGCCGCAGGGTATGGCAGGCTGGCTGGCCTTTAAACACGCGAATATTTTATTTTAAAAAAATATAAACGATTTAATTGTTATTAATCATTTTAAAAAAAAATGTTTTAAAATTGTTTTAATTAATATAATTATTATTTAATTTAAACTTTATTAAATTTTAAATTATATTGAAATTTTATTAATATTTATTAATAATTTTATAAATAAATAAATTATTAATAAATGTAATATGGTCCTTTATGTATTATTAATTAATCTTTATTTAAAGTTTGATTTAAATTAAGATTTAATTAAATCAAAAATTTGTTTAAGCAAGTTTAATATTATAATACTATTTTTAATGAAAGTGTAGATCATTATAATCAAAGATCAACAAGTATTATTATTAATTTAAATATTACCCTTAGATTGTTTTAGGACTTTGACTTAAATCAACTAGGGGTAATTAAGTGTTTCAGTTGGAGTTAGGAACGGGATAATTTGTAAACGTGAACTATGGATTCTATCTGTTTAAAACATACGTTCAACTGGAAATGGAAATCTCACATTAACTCAATAGTATATTATCAATCAAATTGAACTATAAAACTTTCTACTTGAATATAAACACTGAAAACTGAAACCTTATTGTTAAACTCATCTGTATGTTTTCAAATCAACACCAATTGAGAGACTATGATGTTTTCTATATATTGTCTATGCTTTTAGTGTTATGGGGTTGGTTTAGCTTTGACCAGTTTAGGATGTTACCAGAGGCTCAGGGTTTGTGAATGTGAGGCTAGGATGATTTGTTCTCGATCTTTTCAAACCAACCAAGGTAATGTGATAGTATGCTCTATGATGGATGTATTTACTGTTTGTTATTGCTTTCCAGTTTCCTTGTGTAAAGCTGAGGTGTATGTATTTGAGATACTTAACTTAACCATTTTTGAGTCTCAATTAGTTATATTTGATAACCATTTCTGAGTCTCGATCAGTTATACTTGTATTACCTTCTGGTTGCTTAGACTGAAATGTTTGTTATATTCTTGATGATGTCATGTGTTGACTTGACCATTTGGAGTCTTCGATCAGTATTATAATTTACTATTGAGATACTTTCTGGTTGCTCATTGGAGAACCATTGGTTTTTGTGACTTATCATTGATGCCTTCAGTTGCTGATAGAGAACTGTCGTGATCATATGATTACTATTTGATATTATCTGTTGCTCATGAAGAACTGATGTAATTTTGTGGATTATCTTTTATGATGTTTTTCAGTTGCTTGTATAGGACTGAGGTGGTTTTATTATGATTCTTTGATTTATGATTTCATGAGCTAGGGTAGGTTATCTATGTGTAAGAGTCGGGAAGTGGCTTGCAATGGGGGTTGGAGCCCTAAGAGGCTGCCTTGAGAAACCCATTGTAAGTCGTTTTTAATAAGTGAAAACATTTACACTAAATGAGAGAAAATGAACCTAACAAGATAATTGTATGTTCTCTCCCATACCATGAGTGCTAGTACAGACTAAGATGGGGTAGAGAGGACGCTTGGTTACGACCTTGCATTCCATAGTAGGCCTCGTCAGTACGAGAGGATACTAGTGGCCGCAGGATCAGTAGGGACCCAGGATTCCTAAGGGATTGCTTGGGTAACTTCTACGTGACTTTTGCGATGACACTTTCTCGCTTGCATATTAGGTTTCCTACGTGTCTTGTGGTACCTCTGGGATTTAGATGTCAATCTTTTTAGGAACCCTTGAGTTAGCATACATATAGGATTTCCTGGACTTAGAGAGTATTTATGATTATAGGTTTTGTTATCCTATTTGGGACTTGAGACTATCTCCTCAGCGTGGTGGGAGTGGACCATTTAGGTTCCACGCGGTCGGGTGGTAGTGCTTTTACTCTTACCATTGAGATCCGTTCCGTGGTCACCGTGGCTGGAGATTTCGTGATTGGCATTTACCTTCACTATGTTCTTGGATTATTATGATGGATGATTAGATTTTATGATAGATGTTTTATCATTATGGATGTATCATGTATGGTGAATAGTTTCATATATTTTACTTTACTTTGTATCATGGATTTGAGGATGTTGTATATTGATCTTTACATATGTATATTCTTTTAAGCCTTTCATACCCTGTGACTTGTACAGTGGATGATTGAGCATTCCAAATTAATTTGCCAAGAGGCATTCGGAACAAATGTATAATATGGACATGGGACTTCTGATTATTCTTTCATATTTATGTGGTATTTGTTAGACTTAGAATTAATTAAATTTAAACGTGACTCAACGTCTTGGGATCTTTAGGAAATGTAACTTGCAATGTATGTTTGTCGATGATTACATGTTATTGCTTCCGCTACTATGTGTTTGATGTGTATGTTATACTTTCTTACTTTAAAAAAAAAAAATGTTTAGCAAACTTAGTGAAACTTTAGGTTAATTCTTTTGGATCCCTTGGCGGGGCGTTACAGTTTGATATGATTTTGAAATGATATGAAATTGATGTGAAAGAGAATACAAATGATAAAGCATGATCAATTTGGCCAAAAGATCAAAGTTAGTAGAATGAGAAAATGAGACGAATTAGTATGAAGAAGTTAGGATGATTCAAGGGCCCAAGAGTATTTTCAAGGGTTACCACTCAAGATAGTGACCAAATAAGAAAAATGATAGCTCAATTTGTTCACAATGAAGATACGAATCCAACGCAACTCACAGTTTGAAAATCAAAGTTGAAACGCAAAAGTTATGGCCTTCGGAGTGCAACATAGGTGCTCCAGGAGCAATTTTGAGCATCCTACTGCCCTAAGTGCGCCTAAAACTCACCCAAGTGTGCCCAGTGTGCACTTGGTAAGCCCAAGTGTGCCATGACAGTACCATGGTGCACTTGGAAAGCCCAAGTGTGCTTAGAAAGTGCAAAATGTGCCCTAGAAGGTTCTGGGGGCCAAAAATAGCCCGACTAGACTCAAAATGATCCAAAACTTTGTGTGCATGCGCAAAATGATGAAAAGATGTCATAACATGAGTGAAATCAATCAAACATGGTCATATGTTATCAAAATTGGTCAAACAAAGGTTAGACCAAGGCTGGACCAAGTGGAAAGCCTTAAAAGGTTGATAGACAATGTAGGATGGTGCCAAAATGTAGGAATGCAAGATGAAGATGATTTGGTGTATCAGAACACATGATAATGGTGATGAATGAAGATATGAATGGAAGAAGACCTAAGAGATGAGATGAGGACCAATTAGAATGAGGTAAAGACTTTTACTTTCAAAAGGTGTGTTATATGTTAAATGGAGCTTCGTTTTGATGAAATCATAGATGCGAACCATTTTTTAGCGTCTACAATACCATAACATGAGAGAAAAAAGTTAAGTAAGTTAATAATTTTTAGAATCCCATCATAAAATATGGTTTGAAGATCAATGATGATACAAAATATCATCAATTACGGAAAAAAAACAAAAAAACAAAAAAACACTAATGAGAAGTTCTTTTAGAAGAGTTGTAGTGCTCAATCCTATAGAAAAGTGTGTGTGCTAATACAAGCATCATTTTCTTTTTTTCAGCTGCCTTCCTTGGCAGACATTTTAGTGTCATTTGGGATTTTTCCTTTTGGCAGTTCTTGTTGCCCTCTTTTGTATCCATTTTTTCAATATAAAAAAAAATATCATATTCTTCTGCACATCCAAGTCCACCCAAAATAAAGAATAATTCCACTGAACCAGGCCAAGATTACTTGTAAACAAATCATCAAAATTCATGTTCGTCTCCACAAGATATGAACAACTCGATTCCGTGCATTATTTTTATCTCACCCAATGGATGCGATTTTATAAATGAAATGTTTGCCCAAAACTAAATCTTGCTTTTGCCTTCAATTCAACTGGAAAGAATCATAATGTGCAGGCTAGGTTAGATGATTGGAGGAAAGCGTTATGACAAAGTTTAGCCGCAGAAATAAAATATGGTTGATTTTTTATGATGTTCGCTCTCCCAGGCTTGGCAATGGCTTTACTGTTTCTAAACAACTGTTGAATCTCAATGGAAGGAAGCATTTGCATTTGCCCGCAATTTACCCTCCTTACAAAAAACAATTTCTTCGTTGTCCCAAATATGGCGAAAACAAAGGTGAGCTAGATTATGTAGACAATTACAAGGATGTTGTTTCGTGGAGTAAATTAATTACCAGTCATGCTCGTAATGGTAGATTAGATGTTGCACGCCAAGTGTTTGATCATATGCCTCAGCGAAATGTGGTTTCATGGACTGCTATGCTCGCTGCCTACGTACAAAACGGGCGAATAGAAGATGCGAGGAAAGTGTTCGACGAAATGCCTGAAAGAAATGTTGTTTCCTGGACTACCTTGATTTCGGGATATACACAGAATGGTAGACTGGATGATGCTTTTCAATTGTTTAACCAAATGCCTGAACGAGATGTTGTTTCTTGGAATGCCATGATTGGTGGGTGTGTGCGAAATGGGAGGATAGAGGAAGCTCAGAATCTCTTTCATCAAATGCCAAGTCGAGATGTGGTTTCCTGGAATTCTATGATATCTGGATATTGTTTGAATGGCAAAGCAGAGGTTGCTCGTCAACTGTTTGACGAAATGCCCGAACGAAACCTTGTGTCATGGACGACTATGATCGCAGGTTACATCAGTAATGGCAGGGTAGATGAAGCGCGAGATTTGTTTGGCAAAATGCCTAAACGAAATTTGATCTCTTGGAATGCAATGATAGCAGCATATGCTCAAACTGGAAGGATGGAGGAAGCGCATGATTTGTTTGAACAGATGCCAAAGAGGAATGTGGCAGCATGGACTTTAATGGTTGCCAAGTATGCTGAGTATGGCCAGATAGAGAAGGCAAGGCAACTGTTTGATGTAATGCCCAAGCGTAACGTTGTATCTTGGACTGCAATGATTACGGGGTGTGCTCGCAACGGGAGAATCGAAAATGCACGCAGTCTGTTTGATGAGATGCCTGAACGAGACGTTGTCTCATGGACTTCTATGATTGTGGGATATTGTCATTGTGGAAGAGTGGAAGATGCACGCCATCTGTTTGAAAAAATGCCAGAGCGAAATGTGGTTTCATGGAATGCAATGATTGCAGGGTATGAGCAAAATGGGCACGACAAATTGGCAGTGTTGCTATTTTTACAAATGCAACAGACAGGCATGAAACCTAGCCAGGGAACTTTCACCAGCACTTTGAGAGCATGCGCCAGCTTGGCAACTCTGGAGCAAGGTAAGCAGATCCACGAAATTGCAATAAAGATGGGATATGGAAACGATCTTGTTGTGAGTAATGCTCTAATTACAATGTATGCAAAATGTGGAGATGTTGAAGAAGCGTCTCAAACATTTCATAAAATGCCGGAACATGACTTGGTATCATGGAATGCAATAATTGGGGGTTTTGCAAACCACGGAAAGAGCGAGAAAGCTCTTGAGATGTTTCAGCAGATGCAATTGGCAGGCATGAAATCAGACGGTGTGACTTTTATTGGTGTTCTGTCTGCGTGTAGTCATGCAGGCTTAGTGGATCTTGGTTGGCACCATTTTGATTCCATTATTCAAGACGGATCCATGATTCCAAGAATGGAGCACTATGCTTGCATGGTAGATCTTCTTGGCCGCTCTGGACGCTTAGATGAAGCTGAAGACTTTATTGCAAATATGCCAGTTGAACCAAATGCTAATATTTGGGGGACTTTACTTAGTGCCTGCAGGATTCATGGCAACATAGAGGTGGGTAGTCGAGCTGCAGAACACCTCTTTGTGATGGAACCAAAAAATGCTTCAGCATATATCCTGGTTTCACATATGTATGCTGCAGCAGGCAGGTGGGACGAAGTAAGAAATGTGAGAAAAATGATGAAAGAGAGGGGACTAAAAATGCAAGCAGGATGCAGCTGGATCGAGGGCAAGAACAGTGTTCATTCATTCATTGCGGGAGACAGATCACATCCAGTAACAGAGAATTTGCATGCAATGCGTGACAAGTTTGTTTGGCTGATGGAAGGGAGTGGATATGATACCCTTTCAAACAGCGTACAACATGGACTAGAAGCAGAAAAGGAATTTTCGCCCTTATGTCAAGAATCTGGTGTTTGGTTATAAGCTTCATATTATGGGCATTTTAATGGAATGTGAGTTGTTTCCATCGTATTGAGGATTGAATTTTGTCCTCGTGCAGATAAAATGGGTGAGAAAGAAGCAACCTTATTTATTTCAATGCCATCTTGCCTTAAAATTCATCTGGATTATCACTGTTTGGGCAGTGTAACCTGAGTGTCTACGGATCGACAAAGTTGTATCTAGGGGTAAATAGACAGAAATCCCCCTGCACCTCTCCAAAGAGCCAAAACTGGCATCTGGTCAGGCTGTAACATAAGAAAATACGTGTGCCTTTTGTTAGATATGATATGCATGCTAATTGGAACCTTGCTTCTACTAGAAGTGACTCTGAGAATTCCGTTTCCTCAATTTCTCCCGCTACAATTCCTCTCCTTATTGTTGTACCCTTCGCTCTCATTGTGCTTTGGCCGTCACTGTAAATCAGAATATAGAAAATTGTATTTTTCCAAATGCCCGGTCATAGAGTGCTATATCATGTAATTCCTTAATCATTTCATTCTTAACAGAATTCATAACCAGAATTTCTATGTTGGTCATTATAAGGGTTTGAGTGAATGAGCTAATCGATTCTAAGGCCTCCACCTCAGCTTCTCATTGTGCAACCAATGGCCATGATGGCTAAGATTATCTAGACTCTATTTAAGAAGTTTGTAGAAGTCTCTATTTAAAAAGTTTGTAGAAGTCTATTTAACAACTTCCTAGAATTTTTTTATTAACATCTTTCTAGAAATTTCAAGGAACAATTTTTAGAAACTTCCAATTAACAACTTTCTGAATATTCTAATTAAGAACTTTCTAGAAGTCACTAGGGAAATATGGAAACACTTGTTTGAGCTATCCAATCTAACATTCCCTCTTAGCAAGGAAGGTGCTTTGCAAAACACCCAACTTATCTGTGAAGAAGATGCTTTTCACCTTTCCAAATGCCTTTGTCAAAACGTCTACCACTTGTTGATATGTAGGTATACCCTTCGTTGTACACAATCTTTGATGAAGTGATACTTGATGTCTATATGCTTGACCCAATCATGAAACTTCAGAATCTCATATAATTTGATGCAACTATGATCGTCAAAATGTACCATTGTAATCTCTACCTTCTTATTAAACAAGCATACCATCAACGTTCAAAGCCATATAGCTTTATGTGTCACCATACTAGTTGCTATGTATTATGCTTTTGTAGAACTTAGATCTACAGATTGCTTCACGTTGTACCAAGCAATGACTCTTGATCCCAAACTGAAGCAACAACTTGAAGTATTTTTCTTGTCCATTGTACAGTCTACCCAATCAGTGTCAGTATAGCCTATCAACTTGATTCCTTCATCTCGAGCATATAAAATACCATACTCGATTGTATCATGTAAATACTGCGACACGTGCTTTGTTGTTGTCTAATGCACTCTCTTTGACTCAACCATGACATTGCTAAGAGAGTTTACTACAAAGGATATATGTGGCATGGTGTTGACCAAATACATGAGAGAACTAATCAACTGCCTATAGAACGTGGGATATACATCCTTTTGTCTAGATGTGTCTACCTTCTTCCAATTTGTCATCATGGGTGTAGACATGATTTTAAAATCCTCCATCCTTAGCCTCCTCAAGATTTCAATGCAACACTCCCCTTGTCTAAGGAAAATCTCCATCTCTTTGGCACACCTCCATGCCTAGAAAATAGTGCATAAGCTCCAAATACTTCATCTTGAACTCTACTTCAAGGTCTCTTTTGCACTCTTCTAGGAGCCCCAATGAACCTTTAAAAAAAAAGTCATCCATGTATAAAATACTAAACCACCAAGTAGTATAGGTTAGCATCTACCTCACTCTTCGCAAAGCTCATTTCTTGCAAACAACTATATCAATGCACTCATACCACAACCTAGAAGCCTGCTTGAGTCTATACAAAGCTCTCTTCAATCTACACACATGAGTCTCGTTGTTGTGTGTTACAAAGCCTTCTGGTTGTTTTGCATATACCTCCTCTTTCAACTTTCCATTAACAAATGTTGTCTTGACATTCACTTGATGGATCTAGCATCCCATGTTTGCTTCAAGTGAGATCACAACTCGTATAGACTTACCTGGCGAGATGAAAAAATATTTCATCGTACTGTATCTCTTGAAAGAATACCTTGGCCACAAACCTTGCCTTATATTTTTCTATGATTCCATTGGCAATGTACTTGATCTTATAGATCTAGTGTGTTCCAAGAACAACCTTATATGTTGGTCTAGGCACAACCTATTAGCATGAATGTTGATGATATTCCTATGGGAGACTATCCTAGCATTGTTGGAGTATTGGGGAGATTGCTAGCATGACTGTGTGTTGCATTCATGACTATGTTTGTCATTGATGTCAACATACTCATGATTATTTGAAGTCTAATAGAGCAACAGACAGAAGCAGAGATAGTACGATTCAAGAATTGAAGATGAGATCAAGCGAAGTTGAGGACATATTCTACAAAGTGTCATGTTGACGTGGTTAAGAGCGCATGCAAGTAGTCGAAGATTGGTAACATATATTTAGGATTTACAAAAGACAACTTACAAACAGAGTTGTTGAGAAGTGGTTTCTGGTAATCGGGTTATATCTCCTAACATGGATAGAATGTGGTTGAGTGAAGTTAGATAGAGGTAGAAGACATCTTGGTGATGATGTTAGTGAGTACGCGAAGTCCAAGGTTGTGCATGTGAAATATTCGTAAAGACTGTGAGTCGATAATATTATGTAATTATGAAAAGATGTAATTGTTTTATCTTAATGAGGTCCTATTGTGATTGTAAATTAGGAAGCCTTAAATTCGATTCAATGAATTATTTTGAAGACTTGGTATAAAGGAAAGTTATTTCCCTTGTGATGAAGTGTAGAATTAAGTATGAGATGCTTTTGAAATACAAAATGAATTGTAAGTGTGAGTTACATGTGAGTAAGCAATCTAAGGGATTATTATGATGCGAGTTTGTGGATCTTGTATAATTGAGATCTGAGAAGTATTTGGTTTAGTAGAGGCACAATGACTGAGTTTAGTGACTCTATTTGGCAAAGAGTGCTAGTGGGTAGTTGATCAATTACTATTATTATGAAAGGAATAATACAGAGGCCAGTTGGATAGTGAGTTCAGTGGTCTTGCCCCTGAAGTTGTTTGGATAGTGGGTCCTTCTACCTTCCACAACTCCTAACAGGGTTGTCACGACTCCTAATAGGATTGGAATCTCCTCATAGGGAAGCAAAGTCTCCTAACATAGACTAATATGTATTGAATGCATTTCATTGGCTTCTAAAAGAGTTCAGCGTCTTACAAGGAACTTATGTATTAGTACATCATTTTGTGTATACCATCCCCACTAGGGTTTTCCCTTTGATCAAGGGTTTCCCTAGTCAACATATCTGGTGCTATTGTGTATGTTTATCTTCTTATGACTATTGTTTATATTGATCACATGTTTGAGAATTAATAAGTTCAATAAAAGTTGTTTATCTTGGTGGACTTCACTTTCTAACAATGAGTATTAGAGCATCAGGTCCTTGAAGGAAAAGCTTAACAACTTAAGGAGATCAATGGAGAGTCATTTTAGAAAAGAAAGTCCTAAGTTTGATGGAGTTAATTATAACAGATGGAAAGAGAAGATGGAGACACATCTACTATGCATGGGTCTAGGATATTGGCCGATGACTAAGAATGGGAAGATTGTAGTTGAAGAAAACAAACTTGAAGAATGTAGTGAAGTATAAAGAGATTTTTTCATGTGTAACATGCTTTCCAGAGAAGCACTTTTGCTAGCTCTTTCTGAAAATGATTACAATCACATAAAATCTTTGAGGTTATCTAGTGAAATTTGGAAAGCTTTGGAATCTACTTTTGAAGGTGATAAACATGCTAAAAGGATTAGACTACAAAATTAAATATGCCTATTTCAAGAAGCTAAAATGATGGAAGATGAATTTATAATAAGTTATATTGGAAAAATATCAGAAATTATTGCAAGAATCAAGGCTTGTGAAGAAACTAAAGAAGCAGATGAGATCATATGGAAAATCTTGAAAACTTTGACACCACCATTCAAGCAGATAGCGCAGATGATTGAGCAAGTGATACATTGAACTAAAAATTTATCTAGAGAGACTCTTCTTGGAAGATTGGAAGCAACAAAAATAAGTTTGAAACAATCTGGAGATTTTCCTAGAGTGGAGACTGGTTTTAGCACACTGAGTGTTTGACCTACCCTATCTAGGAGTACAAGCACCTGTGGAGATTATGCTAGCAGCAATAGATCAAGATATGAGGAAGACAAAAAGATTGAAGAAGGAATTGCCCAAGTTGTGAGAAGAGAAACATATGGTAAGAAAATCTTTAAATGTTGGACTTGTGATAAATTTGGTCATTATGATTGTAAATGTCCTAAAACAATAAAGTACAAAAATAATTTCAAGTATAGAAAACCTAGAGAATGTCTGTATGCAAATGATGATGATGAACTAGATTAAAGAGTTTTGAGTGAATGTGATGATGAGTTAGGATTTGTTTCTATAAAAGAAGAAAGTTATGAAAAATAAGTTAAAGAAGAAAAGCTATTTTCTTAATAAGAAGTTTACTACAACAACAAAGTTGGAGATTGTTCGCATAGATTTGAGTGGTCCTACAAAGACAAGATGGTTCTACAATGAAAGGTACTTTATGATTCTTGTTGATTAACGTACTAAGATGATATGGGTAGCATTTCTTAAGGAAAAGTCTGAAACATTTGAGAAGTTATGGTTTTTAAGAATAGAGTTGAAAATGAGTCTGGACTAAAGATTAAGTGTTTAAGATCTGATAGAGGTGGAAATTTTACCTCAAATGAGTTTAATAGTTTTTGTGAAGTGAATGGTATTAGGAGACAACTTTTAGCCCCTAAAACACCTGAGCATAATGGTATAGCTGACAGAAGAAATAGGTCTGTAATAGAAGCAACAATTGCTATGATATTGAAAATGATGTATCAAAGACATTCTAGAGAGAATTAGTTAATACAACAATGTATACACTGAAAAGAGTACAGATCAAAAAAGGTACAAACGAGACTCCTTATAAATTATGGTTTGGACATGCACCATCAGTGAAATATTTTAGAATTTTTAGAAGAAAATCTTTCATCAAGAGAGGTGATGATATCGGTAAGTTTGATTCAAGAAGCGATGAAGTTATGTTCCTTGGTTTTTTATTGAAAATAAACTTATAGATGTTTTAATCAGAGGACTAAGACTATTGCTGAAAGTACAAATGTGAAAGTGGATTAGAAGTTTGGAGTTTAAGAAAGGATACTTGATTATGATTCTGATGAAGAAGCTAATCCTAGGGCTAATCAAGAAAATATTGAATTGTTTTATGAAACTAACAATGATTTTCAAATTGAGATCCAAGTTGTGGAATAGAGAGAGGAACCAAGATCTGAACCTAGAGCGGAAGTAAGAGTTGGGACAGTGACACCTAATAAGAATTTGATAAAGAATCACCTTGCTGATCAAATTATTGGAAGCAAAGATAAAGGAATTATGATAAGAAACGTGATACATGTGAATTAGTTCGTAGACATAAAAACATGAACATTATAGGAACTAAATGGGTTTGTAGAAATGAAATGAATGAAAAAGGTGAGGTTGTGAGAAACAAAGCTACACTAGTATGCAAAGGATATTCATAGCAAGAAGGTATAGATTATGAGGAGACATTTGCACCTATTACTAGATTTGAAGCAATAAGAATTTTTTTGGCTTATGCAGCTAACCAAAATTCAAGTTGTATTAGATAGATGTGAAGTCAACATTTCTAAATGGAGAACTCAAAGAAGAAGTTTATATTGAGTAGCCTGAAGGATTTCCTTTATCAAAAGAAGGAGATATGGTCTATAAGTTGAAGAAAGCACTATATGGTTTGAAGCAAGCACCTAGAGTTTGGTATGTGAGATTGGATAAATATTTGGCAAATTTGGGATTTTCTAAATGTAATGCAGATAGTAGCTTGTATTTGAAAGAAATTGAGAATAATTTGTTGATTATTGAAGTATTTATGGATGATATAATCTTTTGAGGAAATGATGAAGCAAGTGAAGCATTTTCTAATTAAATGAAGAAAGAATTTGAGATGAGCTTGATTAGTAAGATGGAGGACTTTTTGGGTTTGCAGATTGTGCAGAACAATGAAAGTATTTTCATTTCTCAAACTAAGTTTTTGAAAGACTTGTTGAGGAGATTTGGTTTAGAGAATTGTAAGCCTATTGGTACACCTATGGTAACTAGTCACAAGTTATTTAGCGAAGATGAGACACCTACTATTGAGCAAAAGAAGTACAAATCTATGATTGGAGGTTTGCAATATTTAACTCATACAAGACTAGACATAGCTAATACAGTTGGCATTGTTGCAAGATTTCAAGTTGATTCTAAGAAAAAAAACATTATGTGACAGTAAAGAGGATATTCATCTATTTGAAAGGTACACCTAATTTTGGATTGTGGTATGATAGATCAAATGACTTTACTCCACATGTGTGTACTGATATGGATTGGGTAGGTAGTATGGATGACAAAAATAGTACATGTGGTGGAGCATTTTTATTAGGAGGAAGATTGGTTTCTTGGCTAAGAAAGAAATAAGATTTTATCTCATAGAGCACAACATAAGCAGAATATGTAGTAGCAACAAACAATTACAATCAGATCATGTGGATGAAACAAATGTTGAAGGATATAGGAGTTGAGTTTATTGAACTTGTCATCATATATTGTGATAACACAAGTACAATAAGTATGTCTCAAAATCTTGTATTACATTCTAAGATGAAACACATATCTATTAAGTATCATGTTTTTAGAGAGAAGGTTGTAGAGAAAGAGAACTGACTGGAATATGTTAGTACAACGGAATAGATTGTAGATATATTTACAAAGCCTTTACTTAAGGATACATTTTAGTATTTGAGAGGTATGCTTGGGGTTATGTCCCTGCCTACTTCAAAGTAGATGATGCAAAGGTTACATTAGTCAAGTGGTATAGAGAGCTATTCTTTATCTCGATTGAATGCTTATGCTTCCTCTATGGGGAGTGTTTATGATTGAGCTAAGTCATGAAGGACTCTAGGTAATTGGTATTTCAATAATGTCTTTGGACACTTGAGCTGATTGAAGATATTGAGCAATATATTGACAAAATGATGTCTTTTTCATTGATGTCAATGGGGGAGAGAATACATTAAAAAAAAATTCCTATGAATGGGGAAAATAATTATCTCCTATGAATGGGGAGAGTTGTTTGTGAGATGAAGAAAACATTAATGTCAATGGGGGAGCAATAACACTAACGAGGAGTTGTTTTTGAGAGATTTAGATTTGATTGATGAAAAGGATTTGAAAACATAAGAGCAACAATAGCAGTAGAGTTTTATTTTGTATTCATAGAACTTTTTTCCATCTATGTTGCCATCAATGCCAAAGGGGGACATTGCTAGCATGAATGATGGTGATATTCCTATGGGGGATTATTCTAGCTTTGCTAGACCATTGAGGAGATTGTTAACATGAGTGTGTGTTGCATTCATGACTATGTTTGTCATTGATGTCAACATGCTAATGATTTCATTAAGACTAATAGAGCAATAGACATAAATAGAGACTGTATGACTCAAGAATTGAATAAGAGATCAAGTGAAGTTGAGGACATGTTATATAGAGTGTTGTGATGATGTGGTTAAGAGTGCATGCAAAAAGTCAAAGATTGGTAACATATATTCAAGATTTACAGAAGATAGTTTACATACATAATTCTTAAGAAGTGGTTTCTCGTAATCAAGTTATATCTCCTAACAAGAATAAAATTTGGTTGAGTGTAGTTAGACAAAGGTGGAAGACATCCTAATGGTGATGTCAGTGAGTGTGCGAAGTTTGGGGTCGTACGTGTGAAAGATTTGTAAAGATTGTGAGTCAATAGTATTATGTAATTATGAAAAGATGTAATGTAGCATGTATTATTTTATCTTAATGAAGCCCTATTGTAAATGCAAATTGGGAAAGTCGCAAGGCCAACTCAATGAATTATTTTGAGAACTTGGTATAAAGGAAAGTTATTTTCCTTGTGATGAAGTGTAGAATTAAGTATGAGATGCTTTTTAAATAGAAAGAGAATTGTAGGTGCAAGTGACATATGACTAAGTGATCTAAGGGATTATTATGATGCGAGTTTGTGGATCTAGTATTGAGATCTGAGAAGTATTTGGTGCAGTAGAGGCACAATGAATGAACATAGTGGCTATATTTGGCAAAGAGTGCTAGTGGATAGTTGATTAATTGCTATTATTTTGAAAGGAATAATAAAAAGGCCAGTTGGACAATGAGTTCAGTGGTCTTGCCCCTAAAGTTATTTGGACAGTGGTGTTAGAAGCAAGAGTTTTCTTTGCACCAAAAGATCAACCTATCAATGTACGATACAACCAATAGACTTATAGAATATAGGAGGCAATTAAGCCATGTCACAAATCTCAAAGAGAAACGTTGGCAGTTAGTCAAACAATCCCCCCCTTAGCTTTAACTGAGGAGATTCAAACTTGTGATCAAGCTCTAATACCACTTGTTAGAAGTTAGAGTTGTCGTTGCACCAAAAGATCTACTTGTCAATGCCCAATACAACCACTAGACTTATAGAACACATGATGCGGTTAAACTATATCATGAATCCTAAAGGAGAACGTCGGTAGTTAGTCCAACAAGTGGGTCCTTCCACCTTCCACAACTCCTAACAGGGTTGACACAACTCCTAACAAGATTGGCACAACTCCTACTAAGATTGGCACAACTCCTAACAAGATTGGAATATCCTCACATGAATTTAAAGTCTCCTAACAAAGATTGATATGTACTTAATGCATTTTATTGGCTCCTAAAAGAGTTCATCCTTGTATAAGGAATTTATATATTAGTACATCATTTTGTGAGTACTGTATGCACCCTAAAATGGTCACCTAGACTATGGGCCCCCATTTCTCGAATCAATTTATCAATTTCTTGAATCAATTTACAATTTCTTGAATCAATGCATTGCAATATTTTATCGAATCAATTCAAATCATTTTCCTTGATCAAATTGCAATAAGTTTAATTATTTCAATATTTACTAAGGTTTGATCATCTTATTCTAAATCTTATTTAATTAAAAGAAAACTTCTCTTTTAATTAAATAAAATAGCTCCTATTTAATTAAAAGAACTTGCTCCCTTTTAATTATATAAAATCCTCACTTAAATCTCTCTTTACAATGAAAAAAATTAAATAAATAAATAAATATTTCTTCTCTACACTTAAATGCACATATTTCTAAGTGGGATTCCTTAATTTTCTCTTTCCACTTTCTTGTCAAACACTCATCTTTTCTCATTGGTGGAATTTTGTCTCACATAGATCAAACCTTATTATCATATATTGGTTGTGAGAAATCTCCCACCTCCACAATTGACTATATAAGGAGCCCTCTCCTTCTCATTTCATAAGAAGAATAAATGTTAGTTGCTATAGTATTGTTATGCTACATGTTTTGTTTGGATATGGAAAACCCTAGATCTTAAAGATTTAATCATATCTCCTAAATGGCTTGATGTTTTGGTCTAAAATTTGTTTTGTAGGGTGGAGACATATCAAAGAAGATTCAAATAAAATTTCAATTTTTTCCAAGGTAATTAGTATTTACTATAATTTTTTCTTTATTTTTCATGAAAAAACATTTTTGGATGAAAATTAGAGAATTTTTTTAGAAGAGTCTACATTTTTGGAAAGGTCTCTAAATTTTAAATAGGACTCTTTCTTTGTGTTTTGAGTTTCAAGATTGTATGAGGGCTCAAACACTCGATTTATAAAAATTGGTTTGTTTTGACAAGATGGGTCCCTAGGGCACAAATGAAAATATTTTTCTACAATTATGGTATTTTTAAAAAGGTTTTAGTTTTTTAATAGGGGCCTCTTTTCTGTATTTAGGATTTTGCGTCCGAATTCATGGCATATAGGGCCAATCTTGTTGACTAGGTCAAAAATCAAAATTTTAAAAAAGGGCATTTAATGATTAACTTGCATTTAATTTTCACATGGTTCAATGCATGATGTGAGTTTTCATTTGAGTTATTTTCTGATTATTATACTCATAGCAATCAGATTTTGAGATCTAACCCTAGGGTTTGCATAAGACATATCTATCGCGTATTGGCTTGCTTGTTGTTTACTTGGAGCACTTGCTTAGTTCATTAGATCAATGGAGTGATACATGTGCATTGCTTTAGATTTGAGGTATTATTATACATATCTATAACCTTTGGAATTTGGAATTAAAAGTGAACCTCTCATGTGTTTGGCTTTAGTGTTTTACATGCTTTCATAATTCTCATTTCGTTTGGTGATCTAAACTTGGACCTAGATTTGCTTTCTTGCATACATGTTTCACATAGTAATTAGGTCCTATGAAGACTATTTGTGGTGATCTGGAGAGAGTAGGCTTCATTCTCTTTCCTTACATGCAAAGCTCCTCTTAATGATAGATCCCCTTGTAGGTAGGGAAGAATTTAATATTATTTTATTGTCTCGCTTGGTTTGTCTTCGACATTTGTTGGTACTTTCTCTTTTGAGATTGGTGGTGATTGTTGTTGGCTTTCCAAACATCAGTGAAGTAATTTTAAATTAGCGTGTTAATGAATCTATTTGCTATGTTTGGGTGAGGTGAAGAGGCTAGAGGAGTATGGATTGTTCCCTTTTGAGCACATCAGAAACTTGGAACCCTTGAATTTGAATTAAGACCCCATGTGGTCCAATTTTGTGAGTCTTTCTTGATTAGAGAGGGTCAACCATAGTGGAAACTCCCTTTATTGGGTAAGTCACGTGGATGAAACCTCGAGTGGTAGTAGCCACTTTCATCATGGTAGCAACACCTGCTATATAAATGTGCTCATAGAAGAAATCTCCATGGGTGTAGTCTTTTGTTAGGCTATCAGATTTCCTCAACATCTTTGATTGATTAACTTCTCAGAATGTGTCAAAACCCTAGTGTGCAGGTATTGTATTTAGCCCACTTAAGATTATAAGAGTTACAAAGTGGACCATTACTAATAACCATAGTGTAACCCAATTTTCTTTTCTAGGACTATGTGCATGATTTGAAAACATTTTGAGAACATACACAGTAGTGGTTCTAGGGATTATATTCATACTAAGACATTGTTCTTGTTTTTGTGCAAAGTTCCTTTGTCCCTTTCCCATTACATGTAGACATTTTCTTGAACTCCCTAAGTGTTGTCTTGCATGCCTGATTTATGATAAAAATTTATTGATGCATCTAGTTTGTCAATTAAAATGAACAAAAAAATTGAGTTCCTAAGTTGAAACCTTTCTCAATTTGTTATCCTATCATTTTTAGTCCTCCTTGGTTGATATGGGTTAGATTAGGTCACTTACCCTATTGTTGGAAGCTTGTTTTCACCTTGGATTGTTGTGTTTTGGCCTCTTGAATTAGTAATCTTTGATTTTACGAGTGACCTTTCTTAGAGTTGATGAGTTAGAAACCATCCTTGTTGAGAAGATAAAAATATGGATTCTTTGATGACATGCTTGGAGAGTCTTAGTAATCTCTTGTCCATTCACTTCCATTCAAATTCAGTTTTAATTAATTATAATTTAGATAAATCATCATCTTGATTAATATGTGCTTGGGTATTCATCCAAAGTAGTGGGCACCTCTATGACACTATTGGTTTATGTCTATTGTAAAAATTATATCTTATCATCTCTCTTTTGGACAAGTGAGTGTTTTTACTATCCTAGTATGGTACCAACATTTCTTAGGGTCATCCTATCACCTAGTACCTTTTATTTCATGTCAGTTACAACAAGATATCAAGTAGATCAAGGAAAGTGACCTCAAGTAATCTTTAACCAATTACCCTTAGTTCAAACTTGCCAAAGACGTAAGGGAAAAGAACTCGTATTTGATCAATCACCTAGGAACAACTCAAAAGTTTGGTTTGACCCCAAGAGTAACCTTAGTGAATTGAGTACACCCTTAGCACCTTCTCACTTTTATATGGATATGAGTTACTTGATGACTCGATGAAAGAGGTAAAAAATAGATGAACACCTTCATGACATATTTGAAAAACATTGAGATGCTATTTTTTTTGGCAGTTCATCTCATGAAAATTGACCAGTCTCACCCCTTATCTCAACTAGATATTTGGATGCACACTAAAGGGCTGAAAGAGATAAGAGGAAAGCCTATCAAGAAGAACCATCACAACATCAAAACCAAGATGATAAACCTCATGGTACTCATGTGAATGCAACATATACCAATAACTTGTTTAGATATTCAAGATCAAATTCACCACTCAAGACACCTTCAAGAGACATGAGTAACATAGTTAAGACAATCAAGCGTGAAAAGAGAGACTTTTTGGAGGAACAAGCTGTAAAAGTGGAACAATATAAACATATGGAAGAAGAAAGACAAGCTTTGTTAGAAATAGAAAGGAAAAATTTCCAAGAGGAACAAGATATACTCCTGACTCAACAACTTAATGGTCAATTTAACAACATTCATGTTGGTGGTAGAAACAAATCTCCTCCATCCACCCCTCCTAAGACTCCACAAAATGGAAGGCATTCAAGAACACCTTCACGATATCCTATCCCTAGAGGAAGACGGGTTTCAAGACATGATCATAATAGGAGACCAATACCTCCTAGGATTTCAAGAAAACCTTCAGAACGTGCTCATCATGGTTCACAATATGGAGAGGTAGTTCAAATTTTGACCATGACTCTCAAGATTTTTTTAGAACGTAATGAGACCCTTCTTTCCAAGAGTGTGTAGAGAAGTATATATATCAAAAAAAAGACATATTCCTAAAGAATTTAATTGATAAGGGTGCTAAAGTTCCCTGCAACTATGGTGTAGACAAAAGAATTAGGAGGCAAGATCCATCTTTGGAAGAATAGTTTAATCAAGTGAAGAGTACGTTGGAAAAGTTCATGGAACCTAAGAGTTCCTTCTCACTTGATTTGATTTATTATGACTCTTTTGATAAGAGTGTTGATATGAAAGGCTTTCCTAGAAAGGTTGAGATCCCCCAATAGGACAAGTATGACATGAATGGGGATCCAAGTGATTGTGTCCACTTTGAATTTCAACACGAAGGCTCATACCTTATGCAATTTTTTCCAAGGAGTCTTAAGGATCAAGCAATGGAATGGTTCACCAACATAACTCCTCCTATTAAGACTTTCAAAGAGCTTGTTCAGAGATTTGTTCAACACTTTGCATATAACCTTTCAAGATTTTCCACCTTGTTGGACTTGTATAACATAGAAAAATCAAGGAGAATCCTTTGTCACTTTCTTGCAAATATGGAGACGACAATACTCTCGATACTCTAGGACTATCCCTAAAAAAGAGAAGATTGAAATCATTATTAGTAACATGATTCCTAAATTGCAATACAAAGTAAAGAAGATGGTTTTTTATTCTTTTGACATGATAGTTGAAACAACATTTAGAATTGAGGATGTTTTGAAAGAACAAGGAATTTTGGCCAAACATGGAAACAACAACAATAATGGTCAAAGTAACAAAAAATAATGGTCAAAGTAACAACAAAAAAGATTAAGGAAAGAATTCATTTTGGAATAGAAATAAATAAGTGGTCAATGATGGAGTTATGGACTCCTCAAAATATGATGATCAAGGTGTTATTCATTTGGTTAGTGCTAATCAACAAGGAAGTAAGCCAAGATACCAAGATAGGCCAAAGGGAGAAAGGTGAGATTTTGCACCATTTGGTGAATTGTATGATGAGATATTGACAAATCTTATTGCTCACAACTTGGTATGCCCTTTTGATCCTGCAAAGTTTCATATACCTGAGGTTAAGCCATGGTGGTGGGATGAGAAAGCCTATTGCAAGTGTAACAATGGCATTGGACATAATGTTGAAAATTGTGGAAAACTCAAGCATGTCATTCAGGATCTTATTGAGAACGGTAAGCTTCAAGTGGATGGATTGAACACTAATACTGATCAAAAGGCCTTCAAGGACCTTTGCCCAAGTATGATAAGGGGGAAACCTCTAAATGTAAGAATGGAAAAGTTGAGACTAATTACACCTACGTGAATGTTGATAATGTTGTCAATATGCTTGAAGTAAAAGAAGAGAATGCCAAAATGATGAGAAATAAAGATCCTTATGGTTATAATCCAAACATGGACTCTCCTCATATCTTTGATGAAAAACCTATCTTGATGCTAAGGTGTCCTAACTCTAGAGTGTCATCTCAAAGTCTCAAAGTTATCACATGAAATCAAGGTCCCCTTGTCATTGGAGGACCCAATTCAAGTCAACCAAGCTAAAGAAAGTGACATCTAAGAATGTTACCTCAAAACTAGTAGTGAATCCTAAGCCAAATTATAGTCTTGCCAATCAGTTGCAAAGAACCCCAACTCGAATTTCGATCGTTGAGCTCTTAGAGTTGTCTTCGAGACATAAGCAAGTCCTTGAGGATGCTTTGTGCATGGTGAATGTTCCCAACAATTTGGATGTTGATCAATTCCAGAACATGGTTAATCATATTGCTAGCCCTCATTACCTCACATTTTTAGAGGAAGATGAGAAATCTTTGAGTCACCCACATAATCTTGCTCTCCATATTGAAATCATGATTCACAAAACCCATGTTAGGCACATGTTGATAGATGGGGGTCAGGGATAACTTTAAGAAACCCCTTCCGAAAAAAAAGCCTAAAATGCTGGTGAATTCAACATCTTGGGGGTAGGAAAATTTTAATATCGAGAGCGATTTTTTTGTTCCATATAGGGAAATAAAATATTATATGTTGGCGATTTGTTTCTTGCCCTAGAAAAAGTCATTTTAAATGTGGCGAATTAATATTTTTTTTCACTAACGGATATATAAATGATGGCTATTTTTTCCCTTGCCAAAAATTAATTAATAATGTCAAAAGCGAATTACTTGTTTTGTAAGAAAATGAATAATAATGGTCTTGGCTAATCTTCAGTGGTAAACTGAAAAATTGTTTAATCTAAAAGTGAAATTTGCACATGTAT
The DNA here is from genome assembly GCA_028749045.1 of Cupressus sempervirens. Taxonomy (NCBI): domain Eukaryota; kingdom Viridiplantae; phylum Streptophyta; class Pinopsida; order Cupressales; family Cupressaceae; genus Cupressus; species Cupressus sempervirens. Next base: position 656,927,887 of record CM053784.1, read on the forward strand.
TGGTTAGTAATTGTACTGACTGCTGAGTAGTCACTTTCAAGTTTCAACTTGTGTACTATCTTAGGTGTGTTATTAATAATATCGTAACATTGTTACGTCAGTGTCACAATTACCAAGTCGACTATCATCACTTTTGTTACGTTAATAGTAAATACAATAGTTTTATTGACCGTTGATTTGTTAGAGATCATCGATAATAGATGCATCTCAGGGCCACTCGATTGAAAAGACTTGGAGTCGCACGTAATTTTCTAGAATGGAGACACATGAAATTTTTTACATGGAAATCATTAATCATGTCAGGCACTATTGACTATCCGACATTAATGTTAACACATTTCGGCATTTCACACACTTAAAAATTAATAGAAATACGAAAAAATAAGATATGGAAGATTGCGAATGCCATGTCGCCAAAGAATTAAATGCAACTGCAGTCTTCCATTAAATAGGCTCTTCAATTCCTCTTTCAATATCATTTTTCATATTCTAATTTCTTCAATCTAAATTTGGTTTGTAGTTTCACTTTGCAGAGTTTTCAATTTCTTGAATTGTAGTCATGGATACGCCAATTCGCCTGAAATGCACTAATATGGCTCTGCAAAATCCCTTTCTAGGTAAAATTCCTGATGATGTCCTTGCCATGGTTTGTAAGGTAGATGGCCGAAGTCCTTTTATCTGCCATGCTATATGCATGGTACTCGGCCATGAATTCTTGAGAAATGATAAGAGATACCGTGTGTCCACGGATATTACCTCTCGCTTCCTCGCGTCTCTTCTCGACCTTGGAGGCAGGCAAATAGACATGTTGATGCTTCTGCGTAACGTTTAAAAAAATATATTTTTAGAAGATGATATCAAAATTATTGTATTGGTCGAGCAGGTACTGGGGCCAGGTATTGGCATCCCTTTTGTAGATGTAGCAGACAAGTGTTAGGAGGAAGGCATAGGGTGCATTATACATAAGCATCCTTTCTTGCTCAGCATGAACGAACGGCAACTGACTCACCATCGAAAGTGGGTGTGGCTCAAAAGAGATTTTCTGCGAAAATGGTTGTTGTTGGATGATGACATCAGCAAGATGGACTTCACATGGTTGGACGAGTTCAGTGACATCATCTTCTCCAATAGATTCCTCGCGGACGAAATTGAAAACCTTTCTGATTAAAGGCTTCAATCCCTCTGCCGCTCATGCTTCCAGCCTCCCTGGTTCCTTGGTTCCCTATTCCCTTGGCCCTTTAGGGCAAAAAAATGTTTTGATTAGGGAAAAAGTTTGTCAAAAAAATGTTTTCAAGATATTTGTATTTTTCTTTAGATTGGGCCCTGCCCTTTTTTGTAAATTACAAAATAGTAAAACCAGGCTTATTAGTGATTTATTCAGCTATTTTGAATATGTATGCTATGAATCAGTATTATGTACATTGTACAGTCTAAAATATTATCAATGAAAATAATAGTTTTTGGTTTCTCAAGTCGTTGTTCTTCTTAGTCTACGACTTTGTAAGTTTGTTTCAAATTTATGTGTCAAATTTTTATTTCATACCTATCTTGACACCTATTCCTAACTTTTTTTTCATTATGAAATCTTTTAAATGATGAAGAATAGTTTATAAACAATTATCAAAATTTTTAATATATGTTAAATTTTAATAATTTATAGATATTATAACTATATTATATTTTAATTTTGAAACTAAATAATAAATATGAATAAAATAAAAAATTTGCAATTATATTTTTAAATTGTAATTATAACCATATCATATACATATAATATAATTAATTATACCATAATATAATATAATATACTTATAATTTATAACCATATAATATTTATATAATATAATAATAATAATGAGTATGACCATCTCATATTAAGATAATTGTGGATTTTGTGACATGTGTCACAATTCTGGATGAATCTGGGCAGATGGGAAAAGATTCCCCAAATCGGCCCGAAATTCATCTGGGTCGTCGATGACTCGAGTCATTATTATTATTATATAATATAATATATTATAATTATAATTTATAACCATATAATATTTATATAATATAATAATAATAACAATGAGTATGACCATCTCAGATTAAGATAATTGTGGATTTCGTGATACGTGTCACGATTCCAGATGAATCTGGGCAAATGGAAAAAGATTTCCCAAATCGGCCCAAAATTCCTCCCGAGCCGTCGATGACTTGATGGTTCTTATTATTATTATTATTTATATAATATAATAGTAATATTTATTATTAATATAATATTATACCATATAATATTTATATAATGTAATAATAATAATAATGACTCGAGTCATCGACAGAATTATTATTATTATTAATATTTATATAATATTATGTGGACTTAATATTATTAATATAATATTAATAATAACATAATATTATTATTAATATTATTAAATATTATTATTAATATTATTAATAATATTAAGTCCACATAATATTATATAAATATTAATAATAATAATTTTGTCGATGACTCGAGTCATTATTATTATCATTATTATTACATAATATAAATATTATATGGTATAATATTATAATAATAATAAATATTATTATTATATTATATAAATATTAATAATAGTAATAATAATAAGAACCATCGAGTCATCGACGGCCTAGGAGGAATTTCGGGCCGATTTGGGAAATCTTTTCCCATCTGTCCAGATTCATCTGGAATCGTGAGAAATTTTGGGCCAATTTGGGGAATCTTTTCCCATCTGCCCAGATTCATCCGAAATCGTGACATGTTTCGGGCCGATTTGGAGAATCTTTTCCCATCTGCCCAGATTCATCCAAAATCGTGACATGTGTCACGATTTCAGATGAATCTGGGCAGATGGGAAAAGATTTCCCAAATCGGCCTGAAATTCCTCCCGGGCCGTCGATGACTCCGAAATTATTATTATTATTATTAACTCGAGTCATTATTATTATTATTATTATATTATTTATATTATATTATATTATATAAATAATAGTAATAATAATAATATTATTATTTATATAATATAATATAATATAATATAAATAATATTATATTATATTATATAAATAATAATATAATAATAATAATAATAATTTTGGAGTCATCGATGACCCGGGATGAATCTCGATCGATGGTCAATGGGTCATTATTATTATCATTATATTATATTATTTAATATAATATAAATAATATTATATATAATATTATATTAAATAATATAATTTAATAACCATTTGATAGTTTATAGATCGATGGCTCGAGATGAATTTTGGGCCAATTTGGAGAATGCATTCCCATCTACCAAGATGCATCTGAAATCGTGACACGTGTAACTTATGTACATCAGTGACTTAGTACATCATTTAATATTGATTTTGAGTCTTGACAATTTATTACGGTTAGATGTACATTGTACATAAAAGTTAAAACCATTAATTTCTTATTACTTTCATTTTAACTATTAAACTTCAAGTATTACCTTTTTAGAGTATGAAGTTGAGAGCTCTGGAACTGTAAGACGAGAGTCCGATAGAATAGCCATAGGGTTTTCAAATTTCCATTTTGTGTTTTGGTTTTTGAAGATGAAAGTGTGAAACTTGGGTATCAGACGACAACACCAATTATCCAATCTCATTTTCAGATATTTAATTTTTTTCAAAAAAATTCCATTGCGATTCACAGCAATATAAATCTTGATTTTAATTGTCTTAGGTTTACACTTTACAATTATTTTGAATAGGGTCTGAAGTCTAATAACCAGTAGCAGCCAGGCATGGGCAAAACAAAGTCAAAAACCTCCCAAACGAGTGCACCCATAAAGGAAAAGAACACCATTATACAACTCAGACAAGTGCTACAAACCCCAAGTTTCACCGATGAATGTCATGATATTTTTTATCCTGTTATCCATGGAGATTCTAGAATCATGGCAATTAGACATTCATTGTTTAGTAAGTGGAAAGATCCCCAGAAGAGGAGAATTTATTATAAATATAACAACAATATTGGTGTATATACAAATAAACTAGTTGCTCTGGTTACTGGATTAGCAAACCTCGTTGTACCTAAAGTATTCCCTTGCCCTGAAATTGTAATGCTATGCGCTCAGAATTATGATGAAAATAGAAAGGCAATTGTAAACAAAAACACTCAGGAGGAAATTTTATCAATAACTGAGAGTGAATTTTTCACTCTGTTAGACCTAGGGTTAGGGTTTAGAACAGAAAGCTCTAATGAGCACATTGACTTGGATAAACTAGCTCAGGCTTATGACAAGCTAGAAAGAATTTTTTCAAGATTCATATATTAAGGGTTTAATACCCTCAACGTCCACTAGTAGTGTTACTGTTACACTGGACAAAGACCATAAGCCTCCTTATCAGTATGATATTTTTGTGCCATGGGTTCAGAATACTATTTCTTTGTTATCATTTTTCCTAGGATTGGACAGTAACAAGGAAGTGGGGGCCAGTGTTCTTGAAATGATTTATAATATCCATTGTCGAGGTCAGTCAGTTGACAATGTAGCAGTAAGATATGATTTTTTTCGGTACATTGTTGAATCTATGCAACAACAATTAGTAATGATTAAACAAAGTACATCTACAGGCAAGACGAAGATATTTAGGTTCACAAGTTACTTGTGCTACCTTCTTTTAGCAAAGCATCACCCAATATTTGAGATAGAGACCAACAAGCTTGATATTGAGGTCTATAAGTTTGATGAGAAAACCTAGAAGAAATCAGAGATACCAAGTCCAGTATATGAGTGGACACATAAGATGAGGATGACTACGAACAATAAAAACTACAACCATTTTGTAGACTTCTTTTTGGTACCTATTTACCAAAAAATCACATGCACTACAATGCCTAGATTGCCTGTGTCTTGTAAAGATTGCATTCAATTGGGAAGTTAGATTCAATTGGTTGATTGGTTCTTCATGGAAGAGTACATTGTCTTAAGGTTTTACGGTTCAGTGGCTGAACCCTGCAAACTTCCAATGCATGTTACAGAAAGGGTTTTTGCACTGGAATATGTAAGGCAGATGCAGAGTGCAAATGAAATTTTTAGTGGACAACAAAAGAAAATGATATTTCCTTCCTTGCCTTTTGCAATTGGAGGCCTCACATTTGAGAGAAAGGCTTTCAAAGTGGTAAATGAATTGGTAACTTTTTTTGGCTTTCATTTTGTTAGTCACTGGAATTATGATCCACTGAACATAATAAAAACAAGACTTATTGCTAATGGGAACTTTGCAAGCAAATATCAACACCAGGAGATGCCATTGATAGAAAAGTTAAAAAACAAGGATTTGTGGGATGAGGTTAAGAAAGAGATGGAGAAACATGCAGTAGAGAATAATATTTCAATGCAACAATCGTCATCCCAAATTACGACATTGCACATATCAGAGTCACACAAATCAGGGCCCCTGACATACTTAAATTTCTACAAGAAAGAACCTAAACCTTCTAAGAAGTCTATGCCGAAAGCAATTAAAGAGGCATGCATATTTGAAATGTAGTGTCAAACCAAGATAATTGAGTTTTGGAAAATGAGGCAAAATTTGGGTGAACCAAAGACATTAGAAAATTTTGAGGAAATTGATGAGGATGACCTTTTCAGCACTTATTGGGATAAAGAGCATCCAACTGTACTATATCAACTTGAGAGTTGCAGTGACAGTGATATTCAAAGACGGGAGGACCTCCAGTCTAGTGCTGACATTCAACGTATTGAGGATTTTGGGTCAACCAGGGGCAGAGATATTTTTTAACTTCAAATGAGTGATTCTACTAAACAAACGTATGGTAAAGGAGCAACTATGATACAAAAAATGGGTTATGTAGGTATAGGGCCCATTGGTGCAAGTGGTGATGGGATTTGGAATCCAGTTCCAGTACCAGACCCACCCAAAAGAGGAAGTAAACCAATCATTGGAGGCTTCGGGATTGAAGATGATTCATCTAAAAAGGGAAAAAAAACATTATACTTCTACTTCTGAAGGTCATCCCAAAACATTATTTGTTAAATCTTCAAATCCAGTTGTAGTTGATCCCACTGGCACTAGCACTGACATCAGCACTAGCATGGATGAACCTTGTGCAAAAAAGCAAAAATTTATGACAATTACACCACAAGAAATGTCAGGGATTACTTCAGCAATGTATGCACCAGTGGCTTCTGTACAAAACCCTGAAAATAATCCTAAAATGTTAGGATTTGGAATGGGCCATCTTCAGTATGTTGGAAATCCTCAAAATACAGTTTTAGGTGGAGTAAGTTTAGCTGGAGATTGAGGAGCATCAGCATTCAACGATACAGTTGATAGTTCACCTTTCAAACACTCAATTGTGTCAAAAAACTCGGATTTTAGTTTGAACGAGTTTGCATCAAAGTTTGAACAGACAAGCAAAAGAAATAGACAAATTATGAAGACTTTGAGAAGTGATGCAGTTGCTGAATGTCAGGGATCTACTAACAAAATATTTCCAACATATGATCCAAACAATGAAATGATGAACTTCATGGCTGTTATGCCCCTAGGTAGAGATAATAATCCACCACAAAATGTAATAAATCGTAACGATATACAAGTTACCAGTCTTCAAATAGATTTGTCAAAAGTGAAAAATATTGACAAAATCAATATATCAAAAGAGAGCAACAAAATGGTCTACTCTACACTTCTGAAAGTGGAGAGGGAAAACAAAAGGCTTACAAAGCAAATAGAAAAGTTATAGGTAGACCTTGATAATGTGAAGGCGAAGGAGAAAGCAGAAGACAATAGGTTCAAAGAATTTCAAAACAGGATAAAGAAATCTTCTCCTACAGAGGCAATTGTCCAGCAAGAAAAGATGAATGAACAAATGCAACATTTGACTAAAGAATTGGATGAGTGCCAAAAGAGACTTAAGAATAAACAAGCGTCTATTGCACAGTTGTTCAAGTCTGTAAAGAGTAGCGTACAGGTCATGAATCAATTGAAAACTGAGCTAGAATCTACTGCCAAGGAAAATAAAATTTTGAAGGATGAATGGGAAAAGGAAAAGAAAAAAATGGAGTCTAGGGCAAGTATGATTTTTAATTTGCAAAAGGAATTGGGGAATGAGAAAAAAAAAAGAGGAGTCTACTGCAGACACAATCCACAATTTGAATAACCAATTGGAGAATATGAAACAAAAAGAATTGTCAACTGCAAAAACTATCAGTGATTTGAAGGAGGAATTGGAGAATGCAAAGAAAACAGAGTCTAGTGTTACTGCAAGCACTAACACAATCCACAAATTGAGGAGGGAATTGGAGAATGCAAAGAAAAAAGAGGAGTCTGCTACAAAGAAAAACCTCAATTTGAGAAAGGAATTGGAGAACATGAAGAAAGAGGAGTCTACTCAAAGTCTCCATGATTTGAAGAAGGAATTGGATAGTGTGAAGAAAAAGGAGGAGTCCACTTCAAAGACAATCCATGATTTGAAAAGGGAACTCGAGGAAACAAGAAAAAAGAGGTAACTACTGCAAATAAAATCCAAGATTTGAAGTAAAATTGGAGGATGAGAGGAAGAGAGCAACTGATTGACAAAGGCAACTAGAGGAAATGCAGAAAAAGAGTGAAAAAGAGATGTCTGAAATGAAGAAAAAGATGGAGAATGTAATGGCAGAAAATAGAACGACCTCTTCCGAAGACCATCATGTGAAGTATACTATAATAAACACAGTTAAGCTTATGAAACAAGAAATTTGGGACAAAATAATGATGATCAGTGATGGTTTGGTTGAATGGCTTGATTTAAATAGCAATCTCAGAGTTGTCTTTGAAAATGCAAAAAATGATTTTCAGGGTAAAAGACAAATCTTCACTAGTTCCTTAAAAGATCTTTCTGACCAAGTTCTCAATAAACTAAAGAGATCCAGTGATAGGGATTTGGCAAACCATGGAATAAACAACCGTGTGGATGCCTATGTAATGGCTATTAATGTCTCTCAACATTGTGAAGAAGGAACGCGAATTGGTGAATCACTCAATTCTACTTCCAAAGAGTTGATGAAGATGAATAACACCATAGTGAACTTGTTGAATATTGGATTACCAAATCCTGCTAACTTAGAAAGAACATTCATTGGAAACGAAAATTACATGAAAAATTTATAGGGCGAGATGAATTCTTATTTAGGGGAATTGCCTGAGGAATTCACTCCGGAGGGAATTGCAAGTTGCATCAAACCACTGTCAACAATGAGCGATGCTATAGATAGATTCCTCCTATCATATGATTCTATCTCTCAAAATTATTTTTTGTTGACAAGACTACAACTAATTAGCTACAACCTCAAAAAAATGGGGCTTCCAAATGATGTAGAATGGAGCGCCCTAAAGAAATTTAGTGAAGCTAGATCATCTTCTCAAACTGTTACGGTTGCTATCAGTGGAAGTCATAGCTGATAGCACTAAGTAGTAACACTGTAACAACTTAGTAAGTGATAGAACTATAATCATTTTGTTACTTGTTGCTCTTTAATTTCAAATTTTGGATTTAATTTCAACTTTGTTTAATGTTAATTGTTACAGGAATCAAGAGCCACCATATCAGGATAGTTGGGCAGCCAGGCACTAGCATAGTAGCATACTATGGCATATCAGGAATCAAGAGCCAGCATATCTAATCATATACACAATTACAAACCAACCTACAGCTATTGTTGCTCCATTGTATCTGCAAATGGGAATTCACGGTCATTGCAATTTGACATTGAGTCATTTGCAAAGAGTTGTAATTGTTTGAAATTGACAATCGTTAAATGTATTATGTTACAGGCTGATTTGTAATTATAAATTATAATACATTTTTTTAAAAATGGAGCTTATTATGTTAAATGCATTATGTTACAATTTCTTAAAGAAAAAACTAGAATCAATGAAAATTTCAACATTTTAAAAAAATACAATCAATGAAAATCTCCACATGTAAGTACTAAGTTTGTAACATCAACATGTTCAAAAATAAATAAATAAAATTAAGCATCTATAGAGGGACAGTGAATGAAGGCTATAAATTAACTTCTACAAACATGTTACATAATTAATTAGTAGGTAGAGTCTTAGATTAGAGCTACTAGCCTACTACTTGACTCACGCAGAAGGTTGAGAAGTTGCTATAGTTGGCATTCTGCCTGGACCGGCTCAACATCACTATCATCAGAATCCTCCTCATTTATTGCATATAGCATTTCATTATTTGTTGTGTTGTCTTCAGATTCACTATCAGCATCAGACTCACTATGCAAGCCAAATTCAACATCATCTTCATTGCTTTGACTTTCAATATCACGATATGAACCACTGCCACCGCCACTACCACTTCCACTTGTGTTTGAAATGTTGGCAATCCCTCTTCTTCGACATGGCTTTCTCCAAATGCTAACAACCCTATCATAAGGGAAACTTTCTACCTGATACCTAGAATTAGAGAGCCTCAGACAATTATCCAAATTTTTGTCTAATTTGTTTCTAAACTTTGACTTAAGGAAGCCCAAAGTACTGAAAATTCTCTCATTCTCCACTGAACCCAATATCATTGTCAAACATAAATTGGTAAGCTTGAAATATTCTGGTATTGCCTCTCTCAATTGATTTCTCTCACCAAGGTTTTTCCAAAGCTTTGTTACCGCTCCCTCTTCATTTGGGTTCTCCATAACAACATATTGTTCCCTCATTATGTTTGCAAAAGAGTATGATTGATCTCTCAGTCGAGTTTTATCTAAAATTTCATTTATGGTGACTCCATTGATTACTTTAGGTGTGCAAAAATGTTGAATCAAAGTCGTCATCCTTCTTCGAAAATTAGTTGGACTGTTTAGAGACCAATATTGTGGAAAAATAATTGACATTGCTTCCAGCAGTTCCTCTGGAGGGAATCTAAATCTGATTTCTGATGACAGATTGTAGCAAACTCGCTTGACAGAGTCAAGCATAGAGTCTTTGATCTTCTTGAAGGCTTCACTTGTAACACGTGAAAGTACCTTCTCTGGTTCTGATTCAACTTTGCTTCCTGCTTCATTGGGGTTGATGCGGGCATAGTACTGCATTGGTATGTCAACTCCACGTACCCTGGCATATACCTCATCGTTTGCACCAATATGTAAAAATGATATAGAGCCACACCACCCTACCAACTCACAACCAAGAATGCAACAATATAGAGACCAAGAGAAAAAAATGCTTCACAAGCAATTTTATTATACTTGAAAAATCCTTACAACACCCACAAGATGATATCATAGATATGTCTTCTTCAAAAAGAAGTTTACAAATTCTTCAACATAAGAGAAATCCCCAAATAAGAGTCTTCACACCAAGAGCTTCACCAAGAACTTCTACTTGAAGAGCTACACCTTTAGAGCTTTCACACCTTGAAGTCTTTATGCCTTCTAGCTACTACTTCTTGAGCTTGATTACAAATGCTCATATGCCTTGCTTAAATAGGCACTTACCACCCAATACATGACTTATCCACAACCTTCTAAAATTCCACCTACACAATATCCACAACCTTCTAAAATTCCACCTACACAATATCCACAACCTTCTACAACTTCCATAACCTTCTACAATATCCACAATTTTCTACAATATTCATAACTTTCTAGAATTCTTCCCACACACCTCGATAAATGGAATGACAACCATTTATTTTTTATTTTTTCTATTATGCCACCTATGCACCTCGAAAATAGAAATCCCCTTTTCCTTTCTTTTCTCCTTTTTTCCCCTTTTAATTTTTTTTATTATTTCTCCTCTAATTTTCGTCACTTTCTCTCTCCTCCAGATTTTTTTTAAGTTCCCAGGATTGTTCAAATCTGAGATTTCTAACCACTTTGCAAACTTTGCTTCATCTAATGGTAATAATCGGTATAGAGTATCCAAGCTACTACATGTCATTTTATGCAGCTTATTATATTCTGCAATGTACATAGCTCTTTGTTGAACCTTTTTTATAATATTTCTCATGTCCTGTAGCATGGGGAGAATAGATGCTAAAGTTAAGAGTACCTTAACATTAGTTAGGCTTGAATATAGCCGAGGGAATCTGTCTCGCACAGAGTGGATTAGTCCAAGCAATGACAGGTATTTAGACATTACTCGATGCGTTGGTCCATCCAAAGAGATCCATCCGGTATCATTGTCTTTAAGAAGCTTCCTCCCATCAATAAGTCCTGCAGCAAAGTGTTGAAATTTCCGGACTTGTTTTGGATTTCAACAGGAAGTATTGGTAAATCTCTTTGATCAGAGATTCCACTTTACTTACACAACCAAAATTGCTGACAATTCCAAAAGCTAGATTCATTTGATGGGCCATGCAATGAATGGGAATAGCGTAGGGTGCCAAATCATTCTTGAACTTTTTGCAAAGACCGCCTTTATGACCTTGCATAACCGAAGCACCATCCGCTCCAACACACACCAACTTTTTGGCAATCTCCATTCTATCCAAACCTCTAGATTCAATTAGAGTAGTCTTTAATAATTCATATAAGTTTTCAGCTGTCGCACTATGATTCAATTTAGCAACAGATAGTAGAAATGGTTGACGACAAAGATTGTTTACAATATAAACATGCATGCACACCCAAGAAGTATTATCAATTGCTGTAAATTCATCTAGAGACAATGCAATGAAATCTAAGTTTTTTATAGATTCTTTCATATCTTCTATTTCAACCTGTGCAAGACATTTAGCCCATTCCCACCTATTGTTTACTGACCAGTGACTGTTAGGATAGTTTCGAGTTTTCAAAAGACGCAATAATGTAGTCATTGTAGGGTAGTCCCTCATAGGGCATCCTCTACTCAATATATAAAAGACCACACCTAATTGAACTACTTTTCCCATATTTTGTACTTCTATTGCTTTCCCAATGAAATCTTCAATGGAACCTTTTACTGTAGAACGCTTCTCCTGTATTTGCTAGTGTAACTCGTATATTTCAGCATTCCTGATATGCAAACAGTTCTCCTTTGTTTTCCAAGTTAGCACAGATTTTTTGACTCCATCTATAATTTCCTTCTTGTAAACTTTACCGACATGCTTTTCTATGGTATCAATTTTAAGCTACAACCTCTTCTCATTCTTTGTTATCTCTGTGCAAATCTTACATCTACATTCTACAGGAGGCTCACCATCATTTGGATTGGGCACTAGTTCAATGAACTAGTACTTTGCCACCCATTCTAACTAAAAATTCCTTTTGGACAGATCCCAGAAAGATTGATCTTTCTTCGATTCCAGTTTTCTTTTCCCCTTTTGTGCATGAACCTGATTTATGGAATCATTTTTTGTTTTTGCAACTGACTGGTCTGGGACTGGCTCCAACTCTATAATCTCAGTTTGTGACTCCCTACTCGAGGGAAGTTCCTCCAGATCTTGTTCAAGTTCGTCCTCAACCGAGATATCAAGCTCACCAACTTGAACTTCAATACTGTCTGAGGGTCCAACTTGTGATGAATCTCTTTTTTCAGTAACCACTGGAGATCTAACTTGTGAATCTTGTAGGTTGCCAACATTTCCACCACCAAAATATGCTGCTATGGTTCTGTGTTTTGGTAATGGTGGCCTCTCTTGGATTTCAGGGATCGAACCCCTCTTGTTTGACATGGCAAATCAATAAAGGCTGCAAAAAAATATCAACTTAGTTGTTGAACAAAAGACTTAACTACTTAGACTACATATAATAAAAATAATATGATTCATTCTCAAAAAAAGGGAACTACTACTACACTACTACAGTCTACGGTACTACCCAATATAATTCGCAAACCTAATACCTATAGGCTATCTTAGCATGTGAGATGTCCAATCACTAGAGGACACTGGACAGTGAAACTAAAAAAATAACCAGTACCACTTACAAAATAATTTAAAAATCACTTGCCTTTTACAAAAACCAGGTCCACGAGTTAATGGCCAATGCACTCAGCACTTTGAAAGTTCGACAACAATAAGAAATGCCAGTCTACAAACCAAAAAATAGTGAATTGTGTAGAATAATAATTTCTTATAGTCCAATCTAGGTTGGCAAATTAGGCGGGATTAACAAGCAGGAATGTCAAATGCAGGCAAAATGCACCTTCCGATGCAAGCCTATAGAAGGTAACAGTTGGCTAAATGGGGCAGGTGATCGACACATGTCGGTAAAATGGTTGGCGACACCCAACCCAAGGAAAAATTAATATGGTTATAGTAATGGTGAAATAACATCGGCCAATAAGAAATAACATGCAAAGGCTAGCGAATTGTTTAAAATAAATGTATCCAAACTGTATATCGCATTGGCAATTGCACCGATATTTTTGACCAATCATGTGATAACTAATGGTGAACACCCTGGGCATTGGTCCCAAATATGATAAATATTCGACGACGTGGTTGGACCCAAATATGATAAATATTCACCAAATGATGATTGACCCGTCAGACGGGATCGCCAAAAGGCGAAGATTTGCCGCTAAAGTAATCCCTAATGGGGGTGTTGGGCTTAATATTTTTTTTGAGTCTTTTAAAGATGTTGGATTATTTTGAACAAGTCATAGATACTAGAACAAAGATCACTATCAAAGCCTATGATGAGGCAGAAAGAAGTTCTAAGGGGTTGGTCATCCTTCTTGTCAGGATTGGCCCTGTTGAGAAAGATATTTTATTTCAAGTAGTTGTCATTGGTCCCCTTGTGTACAATATATCACTCAGTAGACCGTGGATTCATGATATGCAAGCAGTTTCTTCTACCTATCATTAGTGTGTTAAGTTCCCTTACAATGGAACATAGATTTGTATACTTGGGGATAATACTTTATCTATTAGTTCAATTTCAGCAAGTACTCATGTTCCCCTCAATAAAGAAATAGATGATTTTGATGCAGCTTTAGTTGAATATAGAGATATGTTCAAGTCAATAGACCTTGGCGTGGGAGGGTATCAACTCAACTCCCTTACAACATTACCAATTTTGCCTAGGTCTTACGGCAAACCTTCCCAAAAAATGAGATCTTCCTCTTTAGCTAGGACATTATTTGACACATTTGTATAGTCATTAGTACCTATTCAAGATGAGAAAGAGACATAGTTCTTAGTGATTGGATTTATAAAGAAGATAAATATATGTGCAATGTGAACTTCTCTCCCTCTCCTAAGGCCTATCGAAGAGGGTATACTTTTGTCAAAAAGATGGACTATCCTAGACATGGCCCTCTAAATCATAGATTGGATGCTAGAGTTGAACACCTTGATCATGTTCTTTTTGGATACAAGTCTAAGGAGACAATTGGCCTAGGATTTGTAAATCATAATAAGAACACTACTCCTATTCTTGAGTCTGATAGCAAAAATGAACCAAAATATGCACCTAATTTGGAAAATTAGCAAGATGTGTGAAGATCGGGTTCCTTCCACTAGTCTCCTTTAGGAAAATTTAGATAGTGTAGTCACTCATGAGACAATTGCAATTGTGGAACAAAATGAATCAAGTTTAGATATTTTAATGGAAAGAGAAGTTGTTACCCTTGATGATATTCAAGCTTCCACATCAAGGCATCCCAAACCTTCATGGTGTAAGCACCCTAGTAGAAGTTCAAAAATGAGTTCACATGAGTACGAATGAGATTCCTTCTCGGAGCCTTCCATAATTGACATGGATGTTGATGTCATCCACTCTTATAGTTCTCAACCTGAGGTAGTTGAAAATTCATGTGTAGGATTAGAGGATTCGAGCTCACATGTTGCCTTAGTGGACAAATCTTTGCTTGTTAGGATGAATCTTGATTTGGGTAGCTTAGGTAGTCACTTGACAGACTCTAACTTTTTAGTCACCAGAGATCAAAATCATTCACATTCACAACCTTAAACCAGTCATTGACTTGCCCCTTGTTTATCCTGACCTTATTGATTGATCCCAACACTATCAAGAACCTAAGCTCTTAATGTTTCAAAATGACTATGAGATAGCCTGTTACTTGAATGCCATTGAACCCATAGTCTCTTCCACTAGTGAATTTGCTACCAGCATGATAGAGCCAAAAATCAAGTACCTTAGTCACAAAATAAAAATAAATTAAAAGAATAAGAATAAGAGTTTTGATGGTGAAAACCACTTTATGGCGGTGTTAGAACCAAAAAAGTAAAAAGAAAGGACGTATCCAAGGGTGAAAACCCCTTTGAGGCACATAAGGATGAGGTACTTGATCGTCTCCCTAAGTATTTTCAAGATAGATCTTCAATGATTATTTAACCAAACAAAGTTATAGAATTGAGAATCACAAAGTTACACATTTATGGGGATTCATAGTTGATAATTAACCAAGTCAATGATGAATATCTAAAAAAAATGAGAAGTTGGTACCTTACAAGTATATGGCTAATACCTTGAGATGATACTTCACATTTTTCACATTTCAGCAAATCCCTCAAGCAGAAAAAAAAACAAAAAAGCAGTTGATGCCATGGCTACACTTGCTTCACTTCTTCAGTTAGAGCAACATGAATCTAGATCTGAATTCCTAATGGAAGAGCTACGTCACCCTATCTATGATTCCCAAGAAATTCATGTTATTTGCACCCTTGTTGATCGTGATTCATCCCATTATGGTGCTATTTATTCATACCTTCATGATGGTATTATACCTGAAACCTTTAACCAATTTGAATGCAAAAACCTTATTTGAAATGCCTCTCACCATTCCCTTATCTCTAGTGATTTGTATAGGAGGGGTCTAGATGGAACACTTCTTAGATACTTAGAAAAGGAAGAATCCAATCAAGTGTTAGTTGACATCCATGAGGGCATCTGTGGGGGACATTCCAGTGGTCTTTCCATGGCCCAAAAGTTTCTTAGGGTAGGATACTATTGGCCCATAATGTAGATTGATGCAATAGCTTTTGCAAAGTTAGGTGAAAAGTGTCAAAAACATGGTAACCTAATACATGCTCCAAGTAGGGAGCTCATTCCTTCTATTTCTCATTGGCTATTTCAGTGTTGGGCCTTTGATCTTGTTAGGCAGATTCATCCCAACTCATTAGTTGGACACAAGTTTATTATCGCTACTACTGATTACTTTACTAAATGGGTAGAAGTTGTACCACTTTCTATTTCCTTAAGCAAAACATACTACCTATTCATTTTGAACCATATCATCTATTGATATGAAGTTCCTTCTAAGATTATTATTGATAATGGAGGCCAGTTCAAAAATAAGGGCCTCAAAAAACTATGCAAGAGATTCAAGATTAAACACGATTAGTCCTCCATTTACTTTTTGCGAGGAAATGGTCAAGCAGAAGCATCAAATAAGATCATCCTAAAAATCCTACATAGGAAAATTCATAAGAGTGGCAAAGATTGGCATTTATAGATAAATCTATCTTTGTGGGCCTTTAGAATGAGTATTCATACTCCTACTAGGTCTACTCCTTTTACCCTCACATATGGAAATGAAGCAGTGTTACCTTTAGAGGTTGAGATTCCTTCACTTAGAGTTTCTCTCAAATGTTTAGTTATAGATGAAGACTACGATGCTAGGAGACTTCAAGAGTTAGAACTTCTAGATGAGAAATGTAAAGTATCATTTGACCATATGAGGGTTTATCAAAAGCACATGTCCAAAGCCTTCAACAAAAAGGTTCACCCTAGAGAATTCTAGGTGGGAGATCTTGTCCTATGTGAAAATCGTAAGAATCAACAATAGAGAGATCAAAAGAGGAAATTTGAACCTAATTGTCTTGGACCTTACATCATTACAATAGCTTTTGGGTCTAGTGCTTATTTACTGTCTATAGAAGAGGGAGAGTAGCTATGTGATCCTATCAATGTCTTGCACCTAAAGAAGTTCTATCCATGATGCCCATTCTTTCTGGGGGCATCCTTTGTATATATTTATTGATCTTGAAAAAATCCAAAAAAAAAATGATATATTTCAAAAATTCAAAAAAAAAAATGATATCTTTCAAAAATCCAAAATATATATATATTTCAAAAAATTCAAAAAAATGATATATTGTCAAAACTTCTAAATATCAAAAAATATCTTGAAAAAATGATCATCTTAGTGAAAACCTAGCAATAGGCACTTTGATGTATCTCCAAAAAAATTATATTAAAAAAAAAAAAAATTCAACAAGATCCAAGTGGTGAAAACCTAAAAATAGGGGCTACTTGAGGCTTTGCACCCCTATTTCTTAGCGTGTGTCCTCAACACTTAGCCTTTCTCCATCATTCCTTGTCCTTGTTTCCTTGGTTTGGAATTGGTCTGTGTCTTTGTCTAGGGGGCATAACTATGTTAGCTTTGGCCTCTTGGATGCATCAGTCTTTAGGACACCTTGCAAACAGTGTTTTTCAACACCACCCCACTTATATTTTTCAATACAACCCCTGACATCAAGTGTTTTTTTTAACACTTATTGTTTTGGTCTTACCCAGTTTTGTCATGTGATCTTACCTACTTGCAAGAATTCAATCCTTATCCTCGAAACTTAGTATAAGTTAACACACTTAAATTTTTAAACACAAACACTTAATGGTTGAGCTATGTCAGGATCTTTTCTTTGTGTGTTGACTATTATTGATTTTTGTTGAGTGTTCTTGTCTAATTAGTCTCTCTAGTATGCATAGCTAGAGGACTTGGGACATGGGGCATAATTTTTTCACTTTTTGCTTGTTGGTGTGGTCTTGAAACTCTAGAGTGTCTCTTGTTGTCCTCTTGAAACACTTAGGAGATTTGAGACATCATCCTTGACTATTTTTGCACAACTATTCTTATGGTCATCCTAACATCTGTGCCTTGATGCAAGCATGGTTTTTCTACATTAAATTGGGTAAGCTAACATCAAATTCATCTTGGCCTTTATGTCTTTGATGCTTATGTTAGAACCTTTCCACATTCCAATCCAATATAAATTACATTTGTATCTCCATAGTTGCTCTTATGACTAGTGAGAATTGTGTGATTTTCTAATGTCTGTTAATAATGGCCCAATGATGTGATGCAATGAAACACAAGAGAATCCCTAAAAGAGATGTCCTAGCCCTGAACAAATAACCACACAGTGGAAAAATAAATAATAATACAAATATTTAGATCCAAAATAATATCAATTCTCATAATATAATCATAAGATTTACATCCAACATGCTCGACTGTAAGGCCTTCCGGGTTACAGCCAAATACAATAGTAATTCTGAAAGACCCCTCAAGACCCAATCCTAATTCTAGCTAGTCTAGATCCACACTCTAGTAGAAACCTCCAACAAAGATCCAAATTTGTGCTCGCAAGCCCACCAAATAATCTCTTTATTTTTCAAGCCACAGCTACTAGCTCTTCTCAAACTTTATCCAAGATCCAAGTGTAAACTACCTCACATTCGGCACTCTATCTACACACTCTAGAAAACTTCACTCACTCAGCTACTTCATTCTCCATGCTCTTCTCCAAGCTAGATCCCATACTCTCTATGAATCCTCTACTGAATGAATGACTAAAAGACTCTACAAGATCCCCTACTTATACCCAACTAAGCTACAAGTTAGCCACTAGCAAGTTACATTAGATAAACCTTTAAGCCACAAGTTGGCCTCGCAAGTTACATTAAATAAACCCTCTAGCCACAAGTTACATTTAATAATGCCACCTATTCAATGCCTTTTCCCCCTTTTCTCCATTTTTATTTATTTTTTCTTCTAATTTTTGTCACTTTCTCTCTCCTCCACAATTTTTTTTTTAATTAATTGTTTTTCTGATGCAAGATGCTCCTACCTCAGACTCTCCGGGTAGATAGAAAAGTGTGTCCCACGCTTTGATGCCAAAAGAAATATCTACAACCATCTTCATCTTCACTAAAGTCTTCCACTCTGACATGGACAAGAAAACCAACATGCAAATCCTCCACATCTGCATCACTCTATCAAACACTAGAATCTCAACCATCCAATCAATATGTTCACTCGTAGGAACAAACTGAACATAATGCTTCATCAACAAGCCTTCATCCACATCAACAACTAGTGAATCCACACTAGCAATAACAAGCTCCATACCAACAACAATATGTAGGTCTCCATCGAAACATTTGAAACTCACAATATGAGTGGTCTCATTGCTCACAACAAGATGCTTTGCAACATACAAGTCACCACCAACAGCAACCAGATCAACCACAACTGAGGGGTAAAAGTACAAAGTTGTGTCACCTTTTAGGCTGACTTATCAGCACGAATGAATTTGAGTATTTTCTTCTAAAAATCAATTGTGTTCAAACATATGATCTAGTTCAATTCATTCAAGCTAAGTTATATATGGTCTCACACTTTTCCGATTGGAAATATCTATTAAATGCATATTTTATACTAGTTTGTATCCAATTACTAAATAAATACAATTATTTCAGAAAAGTGGCATTTCAATAACTCTTTTTTTTTTATGAGATTTTTTTAATAACATATAAAAACCATTTGATAGAGATTAGAGCCAAAAATATTATTATATAGAGTTTATAGTGTTTTAATTAGATATAGTTTATTGTAATTAAAAAGTTCTACAAACACATATTTTAATACTTGAAAAGATGTTGGTTTTGAGAAAGAAAAAAAATATTAAATAATATCAAGAAAAAATTTAAATTTTATATGAAGTTCAAGAGGAGAGAGTCCTCTTCTAGAATGTGTAATTTTTTTCTTAGTTAGAATAGATTTGTTTTGAAAAATGTGGTGGGAGATGAAACTATCGATTTTAGGTGAGTTGACATTTGAATTGTTATAAAAGAGAAAATATAGGTCTAAAGATGATTTTTATTTTTGATTGTTCTAGCTATATATATTATCTATAACATAGTCTAAGATTAGAGGAAAACAAGTGTTTTTCCATATAATTTTGTGGTGGGAACTAGACCCCCATTTTTTGGTGCTTTTCAATAGCTAAAAAATTATCTATAAAAATTAAGAAAATATATCAATTCTTATTCCAAGTAATTATTAAAAATTATAATCATAATTGTCATCCATTTCTACACATTTTATTAGTTTACTTCATTTTTAAATTCAAAATAATAATACCAATTTTATGTCATTGAATGTGAATAGCTATATTTTTGTTAGCCTTTTCTTTTACAAAATGATGGTACAAGTTTGTGCTTTTACCTCGTGTGCTCTGCAATCTCAATGTCAAACTCAACCAATTGATCATGAAAACTAATATCCATACCAGCATCAACAAGGTTAGGAATATCCTCAGCAACAACCTCTAGTTGCTCTATAGGTTCTCTATCAGACTCCACAAACTAATCAACAACACCAACCTCTTCCACCTTGACCTTGCCATTCCATCTTCTCTCGCGATCAAGTCTCCTAACTGGCTAGACAACTCTCTTCTAGATTGGTAGACTCCAACTCCAACTCCAATAACATATAACTTTCTTCTTTGGTTCCTCAAATCTTTAAGAAAAAGAAGCATCCACAACAACATCTGCCTGAGCTATTGTCTCATTAATCCTCCTCTCTACTATATCACAGAGATTCACAATCATCCCAAGGTCCAATCCTTTTGGAGCCATCTTCCAAGATCTTCACAAACTCTCTGCAACAATTCACCGATAGATCAATCTTTTCAAAAAAGATCAACCTTCCATCTTTGCAACCATAGATCTATTTGCATGTCCTCCCAAGGTCCTCATGCAAACTGTCTCAACTTTAGCAATCCGTTTACACACCCAAGAACAACTTTCACTTTGATGCCACTTGACATAGTGAAAGGAAGGATAATCCCCAAAGGAGATGTCCTAGCCCCTAGCAAATAACCACACAACAGAAGAATAAATAATAACATAGATATTTAAATCCAAAATACTATCAATTCTCATAATATAATCATAAGATTTACATCCAACATGCCCAAATGTAAGGCCTTCCAAGTTATGACCAAATAGATAAGAAATTACAATAGTAATTTTGCAAGATCCCCTCAAGATCCAATCCCAACTCTAGCTAGTCCAGATACACACTCTAGTAGAAACCTCCAAGAAAGATTCAAACTTCTACTCACAAGCTTACCAAGTAATCTCCTTGTTTTCCAAGCCACAACTACTAGCTCTTCTCAAACTTTATCCAAGATCCAAGTGTAAACTACTCACATTTGATGCTCTATCCACACACTCTGGAAAACTTTGCTCACTCAGCTACTCCATTCTCCATGCTCTTCTCCAAGCTAAATCCTACACTCTCTGTGACTCTTCCACTGAATGAATGACTAAAAAATTCCACAAAATCCCCTACTTATGCCCAACTAAGCCACAAGTCAGCCACTAGCAAGTTATATTAAATAAATGCTTAAGCCACAAGTTGGCCTTGCAAGTTACAGTAAATAAACCCTCTAGCCACAAGTTACATTTAATAATGTCACCTATTCAATGCCTTTTCCCTCTTTTCTCCATTTTTATTTTTATTTTTTTCTAATTTTTGTCACTTTCTCTCTCCTCCACAATTTTTTTAAAATATTTTTTTTGTTTTTTTGATGCAAGATGCTCCTACATCATGATGAAAATAAGTTCCTTAACATTCTCTAATGAATGATGAACAAAAAATCCTATGTTATAGTTTCTCTATTGCAAGTACACTTTTACATTTTCATGTAGCTTGCATTGTTAGACTTCATGTTAATTTGCATTTTTAGGTTGCATTATGAGCTTGAGATGGGTTTCCTTCATCTTTCTTGTGGAATTTTAATCAACTGTGGTCATGTCTTGATCTTCATTTCTTTATCTTTTTTCATGATTTCAATTAAAATTTTCTATCTTAACCAGATAATTAATTTTGAGGCATTCTCTTTCTTGAAGCAAATTCTCTTTCTTCTTTCCATTTCTTTCCACCTCTTCGAAACTTCTATCTTCCATTTTCTTTCACCCCACTTCTTTTCTTCTAATTCAACTTTGGGGCATAATCTTTCATGTGTGATGATCTACCTTGGTTATGTGATACTTATGTTTTTCATTTTACATCAAGAACCTTATCTTTAGTTCAATTTGATCAAATTTATCAATTTGTTGTTTCTCCTCTATTTCATTTTGATTTTGATCACAAGGGGGCAATACCTATCAAACTTCAATCCTTGATTTAGCTTTATCAATATTTGTTCCACCTAGGGCAACCTTGTCTTTGTCAAGACAAACTATTATAAAAAATTTGTATTCTTTGTCCTGATGTGTTCCTAAGTTGACCACACATCTGTGTTTTTTTAAATCCCAAATCGACCTCACACTTGAACTGCATTCTTTGACTACATCTATTCCCAAAATGATCACACATTAGTCAAATAAGGAAAAATGTATGCACCCTAAAATGGTCGCCTAGACTATGGGGCCCCATTCTTCAATTTATCAATTTCTCGAATCAGTTTATCAATTTCTCGAATCAATTTATCAATTTCCTAAATCAATGCATTGCAATATTTTATTGAATCAATTCAAATAATTTTCCTTGATCAAATTGTAATTAATTTAATTATTTTAGTATTTCCTAAGGTTTGATCATCTTATTCTAAATCTTATTTAATTAAAATAAAACTTCTCTTTTTGGAAAAAGAGGGGTAAAAATTTATTCAATCAAATGCAAGTTACAGAGCAATGGCCAAAGGCCCAAAACCACACTACATGCTCCTATCCTCCAATAACAAATGATCAATAATCTCAGAATACTCATAAGGTAACGCATCCCTACCATTAATATCTCATCTATCCACCTTCTCCGAAGCCCACTTTGCCAAACAGTCTGCCATTCTGTTCGATTCACGAGGGATATGAAGAAAGGAGACAGAATCCAAGGAGCTACAAAGGCTAAGAATTTGTCTGGCCAAAGAGGCAAGTTGCCAACTGACAACCTCCAACCTCTGGTTATTCAACATATCAATAACAATCTAAGAGTCTGACTCACAAATGATCCTTCGCCACCCTAAAGAGCAACCACACTCAATAGCAACTTTAAGAGCCAGGGCCTCCATCAAATTATTAGAATGTTGACCCTTATACACAGAGAGGAGAAAAACCTCACCATCATCATTACCTCTACCAATAGCCCCAATACCAGCATGACCAGGGTTCCCCCAAGAAGACCCATATGTATTGATCTTCAAAAACCCAACCGGGGGAGGAGACCACCTCCCATCTCGACAAACCATTTTCTTAACATGGCTAGGTCCTTTTCTGGGAGTGCATCCCCGACTGTTATCTCCCAGGTTCAGATTCCTCACAATAGCTTGATCCCCAGGATCAATAGTAACAGACATATCACACTTTTCATAAATTGTCTCTTGAAGCCTGTTGAGAATCTTCTCCCACAGTTGGAAATAAAACTTCTCTTTTAATTAAATAAAATAGCTTCTATTTAATTTAAAAAACTTGCTCCCTTTTAATTAAATACAATCCTCACTTAAATCTCTCTTTATGATGAAAAAAAAGAAATTAAGTAAATTAAATAAAATAAATAAGCCATTTTTCTCTACACTTAAATGCACATATTTTAAAGTGGGATTCCTTAATTTTCTCTTTCTACTTTCTTGTCAAACACTCCTCTTTTCTCATTGGTGGGATTTTGTCTCACACGGATCAAGCCTTATTATCCCATATTGGTTATGAGAAACCTCCCACCTCCACAATTGACTATATAAGGAGCCATCTCCTTCTCTTTTCATAAGAAGAATAGATGTTAGTTACTATAGTATTGTTATGCTAAAGATTTGGAGAGTGATTTTGGAGGAGTTTGAGCATTAGGGTTTGGATATTGGAGCTTCATTGTAAATTCTCTTTTCTTGTCTTCTTCTCTCATGCATCCATGGATTCCATCATCATGCTTTATCCTTGCATTTTCATAATAGCTTAGAGTCATATTTGCTTTCATAGATTAATATTGCATTGTTATTTCCTTCCATGGATTAGATTTCCTTTCTTGCATTGCTTTGCATTGTTATCATTTAGATTAGCTTGTATCTTCATTTGCATGCATATTTGATAATCATGGAGACTAGCACTCTTTCTTTTCCTCTTTGAATCTCTCATTTTATGGTGTACTTGCATGGGCACAAACTAGGTCAAATTGAGGGCCTCCATTACAAACCCTTGCACTCCATGAATAGAGAGCTATGGATCACCATTTGAGATCTCATTCGTGAGCAATCTTTGATATAATTATTCATAGAAGTGTGTCAACATTTTAGCACACAGGTAACATCCCCACTGGGGTTTTTTCTCTAACCAAGGGTTTCCCTAGTTAACATATATGGTGTTATTATGTATTTTTATCTTCTTATGGTTTTTGTTTATATTGATGACATGTTTGAGAATTAACAAGGTTAATAAGATTTGTATTGAATAGATAACTAATTCACCACCACCCCCCCCCCCCCCCCCCCCCCTAGTTATCTTGGTGGACTTTACTTCCTAACACAACCTCCCATACACCATTGTACACTATTGAGGTATACTCCTCAACCATTGCATCTCACAACACTTGATGTTGTGCGACCTCCTGACAAATCGAAGACTCGCTATCTACTAACTAACTAACTAATGGTGTATTGTCACTAAGTGAGGCTAGTTATCTCTATAGTCTAGTGCTTGTTTTAGGAGCTCCCAATAATTCCTGAGTGCCCTTCTATCTTTTGAAACTCTTGGTTCCTTTTGCCAACTATAGAGGATAAAATATCAATGCTCATGCTTTTTCCCCCTTGAATCTATTGCATAATCCTTGGAGCTGCTATTAACTTCTTACTTTGATAATCTATTGGCATATGTTTGGCCCTCCTAAATGCCTTGCCCCCCATAAATTTGACATCACACCTAAATTTAACCCTCTTGGCCCTTGGAATAAATATTTAATGTTCCTTAGAGGTCTTGCTTTTCCCCACAGGGTATCCTATTTCTATAGTATGATCTAATTTAGAACATGTAGATCCTAGAATGTGAGAATATGTCAAACTCCCAAATATCCTAAAGTGACTGACATCTAGTTTCTTCCCTGTGAATGCTTGCTCTAGTATCATCTTGTCTAATGCCTTATGTGGAATTATCTTCTATATTTATATTATTATACTACATGTCTCTAAACATAAGTAATCTAGCATATCCTAGTAATATGACATAGCCCTTGCTCCCTTTGATATATAACAGTTCTTTCTCTTAGCAATCCCTTTTTTTTAGTTGCAAGGAATAATTGACTCTCTCTTCATTCCCTCGATGATACATAAATCCTAGAACTCTTTCCCTTTCTACTCACCTACATTATGTGATAGAAGAATTGTTATCTTCTTGGCTATCTAATTCTCTACAAGAGCTTTGAACTCCTAGAACCAATGAAATACTTCATCCTTGGTCTTTAAGAAGTATACAAAAAAACACAAAATAGATTTCAGAGTTTCAAATTCTTCTTTGTTATTCTTCAAACTCCATTACAACTACAATAAGAGAACAATAACTTAAGTACAAATCCAAAAATTTCTTTTGTAGGCATCTTTTCCACAAAAATAGTTCTTTGTTATTTTTAGTAATTTGTAGAACTACTTTAAAAATTTGAATTGCTTCCTAGAACTAAGATAAGGTGAACTGCCAACCAACCTTTGAAATTGGAAATATTTTTTTGAGGTTATTAAGAAAAACAACATTCTTAAAAAAAAATTAAAAACACTAAAAGTTCATGCATGTTCTCCTCTAGTTGAAAAGAATGCAACTCTTACAAGTTAATTTTGAATGCATACTTCTTGTTGGGATTTAATCCATCCTGTTATACCAAATATCTATTGTGTTGACTTGAAGAAGAGAAAATTAAAGCCCTCTTGAAGTAAGTCTACTTATTTTTCTCGGTCTTCCAATTCTTCCCTTGAGTTCTTCTTCCTCTTTTTTCCCTTAACCTAGTTCATATTCACATCCTCTTAGCCTCTAGATTCCAAATTTCTATTTCTTGTGTATGTATGTTTGTAGCATCATCATTTATGTCTTTAACAAACAACTTTGTAACATCTTCACTAGAAACCTTATAATTAATAGGCATTTTCACTTGTTCAATTTGAGCATCAGATTCAAATAATTGTAAATGACAAAGAGATTCATCTACAACTGTATTTAGCTTGCCTTCTTCAATACTTTGTCAAAATAGTGATAGGTACACTAACCATTTCATTTTCTACCTCTTTCTCTATTGGTTTTGCCCTTGCTTGCCTTTTCCTCTTTTGAATAATCTTTCTAATAAGCCATGTGATCCTCTTCTTAATTGGCAGGTATCATTTTCTCATATGTAATCCTATTATCTTTCCCATTCATTCCAAGGTCTTATTTACTTTTGTATTCTTTCTTGCAATCTTTGCTTGCCTCATGTTTTCCTATCTCCTCTTCCTCTCGTTAACTTCTCTTTAATTTTCTTGCTTTGAAAAATAGTCATCTTGCAAATACCTCTTCAACAAATCCATCTCTTCAAGAAAGTCTTTTTAACCTTGCTTCCACTTTGTCTTTGCCTCACCTCAATCATTTTCTCATATGTAATTCTATTATCTTTCCCATTCGTTCTAAGGTCTTATTTACTTTTGTATTCTTTCTCACAATCTCCGCTTGCCTCATATTTTCCTCTTTCCTCTTCCTCTCGTTAACTTCTCTTTAATTTTCTTGCTTTGACAAATAATCATCTTGCAAATACCTCTTCAACAAATCCATCTCTTCAAGAAAGTCTTTTTAACCTTGCTTCCACTTTGTTTTTGCCTCACCTCGGTCTTTTCTCTTCTCTAGCTAGTCTTTTGGAAACCAACTTCTCTCTTCAACTTGCAGAAAAAAAAAGAAAAAAAAAACAAACTCTCTTTCCCAAACCTACTGGGCTCTGATACCAAATGATGTAGTCAAAATTCCTCTAACAATATATAGAAACATAAGAAAGAAAAAAAACACAAAAGATTTTCAGAATTACAATCCTTCCTTATTATTCTTCCCACCACTGCACTATAATTAGAGAAAACACAAATTTAAGTATAAATCTAAAATTTTCCATTTTTCGGTAATTTTTAAAAATAACAAAAAAATTTTGAGTTTTTTTGTGAAACTTCTTAAACTCTAAGATAAGGTGAACTCCCAAATAATTCAAAATTGGAAATAATATTTTGAGATTATTAATAAAAGCAACTTTCTAAAAAACTAAGGTAAACACCCAAAATCTTAAAAAGCCACTAAAAACTCTTGCATCAAATATTCAAATAATAATACTTGGTGCTTATAGAGAACTATAAGTATTAGCATTTATTCATTACTTGATAGCTCCCAAAATATTAGTGTCACTTAGTCATTTAGTGCTATGAATAGTAACATATTAGACAAGGTACTTAAACAAACAAACAAATTTGGTTAGCGTATAAACTTACTACAAGCACCATTAAACATACTACAACTATCATTTATATTGAAAAAATATATATAGACTTTTATTGATGTTTACAAGACCAAATAATCTATAAGACCTTATTGATAGAAATTAAAATTAAATAATAGAACACATACTCTAGATATTGAACAAATCTTATTATGTAATCCATACTAGACTTTTAGCTAATTAAATATATTTTTATATCTTAAAAATAGTTCAAGGAAGTTCATTACATCAACTCATAGACAATTAGTTTTTGAACAACAACAAAATATCATCCTCATATTGTATCTAGACTGACACAAGTATGTAGAACTATGACATATACATATGTTTATCTTAACAAATGGCTACATATCAAAACATACATGTTGAAAACATGGGAAAAAATGAAGTTGGTAATAAGCATTTGAATGGTTCAATAACTACTAATACAATAAAAACCAATTAACATGTAAATGGTAGAGTAGATGTTAAAACAAAAAATCAAATTGTTCTATCAAAACAAACTCTCTATTTAATAGCTTGATGCATTGTAGTTCTTTCCTTGCTATAAGAGATTCCAAATATGAATCAATAGTGAAATTTCTTGTAAGTGTTTTTAGAGTCTATTCTAAGAAGATCGTCATGAATAATTGTAATTAGATTGTGAATAAAACTCGTATCTTTACCAAGTACATAGAAGCATGTAAAATAGTTGGATACTTGAAGAGTTGATTGAGCATCTAATGAAGCGGTAATAATGTTACTCGTCAAGTAAAATAGTTATTATTGAAAACAAGTAACTATGAAAAAGGTAATGCTAGTAGGAGACAAAAGGGTGCAATGAAGTATTGGTTGTTTTGAACCATTCATGGACATTTAACATGATGCATAAAAGAGATAGTAATGACAATGTTAAAGAGAATGACAGAGAGGGGATGGTATTTACTAGTATAGAAGTAGTATATAGATTCACTTTAACTATCACATGTCAAATAGAAGGCAGTCTAATGCAATATGCACATCATTTTGCTCACTCCTTTTGTAGATGTTAAATATAAGAGGTGTAATTTCATGGGGTCATAGGACACACAATGTTTTCTTGATGACCTTTTTTTTCATTTAGGACACAATGAGTGGAATAATCATAGGATCATAGAAAAAGATGATAGCCACATGCTCAATAGACATAGTTGGATTTTCTATACCGAAGTACATTAAAAAATAGAGACCATGAAAAATAGTGATAAGTGCTACAAATATAGGATATAGATGAAAGCTTTGAAGATCACTCAATGTTATTGATTGGATCTAAGATTTTCTCATGCCAAGTCATATAAATAAGTTGTAGCATTCTTTATCGGTCGCTTCCTTCTAATGGTGGGAACTAATGGTTTTGAGTATCTAATTTCTATTTGTGTTTGCCTAAGGACCTAAGCAAATGGAAAATAATTTCATTATACCATGGCCAATGGGATATTTTCTGTTAAAATGAATTTCTCAATTATAATTCCAATTTTTAGATTGGTCCATTTTTCCTAGTAGTACTTTTATCTTATACCTAAGAAAAGTTGGCAGAAAATAGGGGCAGGGGTTTGTGACATCCTACAACATTTTAAGGACACATATTTGGAGGTTTTTGTAACAAAATCTATTATATGTAGACACATGGTTTGCATGATGAAAAATATCATGTATTACAACACACATATATATTTCTTCTAGTTATGAAGTCTTCTCTTTCTACGCATAGACTTGATGACTACCCCTTGCTTTGTTTACAACAAGCAGTCTCAACACTTTGAGTCATGAGGGGATTTCACTATCATTTTCAATCAAATTTTCCTCAATTGCAAATTTGTGTGTTATGTTGTAAAGAAGATTAGTATAATGGGATGCTTTATATCATTTTAATTCACAATTTCTCTTATCTCCATTTTAGTTGTATGCTACTTATAAGTTTTTCTTTTGTGCAAATATTTCTTTCTAAAGAAAAAGGAGGAACCATCAATGGATGTTTCACATCCAGAATCTCATATATGGAAACTAATAGATTTAGCAAGGGCAATTTGATAAGAGTTGGAGGTGATGCCTCTATTTATAAAGGAGTTTTGAATATTGGAATATTGATAGATGTTAAGGCTCTCAATTTGGAGAATGAAGCAAGTCATTAAAGTTTTGACATTGAATGCAAATAATTCAAAGATTTTGTTTTTGAGTTCATGCCTTATGGAAATTTAGACAACAATTTGCCATGTGATATTGACAAGTGTAATATTGGAGGTGTCTGTAAAATGGATTTATAGAGACATGTATAGACATACTTAAACATTGTCTGTGGCTTGGCATATATCCATCACAATTATTCAATTAATGTTATTCTTTGAGACTCGAAGCATGACAATGAACTTCTCTAGACTTCTATATGGCAGCACATATAGCTGATTTTGGAAACACCCATACACTACCTAAAATGTCTAGGCATCATTATCATCATCAACACTAAAAGGTGATCCATGCTACATTGCACTTTCTTCAGTTCTACAATGATGTTTTCATTTAATTATTATTTTTTTCTAACTCTTTTTTGTGATTGGTTAATGGTATCTTTGTTGGGGCTTAATTTTTCCTTACAAAATAGATTTGGTATTTTTTTTTATGATGGCCAAATAAAACAAAACAATATTTTTTTTCAAGATTTCTTATGCTACCACTTATGGCTACATTGTTATGTGCAGGTACAAGTGCAATTGTGCGTTTGGCATTCTTTAACATAGTGTTTTTCTTGTTTGTGCCTCTACATTTTTCTTACATGCCCCTTTGGAAGCATTGGAGGGTTTTCTCCCACTTGGGTTGTCTTATAAACCACAATTGTATTCAAGGCTGCACATAATGCATAGTCTTGAACTTTTAATTAATTTATTTATTTCAAGAACTTCAAGCAAAACATTGTGCTATATAATTGTGTTATAGTATTGTAGGTCTTACATTTGCATAAATATTAGGCATCATAATGTTTTGGGCATTTACTTCTTTTTGGCTTTAAAAAAACCTTGTATAAATGTTGTACTAGATTTGTGCATTAAATTTAAAGAATGTTCTCCAAAAACTATGTTGGATTTAAACCTCTATTTTTAAATTAGTTATTTTTCTTTTTGTATTTGAGAATAATTTTGACTTTGGATGTATTTGCATCTATTATTTTGTCACCATTTTTTAATCTAAAAAACAAAGCTCAAAGAGCATGCTTACACACACAGGAATTTTAAAGTACTCACATGTTTTGAAGTGTTATATTGGTTAATTCAAAACATTAATTACATAGTTCACGTGTTTTACAATTGTAAATACTGCTAAACCTATTTACCAACAAATAGTTATAAGACGTTTTCAAGTCAACATGAAGAGTTCAATTTTCAAAAGAAGTTCTAATAGTTGCTCTTAGTAGGAAGAGGAGTGGGCTTTGAGAGCTTGGAAGTAGACAAGGATAATGATCCTTGTGGCTATGGCAATGTGTTAATCTCTTCTGTATGACCTTTTGTGGTCTTCAAAGGAGTTTGTGAAGATGGGGTCTTCCTAGCTTTTATGGCTTCATATGCTCTGCTTCTTGTTAGTGTGGTTCAGTTTGGGAATGTTATTCTCTACCAGAAGGTCTAGCTTCTTGTCTCTAGTTGTATCTATAGTCGCGTGCTCTTCTTTGCAGGTTTGTTGTACTCTCCCAAGCTCTTATTGGGACTTTGCTAATTTTGACCCTTACTGATGAATGGGATGAGCCAGTTGTTTGTGTCGATGGGTGTCCTTGTAATGGCAGAAGGGTTGTGTTGTTTAGCTTCCCTATTCAAGAATTTTCCAAGACCCTTAGTTGGTCTTGCATGGCTTTGTGTGTTCATCAAAAGTCAGTTGTTGCTTGTTGTAATGCACATTTGGAGATGTTGGATGATAACATGACTGGCTTTGTTGGGGCGTTGTTGGTTGCACATCTCATTTTCCTTCTATGTAGATGTTGGTCAAACTCCCTTTGTTCGATCACGGACTAAGTCTATTTTTTTAATTGGTGGATAACCTTCTCCTTATTGTGCATTGTTTGGACTTCCTTCTTTCTTTGTGACACTTTTTTTTTCTTGGTGGGAGAAAGATCTTGTTAACCAATATGGTGGTGTTACTCCTTTGTGGGTTATTTTTCATTGGTCTCTTCATGAGACTATCTTTCTTGCAAGCTTCACTATTATGGTGGGAGCAATGTCCTCCATATTTCTTCTTGTGTTGCATGTGTTGTAGATGGTGTGTCTACTAGAGGGAATGATCTCTCTGTGATCTCTACTGTAAAAGAATTGTGGAAACAACTAGCAAATGGGGTCACAATCTTATTTTTTGTTGATGATGTCCTTTATGCTAGGGTTGGTGTTTTTACTAAGAAGATGAAGAATCTTCAACCTGGAGAGTTGGATTGGATGATAGGCTTCAAACAACCTAAGTATGTCTTTTTTGCTTTGATTTGATGTTGGTGGGCATTTGGTTCCTTTGGCTTTGTGTTAGATTGTCCCTTTTATGCAATTGGGGCAGTGGCTTCATTTCTCTTTGTTTCTGTGTCCAGGTGTTTGCTAACAATTTTCAAGGGCACATTCTGGACCCTTATTTTTTGTTAAGATTTGCAACTAGCTTGGGGGTCTTTCTCAACCATGTGGTTGTTAGTAGAGTGTTACTAATCGAGAGAGGGGCTTGGAATCCACAATTTACTCCTTTTTTCATAGTTCCTATGGAGGTGGTGTTGTCTTTTATAGAGGTGGAGATTTTTGTTGTGAAGATGGAGGTGGATGAGTCTTCTATTGAGGTGAAGGCTTTCTTTGCAAATATGGAGGTTCCTTTTAGTGGAGTTATTTTTAGATGGTGGTTTTATGGCATTAGCCTTGCTTTGTCAATCTTTCTCTTTGTTGCCCCTATTGAGGTGGGATCCTTGACTATTGAGGTGGTAAGGGGTTCTACAACTAGTGGAGAGATCTACAACTAGGGGTGCTCAAATTAATAACTAGGGTGTTGTTGTTGTGTCCAAAAAGATCTTTGCCAACCCTGTCCTTTCCAAAGGTTTTTGGATTGAGCCCTTTATTGGGGGTGGCTATCAGTGTGTTCTTATTTGCCTCTTTTGGCAAATGCTTTGTAATTGTAAGTTGGAGCCTTCAGCTCTTTGTCGCACTCAGCCTCTCTTGGCATTGCATTCTCTTAGGTGGTTTAGTTGTGCCAGTGCTTTTGTTTTTTATAGCGGTAAAAGGTAGTTGTTTTCTGTTTACTTCAGTTTCACTTGCTGCCATCAATGTACTTTTAATGGTGGTCTTGTGTCAATCCTCTAGGATTGTCTTCATTGTATAGGGTTAGCCCCCTAATTTGGTTGCTACTTAATTCAAAAACATGCAAAGATCAGAATATGTAAAATAAACTAGGCTACTTTGGCTTTTCTGTTGATGCTTCTTCAATAGTTGAACATGGATTCATAATCTATTGCAAAGGCTAATAAACTTTTAGTCCTCCATCTATCTGCAATAAATTTAAAGCCCTACATCTACTACAAAGGTTCAATCTTTGTGTTTGGGTTACAATTGTCATTTAATGAACACAATTCATCCTATTAGTGATATTTCATCAAAAGTGAGTTCAATTAAGTAGCAGAAATGAATATATGCTTCCAATGTGATTCTTTCTTCATTAGCCATAATTGACATTTGCAATAAGATACCAGCCTTCGAGTATCTACCATACCAAAAGTTGTTCCACTCCAAAAGTAAGCTTTACGTGCAAGTTGCCCAATACCATGCCTTAAATGTCATGTATAGCTTTAAATAAGTAAATTTAAAGCTAATTGTTCTTGTAACTTTTTTCTTCTTATACTTAAGAGATCTCTATAAAAATGATTTTATCATGCTTATTCCACACACAAAATTGAGGTTTGGGCTAAATAGGACCTCTTAATTATTTGGTTTATTATATATTGCATATGCCTCCATAGTTTTGTTAATTATGCTATTTGAAGGCAAAATTTGAAGAGCATTATACTCATACTAAGACACAAACAAACTATTTGCAAGTGGCTGGGACATTTAACCAGGTAAGTGATAAGTCACATTACATTCAGGTTTGAAGACTCAAAGTACTAATTTATGTGTGCAATAGAAAAGCGTAATTGTGTTTTCACTTTTAGATTCATAATAACAATATAATATTTTAATATTACACTTTTACATATATAATAACAATACATTATTTTGATATTCAAAGATTATTACTAATCTTTCAATTATACATTCTACTCTTTGCTACTACTGCAACTGAAAATTTTCTTAGATTTTGTCTTTGTCAATATGTCCCTATATCAATAATGCTTTGAAGTCCACAAGACTCTCCTTGTTGAACTTTAAACTGTTCTTACACCACAGCAACATTACTGAATTTCAGCTTTGTGGACTTCAAACTATCCCTTACACCATAGCAACATTATTGAATTTCTTCTCTAAATTAATTGAGACAACACCACTGTCCTCTTCCCCTATCTTCCTACTTTTGAATTGACACTGCTATTAGGCCCCGTTTGGTTGGGGAAGATGAATTTGACGCATAATCAGGTTATCTTATAACCAGGTTTTCGAAGGTTGACACGAAAGATGAATATACTATGGACCCTACAATATTATTTAAAAAACTGTCATGAAATTCAAAACCTGGTTTTAATTTCGAATTCCACCTTTTTATTGGAAGATGAAATTGAAAACCAGGTTATAATTTTAACCAACCAAATGCTCATATTTTCCTGCAAAACCTGGTTTTAACCCTGATAACCTGGTTTTGGCCCTCATCTTCCAACAACCAAACAGAACCTTATAACTTCAAATTTACCTACTGCACAACACCCAGCCAAACCAACAAATTCTCCTATGCACCTACCACCCCACGCTCTCTCCCCTCCCCACCCAGCGCTTGTTTTCTTTATAACTGTGGGTGATCGTTTCAAAGGAAATCATTGGTAAATAAATATGGAAATGGCCACATCCATTAAAGAAGATAAGTTGAGCCAAAAGGACTTCAGAAGGAGTTGAAAATCTCAAGTGACTTCTTCTCACAAATGAGGGTTGAAGACCTAAAGCACAATCCAAGTGGCAGGATAGAGTACTGAAGGAGCACCATTTTCAAAACCTTTAGTGTAGAAACAACGGTGGAGGCTATGGGAAGTTGAAAACTGTCTTAATAACCCCATTTAAGAAATTAAAATGAACAAGCATGAAGATAGAAAATCAGAAGTTTTCATAGTTTTAAGTCTTTGTTTTGGGCCTTGGAACGAAAGCTTCGAGGATGTCTATCAATTTGAATTGAATCAATTCTAACAACTACCTATAGAAAGTCATTTAGTTTCGACTTCTCTTTCGTGTTGCTTGTGCGGCCTGCAAACTAAAAATTTCAACCACTAGTGCAGGAAAATATGGGGATTTTTATTTTGGAATATGTTCCTTTCGACCCAAAAAAACCAAATGCAAACATCCTCATATACTGTACTGAGATTTAGTGGAGAAAAGTACAAAAGCAAAGTCTGTAAACAAAAGACATTAGAGAACTTGATTCACAAAACAGGGTAGTACAGTTCAAACCAAGCTTCTTTTAACAATAGAAAAATATTAATGAAAACAAACAAGTACAGTCCAAGCAATCCATCATTTCTCAAGATGATCAGTAAAAGCTTCTATTATTGACATTTGCAATGGCTCAGAAGGCAGCGGGATTATACTATAGCGGTTAAATCCAGATGCTTGCAGTAATTTTCTCCACTCTCCTTCCCTTCTCTCTTTACCTCTTGTGGCTGACAGCATTATCATATCCCTTATTCCTCCTATTTCTTCTGACCAGCTGGACTTGCTCTGCCCTGGCTCTGGCAACACCATTTCTACCAATATCAATTTCCCTTCCTTTGGCAGAGCTTGATGACAGTTCTTCAGGATTTTCTTGCACTCCTCGTCTCCCCAGTCATGCAAAATTGACTGTAACAGTAATGAAAAGAATACGTTTACAGTTTACTACATCACCAATTTCCTCACTAAAAATTCTGACCCTAAATTTTTAACATCATATATTACTATGAAAACCTCAGATTGTCTGAAATTCCTACAAATTGTCAACAATACCAGCTAAGGAGAGCATGAAACAGGGCAAATTTAAGAATAGCTAACAAATTTGTCTCAGAAAACTACAGAGCTGAATCCTGATACAACTTGCTGTAAAAAAAAATTGATTTAAGGCCTTACCTTCATAAATATAACATCTCCATTTGGAACGCTAACAAACATGTCGCCTGCAATGTGTTGCACACCTGTACCACAAACAGATCATAAACAAAGGGCAAGGTTTTGATTTTCCAAAATACGTGAAGGAAAAGGAAAACAAAGTTCGATCGCTGTGTGTGAAAAGCAAGTACCAGCATAATTGGGAGCCTCTGAGATTACATCAGGGAGATCAAAATTACAGCACTTGATATTAGGGAAAGAGCGGGAAATGACAGAAATTGTGGAACCGTTTCCACCGGCAACGTCCACCAGAGTCCTCAACTCCATCTTGCTGAATCCATCGCCATAGGCCGCTAAAATGTCTTTCACCAGGATCTTCGAATATGTTCCCATGGCCTCATTAAACAGCCTGCCAAGCTCAGGATTGCCCTCGGCAAGGGAGAAGAACATTTTTCCGTGAGCCAGCTCAAACGGAAAACCGCTCCCGAGTAAAATACTCTCGCCCAAACGATGCCACGGAGTAATTAGCGATTCGTGAGTGTGCAGTAACAAATAGGGAGCAAAAGTCCCTTCCTTTGCTCCTCCATTGTCGCTATCTTTGACAAGCCACTTCGAAATGGGCGTAAGGCCGTATTTAATGGCGGAGTCCGGCACTAGGGTTTGGGAGAAAATGCCTCTAGTGGCCAGAAATGAGAGTGTGCGGGAGAGGAAATCTATGTTTGGTGAAGGGGAAGGCAGAAATCCGGTGATTTCCTCTGCGGAAAGCATCGATCCAGGTCCACCCTTGGCAATAATGTCTGGAATTTCTAATTCCACAGCCCATCGCAGCCCTAGGGAGTACATAAAATTGAACATTAGCTTCCACAGATCGATAAAACCTTCCAAATCCTTGCCATTTCGCTTATCTGAATCTGATTTCTCTGAATCCATTGTTGCCTTTGCACGATTCTGCCCTTCACATTTCTCGTTTATAAGCTACTCGCGCCACTCTCCTTGCTATCCAACCTCGAATTCTACATGAACAATCCATGAATTGAATAGTCTGGTTATTTTTTCAAGTCTTCTTTCGAGTCCAATGGCATCTTTGGCACTGCGCACACAAAGAAATACGTAGGCTCTATACGTACCTGAGGATAATTAAATGATAATGTTATATTGAGTTTAATTTGTTTGCTTGTGATTGGATTCCAAACAGGTTTGGAATTGGAGGGTCACATATGATTTTTTTTTAATGATTATTTTATTGTTTCAATGTCTTTTATTTAAATAAGAATTAGTAAATAGTTATAAGAAAATAGTTAAAGATTAAAAAATATAGAATATGTAATAAAATTGATTGTGATAAATTAAAAATTAAGCTAGATGGTAACAAAAAAATTTGTAAAAGAATTAAAATGAAGTACTATTGTAACAATATTTTGAAAAATTGAGCATACGTCTGCATGTCTTCTAAAGTGGGTATATACTACATTTAAAGGTGGTGGATTTTTTTTTTTTTTTTTGAAGATTGTGGTTGTACATTAAAGACCTAACTCATTTTTTTAACTAGATCTATAATTTATGTTGCAAAACTGAATTTTAAAATGTCTAATTGTGTGGTTGGGTCGATGCATGTTTAGGAGTGAAACTTCAATAGAAAACATTTAGTATAAATAAAAAAGATGAAGCCACTTTGATTTAATTCTTAGTTCCTACTACATTTTTATGTGGAATTGAAAACAATGATATTTGAGTTAGCTAATTAAAAAACTAGCAATCATAAATGAAATAATTAAAAAAGAAAATAGAGTGGAGATCGTGACTTGAAACCATACATTCTATGATTGGCTTCACAATTGAGTCATAGGTTAGTAGGGCATGTGACAAGCCTCCTTCTTTTGTGAAGAGATAAGAGTAGCAACAGAGTTGGATTTGGTATTCTTGGAACTTAGATATTTTTTTATCTATGTTGCCATCAATGCCAAAGGGGGAGATTGTTAGCATGAATGTTGATGGCATTCCTTTGGGGGAGTATTCTAAGCATTGCTAGAATAGTTAGGGAGATTGTTAGCATGATTGACATATTGCATTCATAACTATGTTTGTCATTGGTGTCAACATAGTATTGTTTCTATAAAGACTAACATAGTAGTAAATGAAGAACAAGGTCGTACAGATTGTGTATTGGTGATGAGGTCAAGCACAATTAAGGATATGTTCTACATTGTGTCCTGATAACATTGACAAGTGCACATGCAAAAAGTCGAAGACATATGAAAGTTATTTATGATTTATAGAGGACAAATGGGTAGACAGAGTTCCTAAGAAGTGATTTCTAATGTTTGGATTGTATCTCTGAACAGGGATAGAGTCGTGATGAGAAAAGTTAGATAGTGACAATAGATAGCCTAATGATGACATCAGTGAGTGCGCAAGATTAAAGGTCGCACGTGTGAGAAGTTGTAATTACTGTGAGCCAACAGTGTCTTGTAATTACGAAAAAATGTAATGAATTGTAATATCTTAATGAGGTCCTATTATAATTAATTGGGAAAGCCTCAAGGCCGACTCAGTGAATTATTTGAGGATATGGTATAAAGGAAGGTTATTTTCCTTTTGATGAAGTGTGAACGTGAATGTAGTTGTGTATTGAGCAAGTGATATGCAAAGTTGATAAATGTGTGTAAGTGATCAAAGGGATCAGTGTGATGCAAATTTGAAGATCTGGTATTGAGATCTAAGAAGGTATTTGGTGCAGTATTGGCATAGTAAGAGGACATAGAAAGAGTTCAAGTTGTGAAGATCAATTTTAGTTCTGTTATGTTGAAAGGAATAATATAGAGGGTAGTTGAACAATGAGTTTGGTGGTCTTGCCCCTGAAGTTGTTTGGACAGTGGGCCTATCTGCTTTCTACAACTCCTAACAGGGTTGGAAGCTCCTAATAGAAATTGATATGTACAGAATGTATTTTACTAGCTTCTAACATAATTCATCCTCTTACAAGGAAATTTAATATTAGGACATCATTTTGTGGATACCATCCCCACTGGGGTTTGCCCTTTGATCAAGGGTTTCCCTAGTTTACATATATGGTGTTATGTGTGTGTGTATCTTCTTATGGTTGTTGATTATATTGTTCACATGTTTAAGGTTTAATAAGGTTGATAAAAGTTATATTGATTTGATAACTAATTCACCCTCCCATCCCCTCTCCCCTTTCAGTTATCTTGGTGGACTTTACTTTCTAACGATCCTATGTGACAATTGGCAGAAGTTATGCTTCATCTTCTTGGGTCTTTATTTCCTCTATTTCTCTTCATGCAATGTCTAATATTAATATGGTGCAATTCTATATTTAAGAGTTAGCTTACACACTCTTGGATCTAAGCAGTTGGTTAACATGTGGTCCTATATCTAAGGTGACATAATGTTATCTCTGCTATTATGTATTTGGTCATTAATTCATTGAGGGTCGATCCTATATTGTAATGCATATTTCCTATTATTGGAGATTATGAACTCAAAGCCAACCTATGTATCCTAATTATATATGTAATATCTTTGAGTCTTAGGATTCAAGGAAGATAGGTCATTCAAGTATCAAGCAAATGGTATCATTGAGGATATACTTAGAGGAAGCTTGGATGACAAACTTTGGTTTATAATCTGGAATGTGCATTGGGCATAACTAAGAAGGCCTTATAGCCTGGCATGTATGGTGAACATTTGATGTAATCTAAGATTTGTTGATAATCAAGTGTTTTCTTGCTATTATACCTTGTGTATTTTCCATTGCATTGTATTCATTGAGGGCTTGGTCATCTCTTTTGGGGTCTCGCCTGCCTTGCACTACATCAACAATTCCCATATAAATCAAATAAATTTACAAATTAATTAAACATTGGATAGATCAAATATTTTTAAAAACATCAAATATCTATATTTAAAAACATTAGAAACCTTGTTTTATATTTAAACAATATTATTTACCTAACATGTTGAAATCATCCCTTTAAGACATTAAAATCAAATTCCATATTACAACCCCCTTAAGAAGAATTCAAATCATTTAAAACATATTACATCCCCTTAAGACATAGAGATTATCAAATGTACACCCTTGAGTAGATTTTGCAACACATACACTCCAAAAATTAATAGAATTCTTCCAACTTAAAAATAATTTCAATTCCCTTAAAACGACCATTCAAATCATCCCATTAAGACATTCTAATCATGTTGCATATTAATAAAATATTGCTATATTCTAATCATGTTACATATCACTCTTTATTTCTAAAATCGATGAATAAAACATGTGAAGCAATATTGAAGAGTGGTTTTTAATTACTTAGGTTGTGAAAGGGAAGAGTCAATATAGTTTGTAGTGTCTATATGGGATGATTAGTAGATTCAGTATCTCAAAGGACTTTGAAGAGATTACAATCTTCACAATTTTACCATCTATATCATGAAGTACAAGGGATGCCCTTTCACTCATGTGCATATAATTGAAATGGTCACATTGTTTTAACTTGCTTAGATAAAAGGATTATGTTTATATAATGGTGACTTAGATACTATTTTTTTTAATACTAAATGATTTTGTTTCAGGCCTTGACTATTAGGAAAGGTGTCTAAACATCAATAGTATAAATAAATGATTTATAGGTTACAAATTTTCAAAATTTAGATTATAGATTGGAGAGGTCAATTTTTACCAAAGTAAATATTCTATGTTATTCAACTTTAGTTTTTTGACATCAAACATGTATGTGTCTTTGGTACTTCCATTATCAATAAAAATGGACCAAATAAGATTCTAGAGAAAAAGTTATGGCTTCTAAAACTTGGGCATCCCGCAAATTAGAAATTGAAAAACATTTAGGGAAGGATGTGTAAGGAGAAGTTGCAATTATTGACCAAAATTTGATACATGATCTTATGAAACATCATAAGGCATTATTACATGGAGACAATGGATCCAAAATGGAGCACCTAATTTAGTGTTTGAATTATGACTAACTTATAGTAGGTGGATGAAATGCATTATTTTTAGTCTATGAACTTATCTTGGCATTAACAGTGTTGAAATTTTGTTTTATCTCAAGGTATTGTAGTTACCATTTAGCAATTTTATGTATTTCATCTCTTCTTTATTAGATGGTTGAGACGATTTTTTAAGGTATTATTGTGCCAAAACCACTCCTAATATATTGATAGTGATACTCCTATATAAGAATCTTAGACATTAAAAGTATATTATTACCTTTGACCTCTAAATATTAATTTTTTTATTTTTTGGATTATGGGAATTCTGAAAAGGATTCTTCATATAAATCATTATGCTATGATAAATTATTTTATATTTATATCCTTGTAGTTGTTACAATTTTATTTATTATAACATACTTCCTCTCATAATATAATGTAAATAGAGTATCCCAAACATGCTCGTCCTTTCATTTGGTAATAGATACTAACCACTTAGGATTATTTGTTAGAGGCACACTTTTTTTGTAGTTATCTTGAATTGATTAGGATAGTTTAGCTTATTGTCAAATGTGCACAAATAAATTGCCAATTAATCCTTTGAAGGAAGATAAATGCTATTTATTAGGTCAAACACCTGGTAAACAAGTTTGACCTCATACATTAGTTGAATACTATCAACATGGGTCATGGTAGTTTTATGGTAAGACATATAAATGTTTTTAGTATGATTGTGATCCAATTGCACTCCATTGGAGTGCATATGAAGGAGAAGGGTTTGTGTATGGGATATGATTCTCTAGATGCATTAGACCACCTTGTTACGATTATTGTAAGAACTACCTCCACTTGTTAAAAATGGATAAGGTGGTGACATTGTTACTTATGAAAAGATGTGAAGAAACACAATTCAATCGACTAAGGAGGACATGTCTATTTGTAGAACATGGAAATAGAGGGAAAAAAACCAAGGCAAAAATCCTAGATCTAAATATAATTGTCAGACCAAGGAAAATTGAAAAGATTGTGGTAATCTCAATCATTCAAAAAGAGACTACAAAGCTGAGAAAAACATGAACTATTTTAATGATAATTTTGCAAATTGCATTTAGGATGATGGCAATTCCTTTGTCCCAACCTTGGATATACACTAATCAAATGGTGTGAGGTGTTGAGATTCTAATACATCTTTCCAAATAACCTCACATTATTGTTGTTTCTATAAATTTCAAGAACATAACGATGAAAAGACATAACTTGGAGATTAATCTCATATTAATATTGTTGGCCATGTAAAATTCCTAATTTGATTCTTTGGCGGATGAGTGAAGGGGATTAATGGCAATTGTGTATCTCTAGTTTATCGTAGAATCTATTTGTGGGATGTAAACTCAGTAATTCAAGTGTGTAGATTATTTCCTAAATTGGATGATGAAAGATGAAGAGGGGCTATAGTTCTTATAAAGAGTATCTACATAGGAACTCAATCTCAACTACATGCATGCATAATTTACCGCACATAATATGCACCTTCCACATTGAAACCAACAATGAAGAGGCATGCTTCATTAACTTTCAATGGTCAGTATTTTTTAGAACCTAAATATTACAAATTAAGAAGATAATGTAATGACACTAAAAATCATGTATAGACATTCTAATCATGTTACATATTACAACTGAGACATTCAAATCATTACATGTAATGAAGGATACAAAAAAGAAGTATGCACAAGGGTTGATAGTTTAGCGGTATAAGTTTGTTTTCTAGGCTTAATAATTTACTGCAATAAGTTTTGTTTTAGGTAAACTATAGTTCAATACATTAAGTTTGTTTC
The DNA here is from genome assembly GCA_028749045.1 of Cupressus sempervirens. Lineage (NCBI taxonomy): Eukaryota > Viridiplantae > Streptophyta > Pinopsida > Cupressales > Cupressaceae > Cupressus > Cupressus sempervirens. The sequence continues at coordinate 656,970,371 of CM053784.1, forward strand.
GAGTCTAATGATATGAAGATTTATGTTTTCATTAGGGTTTAATTATTTGAAGGTTTTAGTTCAATTTAGATTTAATAGTTCAACGGTTTAAATTTTGTTATGGAGACTTAATAGTTATAGAGTTTCAACCTATCTTAGACTAATGTCTTAAACTTGTTTTAACATTAAATTCAATTTTGTCTACATGTAACTATGTTAACAATGAGCATTGTGTTGCTTTTGAGGATCATCCATTTTTGCTCACAAAGCCTCCTTGAATTTGAATGCAAACAATGAATGCCATTTCATCAAAAACAAAGATCAGAGAGTGTGTTGACAAACATAAGAATTTAAACTTATCCCATGTTATCAAGTGCTATAATGATTAATTCAAAACCTTAATTGCATAGGTCACGTGTCTTACAATTGTAAATACTATTGAAACTATTTACCAACAAATAGTAATAAGATGTTTTCAAGTCAACATGCAAAGGTTAGAATAAGGAAAATGAAGTAGGCTCCTTTAGCATTTTTGCTTCTTCAACAATTGAACATGGATTCATAATCTATTGCAAAGGCTAATAAACTTAAAGCCCTAGATGTATTGCAAAGGTTTAGTTTCTATGTTTGAAAAACAATTGTCAATTAATGAACACAACTATTGTCCATTTATTGATGTTTCATCAAAAGTGAGTTCAATTAAGTGATGGGAATGAATATCTGCTTCCAATGTGATTATTTCTTACTTATCAGTCATAATTGACATTCGACAATAAGATCTGACCCTCTAGGTATTACAATACCAAAAGTTGTTCCACCCCAAAAGTAAACTTTGGGTGGAAGTTGTCAAATACCATGCATTAAAGGCCATTTATAGCTTGTAAATAAGTGAATTTAAAGCCAATTGTTCTAAATTTTTTCTTCGTATATCTGATAGCTCTCCATAAAAATGATAATGACCATGCTTATCCTACATACAAATTTTAGGTTTAGGCAAAATAGGACCTTTGTAATTATCTGGTTTATTATATAATGCATATGTTGCTATAATTTTGTTAATCATGGTATTTGAAGACAAAATTTGTAGAATATTATACTCATATACTCATACTAAGACAAATAAATTATTTGCATGTGGCAGGGACATTGAACCCGGTAAATGATAATTCACATTATAATCGGGTTTGAAGGCTTCCACTACTAATTTTTATATATGATAGAAGACTACAACTATGTTTTCTCTTTTGCATTGATAATAACAATATGGTATTTTGCTCAAAAGGCCCTTGGTCTACTGGTGAAGTTGAAAGGCTCACGAAGAGCCCATCACGGATCAAGTCTTGTTAAGTGCAAGTCTCCAACATCTAAATGAGATGAGGCCGAGATCATTCTCCAGACAAATTTGATAGGATAGATGCCCTCAGTCCTTGGTTATTAACCAAAAAGACTAGATGAAAGCTGAACCTTAAAAAAAACAATATAGTATTTGATATTACACTTTTACGTTCATAATAACAATACATACTTTGATATTCAAGGTACATCTGTCAACTGAACCTTGTCATACAGTGCTAATCCAATGTTTGCAATCTACTCTTCGCTACTGCTTGAATATTTTTTTAGATTTTGTCCTTGTCAATATGTTCCCATATCTATAGAATCTAGAGTGCTCTTCTCGCTGAACTTTGAGCTGTCCCTTACACTATAGCAATGCAATTGATTCTCTATACAATTAATTGTGACAACACCACTGTCCTCTTCCCTATCTTCCTACTCCCAAATTGACATTACTATTATAACTTCACTTATACCTGCTGCACAACACCGAGCCAAACCAACACTTTCTCCTACGCCCCTAGCCCTTGATTTCTTTATAGCTGTGGGAGATCATTTCAAAGGACTTCATTGGTAAATAAATATGGAAAGGGCCACATTCATTAAAGAAGATAGTTCAAGCCAAAAGGGCTTCAAAAGAGTTGAAAATCCTAAGAGACAAAATGCCACAACTGCAAAATGAATGCATAAGAGCATGAGATAGACGTGTTCTCACAAATGACAACTGAAGACCTATAGCACAGTCCATGTAGCCGGGTAGAGTACACTTTACAAAACCTCAAGTAGAAACAATGTTGGAGGCTCCAAGAAGTTGAAAACTCCATGTGCTAATAACCCATTAAGAAATTCAAATGAACAAGCATGAAAATAGGAAAGCAGAAGTTTGCATGGTTGAAATATTTATTTTGAGCCTTGAAACAAATGCTTTGAGTATGTCTATCAATTTGAATTCAATCAGTTTAAACAAATAGCTATACAAAGTCATTTAGTTTCGACTTTTCTCTGGTTGCTTGTGCGGCCTCCAAACTAAAAATTTCAACCACTAGTGCAGGAAAATATGGGGATTATTGTATCCTTATACACTCTACTGAGATTTAGTGGAAAAAAGCATAAAAGTAGTCTGTAAACAATTTTAAATTCCGATATATCATTCTAAGATTGTATCCACACAAGGATTAGTTGAAATGAAATGCGCCTCATTTTTTAGTGGCAGACAAAAGACATTGGAGTACTCGATTCACAAAATAAACAAGTAGAGTCCAAGCAATCCATCAGTCCTCAAGATGATCAGGGAAAGCTTCGATTATTGACATTTGCAAGGGCTCAGAAAGCAGAGGGATGATATTATAGCGGCTAAAACCAGATTCCTGCAGTATTTTTTTCCACTGTTCTTCGCTTCTCTCTACACCTCTTGTGGCTGACAGCATTATCATATCCCTTCTTCCTCCTATTTCTTCTGACCAGCTGGACTTGCTCTGCCCGGGCTCTGGCAGCACCATTTCTACCAATATCAGTTTCGCTTCCTTTGGAAGAGCTCGATGACAGTTCTTCAGAGTTTTCTTGCACTCCTCATCTCCCCAGTCATGCAAAATTGACTGTAACAGTAATGAAAGGAAAATCTTTAGCATTAATTTAAAAAATCACCAAGACCCCCAATTTCCTCGCCAGAAATTCTGACCCTAAAATTTTAACGTTACATATTATTATAAAACCCTCAGATTGTAAAAAATTTCTACAAATTCTCAACAATTCCAACCAAGAAGAGCATAGAACTGGGTAGATTGAGGGAATAGCTACCCTTTGAATGAAAGCAGAATGGATACCCTTAAAAGAGATCAAAAAAGAAATAGAGAAAACCTTCTAGGAAGCTGGAAAAGATTTTTTTCAGATATATTTTTTCAATTAAAATATTGGTATCAGAATTCAACTGTATAATTTTAATTGTGAAATTCATTGATCTATGATCTATGTTTCATAGATAGAAGTTAACAAGAATCCATAGAAGCTTACGAGAACCAATATCTCTTATAAGAATGAATAATATTTCTTTAAATCATATTCAAAGAGGAAAAGCACGAACCTTCTCAGAAATATATGTCAAAAAATTTGTCTGAAAAACTACACGGCTGAATCCTGGTATAACTTGTTCTAAACAAAAATCGATTTAAAGCTTTACCTTCATAAATATGGCATCTCCATAAGGAACACTGGCACACATGTCGCCCACGATGTATTGCACACCTGTACCACAAACAGTGAGGTTTTGTATTTCCAAATTCTGTGAAGATACAGGAAAGCAAAGTTTGATCGCTCTGTAAAAAGCAAGTACCGGCATAACTGGAAGCCGATGAGATTACTTCAGGGAGATCAAAATTACAGCACTTGATATTAGGGAAAGAGAGGGAAATGGAAGGAACTGTGGAACCGTTTCCACCGGCAACGTCCACCAGATTCATGAACTCCATCTTGCTGAATTCCGTCTCCATAAGCCGCTAAAACATCTTTCACCAGGATATTCGAATATGTTTCCATTGCTTCGTTAAACAGCCTGCCAAGCTCAGGCTTTCTCTCGGAGAGGGAGAAGAAGAGTTTTCTGTGAGCCAATTCGAACAGAAAACCGCTCCCGGATAAGATACTCTCGCCCAACCGATACCACGGAGGAATTAGGGTTTTGTGAGTGTGCAGTAACAAATAGGGAGCGAAAGTCCCTTCCTTTGCTCCTCCATTGTCGCTGTCTTTGACAAGCCACTTCGAAATGGGCGTAAGGCCGTATTTAATGGTGGAATCCGGCACTAGGGTTTGAGAGAAAATGCCTCTGGTGGCCAGAAATGAGAGTGTGCGGGAGAGGAAATCTATGTTTGCTGAAGGGGAAGGCAGAAATCCGGCAATTTCCTCTGCGGAAAGCATCGATCCAGGTCCATCCTGGCTAATAATGTCCGGAATTTCCAATTCCACAGCCCATCGCACCCCAAGGGAGTACATAAAGCCGAACATGAGCTTCCATAGATCGATAAAAGCTTCCAAATCCTTGCCCTTTTGCTGATCAGCAAAAATTGTATCTAATTTCTCCGAATCCATTGTTGCCTTCGCACGATTATGCGCTTCGCATTTCTCATTTATAAGCCATTCATGCCACTCTCCTTGCTACTCAACCTCGATTTCTACATGAAGCTTCCATGAATTGAATAGCCTGGGTATTTTTCAAGCCTTCTTTTCAGTCCAATGGCATCTTGGTACTGCATAAACTAAGAAATACGTAGGCACTTAACACGTTTTCAGATTTGTTGTATACGTACCAAAGAGTACCTCAATTAAATGTTGATGTTTTGTTGAATTTAATGTGTTTGCAAGTAGGTTTGGAATTTGAGGGTCCCATATGAAATTTTTGTTATTGACAATTTTATCATTTCAATGTCTTTTATTTATTTAAATTAGAATTAGTAAGTAGTTATAAGGAAATAATTGTTGACTATCATAAAGATAAAAATATATATAGGATTAATATTGTTAAAAATTAAATACAATAATAACAAAATTGCTTGCAATAAAAAATTAAAAAATTAAGCTTGATGGTGACATAATTGTTTGTAATAGAATTAAAAGTCAAGGACTAAAGTAACAAAATTGTTTGTAATTTGAAAAAAAAAAGCAGATTTTTGCATGTCTTCTAAATTGAAGTATAGGCTACATTTAAAGACATTGGATAATTTTTATTTTTATTTTGTAAGATTGTGACTATATACTAAAGAAATTGATTGTAGAGTAGTTATTTGCTAATAGATAATATTCTAATCATAACTTTGTCATGCGATAATCCTAAACAAGGGAGGCAAGTGTCAAAGTTCTTGCCTAATGTATAATGATTTGCGTGTTAAGTCATCATGAATTGAGAAATTGTTTGTTAGAAATTGAAAAAATTGTGTCGTAGTACTCATTTAGAAGTAGATCATTTGTTAGATCTCCTATATGATTTTTTTGAGATTACAAGTAGAAATTCTGACTAAATAAACCTAAAATATGAACAAATTATATCTTTTTTTATTCTAGAAAAGACATGGATAGTTTGTATGGAAGGTAATTTATTCCATTAAGTGCACATCATTTAATGATTACTGTCTCGTGTAGTTGATTTTGCTATACTACATACGCTTCTAAATACTTAGTTTTGAAAAGCTCTCAAGTATTACATAAGTAATAATGACTTACCATTACATCCGGACACATAGAAATGGTGGTTTGAATATGCATTTTTGTAGACATGTGTAAAGTTGAAAGCACATGAAAGGCACATGGAGTGTGTTATTAAAAGTCTCAAAGAAATTTCAGCTTTGAGGGACTCACAACATCAGTTGTTGTTTTATTCAATGACTTTTAAATTTCAAAACTATATTTAAAAATATATATAGAATTTGTTAATTATATTTACAATTAAACTATTCAATTTAATAAATATATTATAATATTATAAAATATATATATTTTTAATATGTAATATATAGTAAGAATTAAGTGATGTTATGAAGAAAATTGATCACACTAAATACATTTATAAACTAATTATACATAAAATACATAGATAAAATTATATATCGAATATCACTAAAAAGATTTGTAAGAGTTAATTCACTATTTTTTTAATTAAATACTTAATATATAAATAAAATTATGATTTATTGAAATTGTAATTTAAAAAATAATGACAATAATTTTTTCTTATAATAATTTTTAAATTTATTAATTTTATATTTTTAAATAAATTTTATATTTAAAATTTTGAATTTATTATATGAAAGCAAAAGCCATACACCCATAAAGGAATAAATATGGTAAAAAGGTTGTATTATTATTATTAGTATTATATGGTGATGTTGATGTTTGACATATCACATAGCATTTCATAGAGGCAAAACATACCTTTTAATGTCAAATATTATTATTTTGAAACTATATCAAGCCATAAAGTTCGAATTCAAGGAAGCTCTTCTAAATATTGATCACATTATGGATTTTGATGACTTTACCATATACCCAAATGACACTTTTTTAAATCAAACATTTGTTATTTTTATTTCATTGACATTATCTACTAACATTTGCCAACTCCTAATTTGGCAATGAAAGAGGCTGCCATTAGTTATTTCCATTTGTCATGATAGAATGCACAAACACACCATGTGTACCCTATGTTGTTATACATTTTTCATACATGCATATATTCAAAAGTTGAGTTTTATATGTTTGCTATCAATATAGTGTGCACACTTGATCATATGCTCAACTATTGGGTTTGGAATTTACCCATCACGTTGCTGAAGGCAAAGTCCCTAGATATTACTTTGAAACAAAATAATATCTAGGCTTAAAAAGTCCAATGTTTTGATAGAGTTGCTTTGAATGTGTGCAATTAGAGCAAGTGTGTGCACTTGCCAAGAATCGCAAAGAGTTATGAAAAAAAAATTGGTTCTTGTGACCAAAATAATTATTAGCAGATGAATTTTTTTTGTTAAAATGTTTTACATCTAAATTTAAATAGGTAGCTAAAGAGAATTAAAAATATAAAATTCAGAAATCAAGATAGACAATAGTGTGCTGCAGATTTTGGTTTGAAATCTCTACTCTCAAAAAACTCTTTGAAAGCATTAAATTGATCTAAAATACCTAAAACATAAGAATAACAATTAAGTTTACAAGCTTAATAGCTTAATAAATTATAACTAGTATGTGGTTTTTGAAAAAATCTTTTTCTCAAATTCATAAATGTCTTCTATGGAGTCCCAACGAGATTTTTCTGGATTATGCTAGCACACCCGAGCTGGAAATGGGAAACAATGTTTATAGTTCATTCAGAGATTTTTCTAGGTTTTCCATAGATTAAAGATTCTTCTAGATTTGTTGGTATATTCTGGTGGCTGTGAAATTTTACTGATAAATTAAAGATTCTTCTAGATTTTGTTAGTACATTCTAGTGGCATATAGCTAATTTATACTAATATCTTCTAATAAATGCTTTTTTTTTCTTACCTTTTTTCTCCACAACCAATAGGAAAATAGATAAGTAAGTTTTTTAAGATTTTAAAAATATATACAAATTTATGAACTATAGATAAATCTTAATGTTTGAAAAATTCTCGTATGCTATTGGCTAAATCAATTGTCCATATTGTATCAAACAGATGCAATAATTACCTTCCATAGGCATCAACTAATAGGTTGAATTTCATGTTACTCTTTTAGTAACTTCAATCTTCATGCAACCTTCTCCATAGTTTTCTATTTTCTCTATTCCTTGCCTATGGTTGGGTATGGCTTTGGCAAGTTGAAGTTGAGAACAAACTGATTATGTAGTTCTATGCACCATGCCAAAGGAACATCATTAGTATAGTTCTCACATGTGTAAGTGGAATCATGGTGTGATCAGTAGAGTACTCACATGAGAAGGTAGAAGAATGATATTCCATGAAACATAGCTTGATTCGAGATTTATAATACTTCTCAACCACTACCAATTATGCTAGTTTTTCCAAAAAGGTCTATGTCAAAGAATAAGATACTAAGACTAAATTTTAATGTTAAATATTAGAAATATTTTTTGTTATTAAGATCATTATAGCATATTTAAGAGTTAGATATATCATACATTTAAACAAAAAGTGAGTTCAAATCTAAAAGGTTCAAGATGGACAACCTCAAGCTCAAAATAACTAATTGATAAATATCCAAGTCATCTAAATAATACATCCAAGAAGTTGACCTTTATATCAACTTTAAAACAACAACATAATACACCATATATTTTGATGCAACAAGAATTCGAGGGTACCCCTATTGGAGATAATTTGGATCCCTGCAAATAACCACACAATGGAAACACAACAACAATACAAGATCTGCTACCAAATACACTTCTTTATTCATAAAATATAATGTGCCAAGTTGTAAGGCCTTTTGGGTTCTAGCCAAATACAATAGCAATTACAATAATATAGTTCTACAGGATCGCTGAAGATCCAACCCCAAACCTAGCTAGTCAAGATCCACACTCTAGTAGAAACCTTCAAGGGAGATCTAAAGTTATGCTCACAAGCCCACCAAGCAATCTCCTTGTTTCCCAAGCCTTGGCTACTAGCCCTTCTCAAAATCCACTCTTCTGCCACATCCTCTTCTCCAAGTTGAATGATTCATGACTAAAGACTCCACAAAACCCCTTACTTATACCCAACTAAGCCACAAGTCGGCCTAGCAAGCTACAAATTAAATAAACCCTTACATTAAATGCCCATTTAAGCCACAAGTTTGCTCTCAATAGAAAATAGATACATATAACCAAATTAAATGCCAAGATCGGCTCACACTAGAGACTGAACACAGACAACTTGAAAAAGCTAGAAACCAAGACATGACTGACTTTTAGAAACCACCACCAAGCATCATCAAATTTGCCAAGCATAATTGAGCCCCTTAATTGATCGAGCTAACTCAGGTAACACTACTACTGAGTTCCTAGTGTAAATCAAGCTATAATATATGCCAAGTGCCCCAAGCATCGTCGAACACCTTCATTAATCAAGTTGCTCGATTAACACAACAGCCATAAACTACCCAATAATGACCGAGTACCATCTCTTCACTAACTGAGTCCTCCAACTCTAAAGCCAAACTACACCATCTTGTAGGATTGCTAGCCAACCAAGGATGCTCATGCATCATATTTATATCTAAGTCTATAATACATCATGAATCATTGTAGAAGAATGCTGACCTATATGTCAAATATTACACTATTATTTCATCATCAATTTTAACATCATTTTGTATAAAAAATCATCATGAAGTATAATTGCATCATCATGCTACTCATATAAAATATAGCATCTCTATGCATCTAAGCTAATGCATTAATCAAATAATAAAAGATCAAGGTGCATCAAATTACACCATCATTCATATGTACCAATGTTAATATTTTATAGCTTTAGTCAGATAAACCTATTAATAATTATATATGAGATATAATTTGATTGTTATATGTGTGTGTGTGTGTGTGTGTGTGTGTGTGTTAATCTCAGATTGGTTTTGACATATGAGTGACAATACACTTAAGTAATTTACTAGATAGAACTTAGTTCACACTGAACAAGTCATGTATGTTGAGCATAAGTTCTCAGATAGTGTATGCCAAGCGAGATATATAGTATGTGTCGAGAAAATAGTAAGTGTCGAGTCACTCAAGTGCCAAGTAGACAGTTGATACTGAGTGATTTAGATGTCGAGTAATCAATGGATGCCGAGTCATTCAAAGGCCAAGTTACAACATTGAAGATACAACAAATGCCGAGCATCAGAGACTTCAAGTTCCAAGTAAAACAATTTTGGACATAATTTATTGTAATGACACAAACTTCTATGTGACCCATTTTTGAGCCAACTTAAGGATTGTTTTGCAATTCTAGATGATAAGAATAAATCTATATTGAGGATCCCTATGCAATAAATGCAACCAATCAGTTAAAGGGATGGATTAAGCGAAAAAATAGATGAATCACAATTGTTGATTCATACCTAACCTTAAGTCACCTATGTCTTCTTAAGGAAGGAAAATCCTAAAACAACATATGTACGAAGAGAGAAGTTTGCATGTAAAAATAGAGCATTCATGGTGACTAAGGAGTTGTAATAATCATCAAGTTATGAATTGCAGAATCAATTAGAGGAGAACATAGGAAAGATATTAGAGGGCAAAAGTGATACATCTTATTAGAAAGGATCATAGATACATGAAAAGAGGTGATCTATTATCTAGAAATAGAGTGCTAACCACATGATCATTGCTGAGACACTCTAACAGGTGAATCAGTCAAATCTCTTAGCAGAGTAGTCCTAACAGGATGTAGAGAATCCTTTAATAGGGTGCTTACTTCATTGTAAGTTTAAGTCTTTTAATCAGGCACACTTCTAACAAGGTGTTGATATTCTTTAACAGGGTAAGATCTAACAATCTTGTAAGCCTTTAATAGGGTAGACCTTTCACATGGTAGATCATAGTTTATGATCAAACATTGTAACCTTCATTGGATACACTTTGCAATTGTGATAGTAAAGATTTATGGGTCACTAGTAAATTTAGGCTTAAATTTCGGTGCAAAAAGGTCAAAATTTCGACAAGAGTAGGTCAATAAGGCGGCCAAGCTTGCTGTCGGTCTTTTTTGGTCGATTTTTTGCCACATACATTCTGCATCAAAATTTTGACTACATAAAGTTGGACTTACTGACGCGAATTTCATCGATTTCCTTGGTCCAAGCTGAAGTGGCATTTCCTCATTTGCTAGCGGTGCTTGTCGAAATTTTGACGAAAACCTTCATAATTTTGCGTCAAAATTGCGACGAATCCAATTTATATTTCTTTGCCGGTGGCATACAAGCGACGCCAAAGTGGACCAGTTTTGCGTCAAAATTTTGACCAAAATATTGCATTTGTGTCGAAATTGAGACCAAGATATGTAGAAATTTCGACGAGCTATCCCATTTATTTTAAAAGCTTTGCTCTCATAGGAGCCTTCTAAACTACAGAAAACTTGATTCTAAAGCATAATTTCTCGGTGCATGAGAGTCAGGGTATCGTGCACATTTCTACCTCCACACCATTGTTTCATTTGTCACATGATTTATTTCATACAAAATAATGGGAAGGAGGAAGAAATGTGTACGATATCCTGAGTCTCCACCGAGAAATTATGCTTTACAACCCAAATTTCGTGCAGTTTAAAAGGCTCCTATGAGAGAAAAGCCTTTGCAATAATTGGCACAGCACGTCTAAATTTTGGTTCCTGCAGGGAAGAATAAAATTAGGAAAGAATTATTTATCAGGAATGAAAGCCAATAATTTCATCTATTTTTCAAACAGATAAACGTGACAAAAAAACTTACAGTCCCAATCACATCATCATAAGAACGCATATATAACTATAACTATGTCTAAAACCAACATAATTTCCAAATATCCACAATTCAAATATTATCCTTTGATGTTTTCTTTAATGCAAAGTTTTAAGTCAACTATGTTATCGCCTTGGATGTAATACCAAACTGTCACTAGGCTAAAGACTGCAGCAAGATTTACGATTTACAAATGCAAGGAGAACTACCCAACCAAAGTAGAAAATGACATGAAAAGTTAACCATCTATCGATTAACAATCTAGATGAAATATTTCGAGAAATTGAACTGTACATTATAGAAACAAAAAATTGCCTTAAAATTGACACCTCACTAGTTGTTCATTTGCATTTGTAATGGCTTCACAAAAGTCGAAAGCTTACGATTTGTCAAGAACACAAAAGGCACTCATAGTTTAGTTGCATCAATAAAACTAAAGTAATTCAGTTGCATGGTGAGGGCAAGAGACTATCAATATCGATTGTGGTGTTGCAGATATGTAAGCGATAAACATAAAAAGGTAGTACAAGATTTTAATAGCAATTGTGACCTTCACAGTTTTTCTCAGTAGTTTTGGGTCATTAAATTGGATATAAAATTGATAGTAAAATGTGAAAGAGAATACACATAATGTCACATCAAAATAAGTTTGCATCCTACATATGAGTATGCATCAAAAATGAATTTTTACCTCCTCAATCTATTCGTATCAATAAAGAAATAAGACATTTTTGTAATACAAAATTCTTGAACCCTATTCAACTGTAATCTTTCAAACTTACAAAATAAAACAAAAGCCATAAGAACTAAAATAAAAGGATTTATTTCTAACAAACTATCACAGATGCTTTGTATATACCTTAGGACATGATACAAGCTATTTCACAAGCAACACTAAACATTCCATTTTTTTTCTCGTTTACTAGAGTGATGATAAACTATATGCAAAGTAGAAATAGTGCAGCATAATAGATGATTAGTATCTACAAATTTTTAATACTGAAAATTATAAAGAATGTAATACTCACAAATGTCGCTACCTAAGAGAATGTAACCCAAGTTTATCATGATCTTTGCAGCATTCATTGCATTGGGAATATCCTACTTATTTGCAAACACCAGTAACATTGCATCTCGTAGTTCATCTTGCAAGAACAAGAAACTTAAATGATAAAAAAAATTCTATGAATAACATGAAAATAATTTTTAAAAGGATGAGGCCAATTTTACACATAATAACAAAAGTTTCCATTAGAAAGACATGCAATCTTCTTGATCCATTTTCCAATTGTGTTTATACAATCCTAAAAATTCACTTTGATAGTTCTGACTAATTATTGTTGGAAGGATTTTATTTGCTTCATCAAATGAGTGTATATTGTAGTCTTGGCTTCTTGTATTTTTCAAGATAGTATTATTACTCATCTAGTATTGTTCAATCTGAAAGGATGATATTGATATGTTTTTTTTCTATAACAACCAAAACAAGGGGTTGTTAACCTTTACACAAACAAGGGATGAAAGCATAAACATAGGGCATCAACAGCACAACAAAATAAACCTTTTCCTATGCACTTGGACAAAAGTCTAAGCAATGTTATTGTTAGGATTGAAACAAAGGAAACCCCACTACAACCTGTCAACAAGGCCCAAGAGTGATTATTTAAGAGTCAGCATTATTAGTAGAATTTTTTTCAAAACAGAAGTGGGATCAGTAACTTCAACAACATAGGCCACAAGGCTAGCAAGCATCGCACTTGAAATACGGTCTAACATCCAAAATTGTGACAAGAATGGAAGCGATAGAAGTCTAGCTTAGACCAACAGCATGAGAAGCATCAATATAATAAAAAAAAATTCTTCTTCATTAGAAAAAAAGTCCTCAAAAGGAAAATCTAAAACAGAATCAGAAGCTCTAATTGTCAAATGGTCATTTTTCATGGCCCTCCATCAAGTGACAACACCTATCCAACACAAAATGGCAGTCATTAGGCATGTATCCTATAGAGATGCAATCTCTACAACAAAATGGAAAACCCTCATATTCAATGCTTCACCCATGGCCTCTCATCAACCATGATTGAAGTGGAGAGATCTCTATTTCAACTAGAATACAAACATAGAATAGCCCAAAATTGTACTAGATCCATCCAATTTTAGGAACTAGCAAAGGGAATTTCCAATAGCCTCAGGCAAAATAACTCACAAAAGTGAAATGAAGATGAGGAAGGAAAACCCAAACATAACTCACATAGGGATGACTCAATGTCACCAAACATTAGGGACTTCAAAGAATTAGTCACCCAATGGTGTAAATCTTAGAGGCACTAGAGACTAAGAATTTATAGACCATACTTTTGCACTGATAAAAGTCCATGTTATCACCACAAAATAGGACAAACTTTGCATAAGACTTGACAGCCCAAGCATAGCTCCTTCAACCAAAATTTGACAGACAATTATCTAGAGCATTCAGCGGGTCTAGAACCACCAACAAGAGAAAATATCCTAGCACCTAGAAGCCTAGCTTAGCACTATACCAGGAGAGTCAAACCTCAACAAAAACCATCCAATGGATCTCTTTTGATGGGGTGTGTTACTAGTATACTAAGTTCCCCTCTTTCTCCGGAGTGGAAAACATCATGAATTTTGAGTTCAGATCTACATTATGTAATACTGCTTTACTCATGTTTAGAGACCCTTACAATATATTTAGAGATACTTATTATATCTACTCTATAATAAATGGCAATGTAATAACATACTAGCATTAGAGTTCATAACCCACATCAAAAGTGGTTAGTTACACAAGAAGAAGCATCGAACATGGGACATGAGAAACAAATTCAGATTGATTTGTCCTCTATTATCAGAGGATCATAGTAAGGCACAACACAAATTCTCAAATATAAATAATAGTCAACTATCATTTTACTTAGATCCCTATGAAAATGTAGCACTGAAATACAATATACATTGGAGTTAGGAATTTGGTTGACAACCAAAATCAATTGAATTGAAATAAGAAACTTCACCAAAGAATCAACTAAATATGTAATTTTAAGAATATTTTGCTACTCAAAATGTTATGACTTCTTCCTTCTTGACTTTAAACTCGTGACATTTTCTAGTTTTATAGGGGGAAACAAGATCTTTCCAACTGTTAGTTCTAAATGGCTTCCACCTTAGGCACATAGAGTCTTTGAACTAGATAGATAAAATACACAACCATGTTGAAGACCATGGAAATAGAGGATAACATGGAAAATACCAAACAACAAGTTGGATGATGATGAAGACTATGGTGAAGGTAGAAGATCCCAAACATCATTAATTAATACCAAACTACCAAGTGGAGTATACAAACTTGAAAAGATAAGACACACCTTACAACTAAATGAAACTCTAGAAGCTACCATCAAATGGCATGACATTGAACCATTACCAATAAATGAATACAACATAGAGAAGCTACTAGATATGGTATTTCTATTCATTTTTCAAATGAAAGAGTGCAGTAGGTATGAAACCATGACTAAGGAAAGTGCAATTTCACACCATTTGCCATGTTGATGTTGAGATACAGACCTGTGCAATCTAATCTCCCAAGGAATAGATAGCACCATGTATCACCATCTTTTCCAAAACAGGATTTTTCATAAAGCGATGTTAGAATAGTTACTAAAATGGTCATAAATTATGTTGTTATAGTAAAAGAATACTTTAACTTAAGAAAAAAAACTATACAATATTAAAACATGATATTGTGCTTTAAAAACTAAAAAGGTACATGTAACAAAGAACTTCATTTCGACTTGCTAATTGGTTGTCACTATTAACTATAAGCTTATCTTTAAAGTTTGAGCTTCACTTGGTTTCAAGAATAGTTAAATATTCTCTACTTAACAGGGCCAACCATGTGAAGGTGGAAGCTCATTTGGCCTCCTCCCCCCCCCCCCCCAACATCACTCTAAATTCCCTATTAACATTTAATAACATTCAATTCATCCATTTTTGAAATATAACATTCAATCATTATAATCACATGATTACATTCATTAACACGTAAAATTCATAAACACACAACATTCATGAATAATTCAAAAGTAAATCATTCATGAATAATTCATTAACACAATATTCATTAACACCCAATATTAATGAATAATATTCATTAACACAATATTCATTAACAATATTCAAGAGTAAGTCATTCATGAATAATCATATCTTTTTTGCTTTCTTGTTGTTTCTTTTTTTCATAAAATTTCTAAGAGGAATATCAATGTCCTCGTCATCCCCATTAACATTTAATAACATTCAATTCATCCATTTTTGAAATATAACATTCAATCATTATAATCACATGATAACATTCATTAACACATAAAATTCATAAACACACAACATTCGTGAATAATTCATTAACACACAACATTCAAGAGTAAGTCATTCCTAAATAATTCATTAACACCCAACATTAATGAATAATATTCATTAACACAATATTCATTAACAATATTCAAGAGTAAGTCATTCATGAATAATCATTTCTTTTTTTCATAAAATTTCTAAGAGGAATATCAATGTCCTTGTCATCCCCCTCCTGTACTGGTTCTAACACATGTCTCCTCCTCATCTGTTTAGGAACATCATGAGGCCGTTGCACCAAAGGAGGGTCCACTGCAATAACAAGTACTCCATGAGTTAAATTCGCAACATTTTATATTATTGAATTACGAGTTTTTATTTAAGTAAAAGAACTATAAATCAATAAATTAATTTAAAAGAACAAAACATAGATTTTCTTTACCTGAATGTGCGACATGATCTACTTGCTGATCAGTCTGAACATCCTCCGACACTTGTTCGGCATGACATGATTCTATATCCTCAACACAAAAAGGTTACACCAAGTTCAATTAAAGATGTTAAATTGTATTAATAATTATATAATTAGTTTTAAATGACAAATGAGCACCTCCATTGATAGTACAATGCACATCAGGGGCTTCATGATGCTGCGTATGATCTATGTCACAATTAACAGGTTGCATTGCAATGTCATGCACATTATTATCAAATAAAATTTTGCTCAAGTATTAAATTTCTAATATATATGTTGGCATATTTACTTGTGCACATGATGCAGGAGACTGTTTGGTTGGGGCAATGGAAGTTTTCCATAGGCATTTAGCCACCGCTGCATAGCCTTGCTTGAAGGCAATATTTTTGTGTTCTTTTGTGGCCTCTAGATTAAAATCAGCGCCCTACATTTTTTTATTAATTAACAAAATTAATTGCATTTTATAAATAATTTTTCTTTGAAATTCATTTATTGCTACTTACAATGTGTGCTTTGATTTTCGAATATCCCCCAGAGCCAAGTCTGTGCTGCCTAACCTTTTCCAGCCTCACCTCTGTTGCCTTTGATGTGTCCTGCAACCTATGAAAAGTTTGAAATATGTTAGATGATATAGATATAAAGATCAGTACTAAATAGTGGATTATTATATGGTATGAAGGTTTTAGCATGAAGTAGCATGTTCCACCAAAAATATGAAAAAAGGGAAGAAATTATAGCATCATACCTTTAATTGACATGTGTAATCATGTTATTTATCCATGGAGTTCATGCTAAGTATTTATCCATATTCTGACATGCCTCTCCATAAAATTACACATCAATTTTGACAATCTATATTATCCATTGTCACACAAAGTAAACGATAAGCTAAAAGTTGAAACAGCTAGTAGATTTTATAGATTAAATTTTTATCCCTATGTTCCACACTCAAAGTGTTTTTATCCCCAAGGCTACAACAGGTATAAACTTGAGGGCGAATGTCAAATTTTAGATTGTTTTAGTAGCATTCCTTTTTACTCGTAGCTAAAAAGTAAGTATTTTTTTTGTTTTCAATTTAAAAGACATCACCTTTGTGCATCAAGTGCTTCTTTAGCCTCCACACTGCATGGAACTAATTTTATAAATGGTGGTTGTAACTGAAACAAAATCCCCACTAATTTGCTAAGATAACTAGCAACTAACAGGAACTACCTAGCATTGTTCCAGTAGAAGACTCACGACTTAAGACTTGTCTTAATCTATGTTTATTTTGATTGCTTCTAGCAGTGGAGCACCATTCATAATGTTTGAGAAGATAAAAAATGTTACATCATAGTTTGGAGGATGTTTCGTATAGTCTACATCCACAACAAATGATTTCAAAGCTGACACTTGGATAAAAAACTATTTAGATCAACATTATTTATAAGAATGAAATTTGGGTTAGAGTTAAATTCCAAAAAAAAATTCATAACTTTAAATGCTTTCATGCAGATTAAAATAACATAAATGCTTACACTTGTAGGGGACACGACCAATAATGGAGAATGCATGCACAACTCCTCCAAATAAGGAAAGCATTGTAGAACTTTGACATTAGCAAAATCTTCATCATCAGAACAGGTGATTTTCCTTATTGATTTCACTTTTGCAAAATGTTCCAAAAGTTGAGTGTCAGTTTCCAAATAGAGACATTTAGGTAAACAGAAGCTCACCATTATCTTACTGGGCAAACTGCAATCAATAATTCTAATGCTTTCTAAGAGTGGACAATTCACATCCAGTCTCAAAATGATACATCAAATATACAATGAATCTCATGATCAATATAAAGATACAAAAAGGAACAAAAGATATCATAGACCTAACTACAGCCTTCCCCCTCATCACCAGGAGGAGGAGGAGGAGTAACATTTGCATGTGTAGGAGGCACTACACCATTAGAAGCTCAACCATAATCAAAGAAGCTTGAGACATGTTGAGCTAGAGGTATTGCATTTTCATAAACTACATAATAATGAGCAGCCCGAGAGGTATGATGATAGGTCTCATCTCGCTCTAACTATAGGTCTTAGGTATGATTACTATATTATATTACAATTATTATATATCATTATATATTACAATTACTGAATATCATTTATCACCTATACTGCTAACACATACAACTATGGTACATGTAGTTGAGCATTACTATATTTTCAAGACATAATATAGCTATATGTGAAGTTATATATCATTGACATGAGCAGCCTGAGAGGTATGATGACAGGTCTCATATCGCTCTAACTCTATCTATCTCTTTAGCTCTATGATCTCAGACCATAGATCTACTATCTCATAGTTCCCCTCTTCTAGCTAGTCATGCATCTCTTACTATAACTTGCACCTGTAACTTGCCCACCTACCTCTGAGAAGTCCTCAATCTCTCCCTCACATGTCATAGAGAATCTTGAGTCTGTGCTAATACATCTCCTATGGGTGAAACCTGTGGAGGCTAATTTGGCATGTCATCATCCCCTCCTCCACCCACATCCTATTGTGGTGGCTCCTCTACCCTATGTCTCCTGGCATCACCTCCTACTACACCCATGGTGCTCATCTCTCTATGAGTTCTCACATGAGTAGGCCTATGTGCCTATTCATTTTTGCTCGATCTAAGATCCAATCTAACAGTATGAGAAGGAATTGTAACAAGAACTACCAGTGGCCATTATAATGGTCTCTCCTCCCTCAAAGTATGTTCTTGTGATTGTTGAACATCAGGGTGTGGTGCTTGACTAACTACCGCTATAGGATTAGTTATATGAGGAAATGAATGTGTGGCCAAATGCTCTATGTACTAGGGAGTGACACCATCATTCACTACATCTAGAAAGTAGTCCCACCTATAAATGGTAAGGCCACTAACATCTTCCATACATCTAATTGGGTCCAATCTAGGAGAACAACCTTTCTTTACCTCCTTGGTGAAGCAGGTGTAACTACAGTACTCCTGTGATATACTGTATTGATATTTGAACTGTCTCTAGACATGGCTTTGCAGAAATCTCTCTATCTTCAATGAAGAATGGCCATTCAGTGGCTAAGATACCAATATGAATCCTAGCTAGGAGAAGACATCATCTTATTGCTCTATGCCTAGCCATGGTCTATAGATAACATACATCATGTCATCCAAATGAAGTCTCAAATAGTTTGTCTTACCTAGTGTAGGTTGGATCATCTCTCCACAATACCAATAAATATAAATCTACAAGGGTTGTTGTCAGTCCTCAAAGATAGGAACATGATTGTTGTCATTAACTTGTGTTTTTGGCATTGAACGCGATGCTTATTACTTTTAGGAGACTGACCATTAGTAAAATTCTTGCAAAGTTTTTCAAAAAAATTGTACTTGTCATTACAATTACTGAATATCATTTATCACCTATACTGCTAACACATACAACTATGGTACATGTAGTTGAGCATTACTATATTTTCAAGACATAATATAGCTATATGTGAAGTTATAAGCGCACTATTTATATCTTATGTAGGATTTATGCCCAGATTGAGATATATACAATTGTGTCAGCATTGAGATTGAGATTTATAAGCAATTGTGTCAGCATATGAATTTAGGATTTATAAGCAGTTGTGTCAATTATATCTTATGTAAGATTTATGCCCAAATTGAGATTGAGATTTATAAGCAATTGTGTCAACATTTGAATTACATACCTTTCATCAATAGATAGATTAAATTGAGCTAGTTGAAATTGTTGATACTGAAGTTGAACCCTAAATTTGCTCATTAATGTACTAGTAGTTAATACTATTGCATACCTTTTCAGATTTGTTGGTGTACTTTCTTCTAGATTTGTTAGTGTACTTTCTTTTGGACGTTCCCTTTTCTGCTTTGCATCCAAAATGAACTCATTCCAGTCCCTCACTAAAACAAAGGGAGGACGCTCGTACTTCAGGTTTAGGACGAGGCTCTTTCTATATGTGTCCCTCACAACCTTAAGATGTCTGGAAGCTTTTTGTAACAATTTCTTATGATAAAAAATATTACTACCAAATTCATGCTCTATACCTTTGATGAGCTCATCTTTTAATTTTTGATCTTGGTAGTTCCACCTTTTAAGAAAAAACACAAAATTGTTAGATATAGCTAGTATAAGAAAAAACCCGAATGAAAGGAAAAATGTTGCACCAATTAATGATATGAAAAAAAAATAGTGAGATAAAATTAGTTCAGTTATGATGTTCCACCTTTTACGTATGGTGGGCCCGAATCTTCACAACATGAGGTCATAAAGCCTCCTATAAAATGTATCATTTCCTGCAAAAAATGTCATGGGATAATTAATAGTAAGAACCATTAAAATGAATCATGTGAAGAATACTTTTTATAGTGAATAACAAATACATAAAATGAGATACATTTCTTCTTTTTAGTGATCTATTTCAGAGTTGGAGGATAAACTTGACCAAAATTGACCAAAAAAGAAGTTTGGAAAAAAAATTAAAATGTCTAAAACCAGTCAAACTCTACCAGGGTTCTGTTGATGATGTTCTAAAACTAAAAAATGTACTGTGACTATATTAATTAGTATACCTTGAAAAAAAATATAGTGCATTATACATATAACTTGCCATGACCTTCATTTTTTGTCATTCTTAATTGATGTTGTCATTGATCATACCTAGGATATTACAGAAAACAAATATTACTAAAATAGACAATGAAGCTGAAAGTGAGCACTCTAAAAGTCTAACAAGCAATAGCAATGATGTGGGAAATCATTGAAAACTAAACATTGAATATGAAAGAAGACTCCCACTTTTGGTTCTCTATACAAAAATTGGTTAGTATCTTCTATTGAAAGCATGAAATTGCAATGTACCGAATTAGTAAACTAGAGAATTACTGGTATAGAAAAAAGGTCATGCATACTATTTATAAAACTTGCAATATTACCTATTTCTTTTGGTCTCCCATCAATGTACATTGCAAATCTTTTACTTTGATCATTTTCTTTCCGTTGTATATAATTAGCTAATACCCCATACCTACGCATAATTTTTTTATATCGAACAATCTGCATCCAATCATTGTAATTGTAACATGGACCGACATACTTGAACAATTTGACAACTTTGTTGTAACCCACCTTTATCCCATCCATGGAAAATAGGCCCAAGCATGTAATGAGGATGGAGCAATGTGATATATCCTCTCATTAACACAAAAATCTGTGTTAATTGGAGGTAGCTCATTGGGTACCCATTCTTTCTCAATGTGTGAGTACCGAAAGGGCACCTTGATGTCACCTTTGGTCTCATCATCATAAGAACTTGACCCCCATTAGCAAGAAAAAATTGCATGCGTTTATCAAATTTTTTCCTATTCTTTTGACCTCTAGTTGATCTCCCTATTTTAGCCGTACTACATGTAGAGCTTTCATCTACCAGTTCCTCATTTCCCTCATTCGATGTAGATAGATCCAACAAGTACCTATTTGGTGGGTCCTGCAATCCATCAAATGGAAAGTGAAAGTGACAAGTATAAAATGTAGTAAGTTGAAAGTGATTATACAATTATATTTCTATACGAACCTTCTTTGTCTATATATACATTATATGATTATATAATATGTCTATTTATAACATACGTGCTCAATGATAAACAAGAAGAATATAAGAAAATTATGTCTATTTATTGACTTATACCTACTGATCCATGTCACTATGCACAATCCACACCAAACGGGTCAAATTTCTTGTAGTCAATTGACTGTTTGCAAAAAGGGTGATAATCAGACACAATATAAACATTGGTAATTATAAATAACATATGTTGTAATCATTAGAAATGAACACAATAAATATGTAATCAAATTTCCTAAATATGTTAATCATTTACTTTAAGTTAGCTAAAAATTACATGATACATATTTGCTACAAATAACTTAGAAGGTTAACCTACAGTTCTTGAAATGCATTCTCTAGAAAACCTGAACGCACCAGAACTTTGATTTTGTGGATATTGCACACCAAATATTGCTCTGAAAGGCCCTATTTTTTATAGCCGAAATGATGATCTCAACCCATTGCTTCTCCAGAGGCCCAGAGAAAAACTAAATTTCCCTTTTGTGTAACCATTCAAGAGATCTATTCTGGTCATAGGGCTCAATAGGCGTTGAGACCACAGGAAACCAGTGTTTTTCATCATAATATCCTCATTGCTATATAATTGAGCTAAGAAAAGATCCTCCAACTTAGCTAGATGAACACTACAATTGTGGAAAGTCAAAAAAAGCGCAAGCTCTATCATTAATTTTACATTCCATTCTTGCAGGAAGCTCAACTATTTTATCATAACTCTGCTTCCACATTGAAACATCCCACAGACACTTTATGCCTTGCTTCTTTTGCATAATTTTCTATTGCTGTCCTAAAAGCTTTAGTTGTGTATACTCTTACTCAAATTACCATTACCCACCCTTAAATTACCATGCTCAAAAACAGTGAGAACCTCCAATTCCGAGTAAAGATTAGACATGGTGCTAATGTGTATGTTCATTTTTTCAACATCATCCCTATCATTGATTAGAACTTGTTTCCAGACAAATTAAGTGGACTACATTACAGGGAAACATATTCGTTTTCTCTATGATAGATTCTTATTAAGGTTGCACAGGGATGAGGTATTTGGGTATTTAGGGTAGGGGTACAACTATTTTTCAAAATAGGGGACAGGAGTACTTTATTACATTAAACTTTATTTTATATAATGTTTGCAAATATAATATATTGTTTTTAGTTTTAGATTTACAAGATGTTTGTAATAAAAATAAATGATAAATATTTAGATACTCAATAGAGAAGGCAGATTTTAAACATGAAATAGAAGATTATAAATCATATAACATTGACATATTGCAAATGATAAAATTTTGTATGAACAATGAAAAAAATTTAGTGTTAATTAGATTTGTATGAAGATTTCAAACTAAATAAGAATTGAATTAAGCTTGATAAACAATAAATCAATACAAAATAAAAATCAAGAAAATTGGTTTAGTGCTTGAATTCATTCTAATGGAAAGGTAAACAAGATATCTTCAACAAACACATGAACACAAATTTGGTACTATTGTTTTCTTCAGTACTAAGGAGCAAAATTGGTTTTGTAGAGTTTATTAAGGATGAAAAGTCCTACATGGATTTTTTTTCATTGTCAGATGAACAATTAATGAAGCTTTTCAGCTTGAAGTTTAGGTCTGTAATTGAAACCTTTGGATCTCGTGATATTCATTTTTGTTGGATTGACATTCCTCCAATTGTTTCTCAAATGAGAGACTGTCCAAATGAAATAAGTTAGGGAAAAATCTTTGAAGTATTCAGAAAAATAGGATGGAGCTTTACAACTTTTGATGTTGTTATTTTGGCTTCAAGATTTATGCCCTTTTCCCTAATCTGGCCTACACTTGCGTATCCTATCATTTCTTCACCACAATGCAACACTCTGGCAGAAGTGGATCTAGAGTTGAAAGATGTTGATGGAAAAGCTTTGGTGTGTAGAACTTGTGAAGTGCAATGGATTGATCTCACTTAGGTCAAAACTCTAAATTTACCTAAAGATGAAAACTTTTACATGGGAGGAATTGATTTTTCTCTCCTGATTCAAAAGCATTTGGGAAAAAATTGTAGTGGTGGTCACATGAAAAATAATTTTATTTTGCCTTTTCTAAAGGAAAAATTCCTAAATTTGAGAAATATCATTTCTAGTTGTGTTTTGCTTTCTGGGATTTCTGGTAAGAAGAAATATAAAATAGATCATAATCATGAACAAAATGAACCTATAGGAAATGTTGTCAAGGAAAAAATGGACAGTGACTTACTTGCTGATGAAGTGCTTATGAGATTACAACAAAAAAGTGGGGAATTTAGGTGTGGAAAGCCTGCTTGGCAGCTGCTTTTGGTGTTTCTTGCATGCAAGAACTTCATGGCATTGGTTAACATTTCTAACAAAAATAAGCATTCTTTTGATGTTGTTCTTGAGCCTTTAACTATGCACACGACTCTTCTTCATGTTTTGGGAGGTAAATTTTCATTTACATCTAACATACCACCGAAGGACACTAGCTTTAGAGGAGATTGTTGTAAACTAGTTTGCACTACAACCCTTGAAATTGAACCAGCGGAACCTAACACTAGTACATTTGACCCCATTTTCTACCATCTATTAAAATGGGGTCAAATTGGTCGAAATAGACAAGGAAAAATGTGTTTCTTTTTAAATCCATGCCCGTGTTGGTCAAAATTTCAAACAACACAGGCTTCATATTGTTTTGAAAATGAAAAAGGTCATGCCCTATTTCATTGTTATGTAATTATTTTTAAAGCGGGAATTCCCTTTGGTTGCAGTTTGGAAGCTCGAAATCTTTGATTTTCTGTAAAAATGGGGAAGAGAAAGTCGTCAAAGAAGGCTCTGCCAAAGAAAAAGTAGGAGAAGCTAGGTATAGTCTTCAACTATCCTTTCTGCAACCATGGCGCTAGCGTCAAGTGCAAAATGTAAGTTTTCCATTCCCTATTTTTTTCTAGCTTTATTTATTTAGCCCTAATTTCTCTGTTAAGGAATTCCATGAGCTTAGGAACCCTGATGTTGTGGATTATATCAAATGAATTTGAATATTTCATGCTATTGAGGTATAGAGCGAGTATTTAGAGTGAGTATTTGTTTTGCAAATATCCATTCCTGAATTGTCAATAACTTGCCCCAAAATCATGTGTGTTCATTGTCTATTTGCCCAGGCAAATGCTTTGCTATCTGTGCCCATCTGCATAGAGATCAATGTTTGAGGTTACAGGATAAAGCTATTATCCCTCAAATAGATAGAACCACATGATTTGACATAGTAAGAGTATGGCTCCCAAAGTGCTGATTATTAAAACAAAGGATTTGAATGGGTGCTTTAGCCCATTTTAAGTAGGCATCTCACACAAAATTTTAAGCATCATAGAAAGAATCCAGCTATAATAAAACTTCTACATGAATTAAATCCCAATAAGTAGTTTGATGTAGATATAAAACCCAATTATACCACACTATTCTCTTTTACTTCTTCCTTAAATATGCTACATGTAATATGCAAACTACTTAATGAGTGTTACAAGTGTAGTTGTTTTTGTATCAAAAGATCGACCTGTCATTGCTTGATACAACTATTAGACTTATTGAACATAAGAGACAATTAAGCCATCTCACAAATTTCAAAAGAAAATGTTGATAGTTAATCCAACAATAAGATGCTGCTCTAACTAAGTTCAAAGAAAAGAAGGTTATTCACGATATTCAAAGAATGAGTTTGATGAGAAAAACAAGTGCAGATATATGAATCTGAAGAACATAGAGTAAATCATACAGGCCTCTAGAAATTCAAGAAATAATATAGCTCACAATTAATATTTTATATCTTCTATACATGCTAGGCTGGAATGCTTTTTCCTTTATGGAATTGTTTTTGGGCTTCTACATGCCTTAAAATTATGTTTACCTATTTCTGAGGATTCTATGAAGCTCAATAATGAGCCTTTCTTCCTGGAGAGAGAAGCCACCACGCTTGAGATCTGGTCTGAGATAGTTGATCCATCTTAGCCTGCAACTCTTTCCACAGCATTGCAACATGTCCCCCAAACATTCATATCAAACATGCACTATTAAGTTGATGAATGAGCTTCCAAACATGCCTTGTTAAGTTGATCAAACACTTAGCAGCTATTTGAAAACTGGATTGTTCTATCATGAACATCTACTACATTGAAAAAAAGTAACACCCAGATCAATAGCGAAGTGGCCACAAAAGACCAATCATTCAATTGATCTACCATGTAGCAACTCATGCCTTTAATGTTTGCAAAATGAATTACTCTATCATCAAGAATGAAGTTTTTTCTAAAAACCTATAAACTGACCTACAATTACCTAAGGATCTTTAAGGAATTCAAAACTAAAACTGGACATGATACAATCATCTTAACATGCTCTTATGCCTATAGCATGTTTCCTTTGACATGATAACTTGCGATGTATTTGGTGTGTGTGTGTATGAAAAATACATAAGAAACAATTGTCATGTTCTAGCATAATCAGACTTAAAACACATTAAAAATTCCTTATTTTAGTAAGGCATTTCATACTCCTCAAACTTCTCCAATTTACCCAACACTATCTGTTCAATGACACCATCCTTGTTAGCAAAAATGTTACTACATGGTGGCCATTACTCAAGGTGGGAACCATATATTTTCAAAAGTTATGAAAAGATCCAAAAATTTATGTTGTGGAAAACATAAAACCTGCTTGCTTGGGAACTGAGCTCCAACAGCCATGACCAAGGGTGGTAACATATTTAACCAATTTTTCATCTTCTTTAGGAGACCACAATCTCCTTCTCACCTTCTATTTGTTGCAGCAAGAATGGTGTCCCATTAATCCCTCTTTCAAAATCCACACTCCCTTAGGCCTTTCAGAGAGAACCAATAAGCTCGAAGCAGCAGACAACCTACGAAAAATACTCCAGTTACTCTTAAGCAGTATTATTAAAGTAGTACAAGTGCCATATATTAATGAGGGTCATGTGCCCTGAGCACTCTATACTCTTAATTATATCCACCTATTAATAATGATTTGCCCCTTTTTTGGAATAAATTCTAGTGAGAAACATAAGTAGGCAAAATAACAAGCATTCCTGCTGGCAACATATTATCCAATCATCTTCCTCACAGCCTAGAAATGCTCAGACTTCCTCTACAGGAAACCACTACAATGGCCCACCAAACCACACTCACCTCATACAACAAGGACTATGAGAGAAACACACATAAGAGAGGCTTAAAATTTATATGCTAAAGTTAGGCCATTGACTTAGCAACAAGTTTCACCTAGCTTAGGATTTGTTATTGCCAAGCTTCTAAGATCTTACTAGCTCACAAGTTTTCAATCAATGGGATATATTCTTTGTAGACTTCTATGATCTCAGTGGCTATAAATTTACAACCTTTGGCATTTAAAATGCTTTTAAAACAAATTTGTTTAAAATCCTTTGTTTCTTGTGGCATGGAAACATGAACTGCCAGTGATGTAAGAAAGGGCAGTGCTAACAATGTGTGAAAGAGACTTGAAAATGGGTATCACCCTTAGAAATGCTTATTGTCCCATTTGTTACGTTTATATATTATATTAATTGTTTACATAGTCATATAGTTTTTTGATGGAGGATTTAGATTACTTATGAATTTGTTTTATAGTTTTTTGATGGAGGATTTAGATTACTTATGAATTTGTTTTGTTATTTGATATGAAGCATCATTTTATATAAATATCTTGTTATTTGAGAGTCAAGAACCTAGCAATACTGAGTTATATCAAAATTGTTCACATAATATTTCTATCTTATCTATCTTGTAAGGATCTTGTTGTTGCTCTTGGTTTTCTTCTGGGATTGGTCAGCTGGTTCTTAGGTCATTGTGCTCTCAAATTTGGCCCCATTGACTATTTGGTCTTGTAGATGTCATTCAAATCTTTAAAGATTTGAATCTTGATGATAAAAACTTAATACTATACATCTCAATTTTGTTTAACTTTCATAATTGAACTAACTACTCGTATGAATGAACACCTATATAAAACTATTTGAATGTTCATAAAGAATTGTAGTTCAAACTCTAGTGTACACCACTAGTATTTGTGAGGGTGTTGCAATTATCTTGGCCAGAGAGCAATCCATTCTAACCATCTTGAATAATTTGAAGCTAATCTTAGAAAAATTAAGTGGACAGTTTAAGGAGTTTTAGGTTTAGGTACTTTGTATAAACAGTAGCAACATCTCCTATTGACTTGGACCTGGTAACTAGGGTTTAAATTCTTGTCTAATGATCAGACTTGTTGGGGTTTCTAATAGTAGATACCCTATGCCTTCCTGGGCTAAATCACCATCTACTCTATTTTGATAAAAGTAAAAAGAAAATGTGCCGACTATTAAAACTCTTGTAAGATGAGTAAATCATTAACCACATGGATTGGGCAAAAAAATGATTACTTTCCCAAATGGAAGTGTTTTGATGTGCGAATACCCATTGTCACGAAACCTCAAACAAGAAAGTGATAGAAATCTGTGGGTGAAAGAGGAAAAAAATGGTAGTAATACCCATTTTTCTTCTGATAATATACAGAGGCAGTTAAGCTTTTGTCACAAATTTTGAAGGGAGTGCTTAGAATTCTCCAGCAACTGAACCGGGACGGAGATGGGCTTCATGGGATTAAGTGGCAGTATTTAGGCTAGATTAGCTTGTGTTTTTAGTTTTTCTACTTTCCTACAGCATCCTCATGCTGAGTCCCTTTTTTAGCAAAAGGAGGGCGGTTACCTTTTTGTTGCCTGCCCAATACCTTGCTCAGGAGTTTAGAACTAGTTTAGAGGTTTTTTTGGCAGAGCCTTTTGGGTTGTAGAGCTTTTGGGCCCAGAATGGAGATGGACTTCATGGGATTAGGTGGTGCTAGTAGCAGTACTAAGATGGAGAGGAAGTGGAATAAACAAGGCCCAAAAAATGAAAGTGATAAAAGCTCGAGCCTTAGTCTTATTCAGGAAGCTTACATCAATAGCATGGAAAGCTTACAACAACAACCATGGATGTGGTCTTTAGCTTTCCTTATCGGGCAAGGCTAAGATTTGTAACATTGAAGATGGCGATCAAGTATCTCTGAATTTGGGGACTAGTGGTTGTTCATTGAGTAGTCATGTTGTCAAGGTTGGAAATGTCACTAGATCTCCTGGTAAGAGTTTCTTTTCCACATATAACCCTGAGAAGAACCCCTCCTTGCTAAGGTTTCATAGTCTCCCCAACAAAAATATTTAGTGTAGAAGTGAGAATCTTCCCCTGAATGGCAAGACTAAAGCTGTCACTATGGTAATGACAGGCAAGCAGCCTGGTGACCTTCCTAAAGATAAAGGTATGCTAATGAGAAAGGATTTCCACAATTTATGATAATTATCTGTAAGAATTTCTCGGATTGATTGTGTTTGGATTTTTGCATTAAATTTTCAAATCACACTCCATGCTCCATCATCAGAATTTTTCCTTCTCTCTTGCTTTGCTTCATCTTGATGATGATGGATCATCGGGATTTCTTCTTGCATTCTCTTACTTTGCTTCCATCTTCATCAGGATTTTTCCTTGCTTTCTTACTTTGCTTCATTCTGATGATGGATCACAAAGTGTGATTCCAAATGTTAATACACAAATCTAAACACCATCAATCCCAAAAATTATTGCAGATAAAGATATGTCATTCAATTACTTTTGGCAAAAGTGGATCATTTAATGTATTCCATTTTTCCATTTTGTTTTCCCTGAATCTAACTTCAAGATTAATGAAATTCTCCTAACAATACCAGCCAATTTTTTTTTGGTTTAACTTGTATCTACAATTTCAAGTTCTTTCTCTCAATTATCTATATTGATCTGAATATAATGTTGAGGTTGTAGTACCTATGCCAAACATGGTCATCGAGTGGTTAAATTGGACCAAGGCTTTTGCATTGCAATAGCTCATGGATATGGAAAATGAAGAGGAAGAAAGACCTACTAAGAGGAAATTTGACTAGTTGGTAAGGTCTAGTGTAAAGTCCATTCTACATGCAGATGCTTTTAAATCAAGCAAGAGAAGTCCAATTGCTTCTTAGGTAGTTAGTTCTTCCCCAAATTTTAGTTTTTATGTTGTGACAACTCTTATTCTCACTTGCCAATGATAACCTGATCTCCTTCAAGTTGAATAAATTGATTTCACCTATAGATTGTTGTAGTGATATTCTTGCATCAAATCCATTCAGTTCTATCGCCTTGCTTTCTCTCCCTCTCTATACATGTAAAAGCTAATTATTAATTTTCTTTAAGTTAATCTCGTGATGAATAAACATAGTACAATTTCATTCTTGAAAGACTTTTGTATTGCTTACTGCCTTAGCACGATATTTGAAGAATCATTTAGAGATGCTAATGCCCTTGCTCAAAAATCTCTATGATTACTAAAAATTCTTGATTGGATCTAATACTTTCAACTCTTTAATGAAC
The DNA here is from genome assembly GCA_028749045.1 of Cupressus sempervirens. Lineage (NCBI taxonomy): Eukaryota > Viridiplantae > Streptophyta > Pinopsida > Cupressales > Cupressaceae > Cupressus > Cupressus sempervirens. The sequence continues at coordinate 657,000,588 of CM053784.1, forward strand.
CTAGACTAGCCAGTTGTGTGATGCCTTCTTCCCTTTATCTTCAAAGAATAGCTCAGTATCATATTTTACTACCCCAACCTACAAGTTAGTTTTCAATGTTTACCTAAGCTTCTAGTTTTTTTTTGGCTAAAAACACCATCCTTCATTGAAGAAGTCATTAGTCAAGATTAAGAAACAAGAAGATTTCCACAATCCATATGAAACTGCCAAATTTTATGCTTCTAAATTCAATTGATGCTTTCTTTCTCTTATCCAGATGTTTGATGAGAGAATGTAATTTGAAAAGTTGATGCAAAATAAAACACACAATCAAATCCTGAAACATAAAATTTGATAGTCTAGATTCTTCAGTCCAAGATAGGAAAGTCATTTCATTACTATATGAATCTGTATAAACAACATCCATGATAGCATAAACTTTTATACATCCATGATAGCATAAAATTTCATGTTCTAATAAAATATGATTCACGATACTTTGGTAAAGATCACTATAAAGATTCCAAGTTCCTTCTTACAATCATTAGAAGCATATTCCTACAATGTTCCTTTGTAAGAGAAGGAATAACTCTACTCATTTCTTTCCATTAAAGTAAAGTATTGGGCATATCTTTTTTCTAGTGTTAGTAGGGATATTTTTCCAAACGAATGGAAGGTATTCAATATCTTTTACTCTCTTTTTGACATGTCTCTTTTTTTCTCCTCTTTTAATGGAGGCTACAACTTTTTCTATGGAACCAATTCCTATTAACCATGACAAGAATAATTCTCTTTTTGCCTTATCCAGTCCTATGATTAACGTCTTTGGTATTATTTACTGTGTGTTAAAAGGAATTGGCAGGCAAGTGTTTAGCTATGATTGTTGAAAGATTCAATATGTATGAAGATTTTTTTACTTAAAAACACAAAAGTTATTCTATTTCAATGACTCTCTATATATTATAACATGAAATGTTTTTGCATTTGACTATGAGCTTGTTTTATAAATACTCAGGGTTAACTCCATTAACTACCATAATGAATTGATAGCAAAGAAGAGAATTTCTCTTAATATCCAAGTGAGATAGGTTATCCTGTCAGCCTGTGAGGTTTTATGAGTAAACAGAGAAAAGTTGGATTAATCTAAAGGAAGCAATTACCAAGTGATTACCAAACATCAGCAAGGACTGTTGTGTAGGAGGCAACATCTTTTGCATGATATATGTTGGGAGCTTTTCGCAGATGCAACTGATACTCTCCTCTAACCAAAGATGTCTTAGGCAAGGTTGTTAGGGTTGTAAACATATCTAGAGGGGAGGAATGCAGCTACTGGCTACACAACTATGAAACCTTGCTTTGTAAGGCCTTCTCGGGATGTATAAAGTTTTACTACAATTGGAAGAGAGATTTCTTGGTAGTGGAGCCAAAAAGACAAGGATAATAAAATGTGTATCATCTAATATCTCACTAAGAAATTGACTTCAACAGATTGCTGGTATTCTGATTAAGAAGAAGCTAAACAAGGAAGCATTAAACTGATAGAAGAAGCAGTCCTTGAACTCTGCAAATTTTTGAAGATTAAACCATGTATATTCAGTGTGATGAGAATCAGATATGATATTATTGGTGTCAACGCATATTGCTTACAGGAAATGGTTCTTCTATCAGAACTAATGGGTATTAGACAAAGGCCATTAGGGAGATGGGCTGCAAAGATAGAAGACAACAGTCAAAAGATCAGTCTGTGGTTGGGCACCTTTGACACTACAAAGGATGAAGCAGCCTACCTTTTGAGGGGCAAAGAGAATGCCAGGATGCTTCTCCTCAAGTTCAAGGATGCCCATGCCAGAAACAAGACTATCAACTCTAATTCAAGTCCCAATTTTCTCGCTGATTCTGAGCCAAATTGTCTCAGGAGTCATTTCATACAGTCAAAAGTCAAGCTAGGAACATAGTATCTCAGCTCTAATGCCCATGTCCAAAATGTTGAACTTACCTTCAGAGAAGTCCTCTTGCATTGGAAGTAGGATTTCTATCCTGACAAACATGCACATTACTCCAAGTAAGTCCATGGGTGAGGGGAAGTTCGAAGGTAAAGACAATGACTCAATTGGTTTTTCTCACAACTTTGTACAACAAAGACATAGTAATGGTGAAAGACAATGGCTGTAAACGTTAGTGAACCATAATTTGGTAAACTTTTAGTTTTCCATTCCCTGTCTCTCTTCTATTTAAAAATGTTCTTTGTTTTGATTTACAGTTCCAATGCACAATGATATTCAATATTCTTGGTTCATGGTTAAAGTGTTTGATAGTGAAAACTTGTAGTGACCAAACAAGTATATCTCATGACTCTTGACAAGTTCTTTTTATAATTTAGGCATTGTGTATGAACTATTATCACTTTGTCCTCTATAAGTTTAAATAACTCTTTCTTCTATTATCTAAGCCACGTATTGTGTCTAATCTATTATTGTTTTGTGCTTTATAAGTTGAAATAGTTCTTTCTCCTCTATATAATCTTGTGTTTACACATTTTCTTTATATTTTTAATATTGTGTTAAATAAGCCTATCAAAATAGGGTCACCCTATTCCATCCCATACCCTACTTTGACATAAAATCTTGGCATATTATTAATAGCTCTTTACAGTACTCAAAGGTTTGCATAATTAAATTGGAAAGAGACATAATACCTCCATCCCACTTATTGGATTCTTTATAATGATATTGTTTTGATCATCTATTGATGCATTAAATTTTTTTACCAATTACTTCTCAGTAATAGAAAATAGCTTATTTCTGCCTTTAAAGTTTGTATGGGGTGCAAGAGCAGCATTGTCCATTTCTTTAATTACCTTGTTGAAAAGTTCTCTCAGCTACTTTCAACAGTATGGATGCTTGTACTTTTTCAAATTGTAGAAACAAAGGATTAAGCAAGGACACTAAACTAATTTTGGAGATTGAAGCATGTACTATATATGTATTCTATATAATTACTATGAAATCTCATGTTTTAGAGTCATGTCTTGCAATTATATAGGACTGTATGAGATGATTGGTGTAATTGAATGTAAGAACTGCCTGTAGCTTGAAGAATACGAGTCACCCTTTAATGCAAGAGAATTAGTCTTCCCATTGTGGGAAGCTATTTTCTTATCATGATATCGTTGGCTACTAATTTAGTGTTGTTTACCACATATATAGAATTGTTTAGTGTAGGGCATTAATTGTGTTGGCCACTAGCATTTCTCAATGCCATTCTCCTAATTAAAAGAACTTAGCTAGGGCATAATATTTGCATGCTGTTCTAATGATATATTGTAGCTCATTTGATGAATACAAGCAAGTGAACACAAGGTTTTTTATTTCCTTATGAAGCACTATATGCTTTGTTATTTGTAAAATAATTCGCACCTTTTGATTCATCTATTTGATTATGTTTACATTATTGCTTCGCATTTTCCCTCGTAAATATGGAAGTATTTGTTCAATTATTTTTAAAGCTTCAAATCTTTGGTCAATCAAACTGAGTTTCCTTGTACATGATTACAGAATTCTAGAATTCATTTTTTCTTTCCAAAAATGAGAAGTTTGAGATCATGATTTTTGAATCACTTTAAGTGTAGTTTTATTGGATATAGGAGACATAGACTTGATGAGATGTGTGTACAAATATTTCCATAGTACTCAAGGACCATGATACAATCCTGGATACTTAGAGGTAAAAACTTAATATCTGACATCTTCGATTCTGAGAGTGGCTAATATTCAAGGACAAAGATCAATATACTGGGAAGATAAAATGCTCTTATATCAAATATTTGAAAAATAATGCATGTAAAAGTTTATAGCAAGAAATTTTTTAAGGAAATTTACAACATCTAATGTTTGATCTCTTATCACTATTGAAGCTTGAAGTTCAAGAAAAATGAATGATCTTGTGTAGGATGGATCCATAAACTAAAATTGATCATTCTCTACCCTATTTAAATGTGAAGTGAAGTCTTTTCAGTAGAATTACATAATGAATTATCCCAATTTTATTCTTTGATAGTTAAATTTGGCTCATTTCTAAACAATGCTTAACATAAATTACTTTGACAGGTCCCTTTCACAGCGCATATTGATCATGGAACTAAAAAGCATGACTTGATTGAGACTTTGGAGATGATATGTTATATGCAATGGTATCACAAATTTTTTCATATTTAAAACATCTCTCAGTATCTGAATAAATGATTTAGTGACCTTATAGAAAGAAACGATTCATATAGTAGCATGCTTGTGCTGTCACGTATTCCATGGTGAGATCATTATAGTTGCTGCATTTTTTTCTTACAATGTAATTATGTCCATCATAACTTATGAAGGCTTTTGGAGGTATCAGAAATAAATCCTTACAATACAGTGAATGATTATCTCTATATGTGCAAAAACATTCATAGGCATGCTGTTGTGTATGTGATTGTTTATTAGGGTGTTGACTCTATAATGGTAGATGGTTCACATCTATCTTTCAGTGACAATATTTCATATACTAAATACACAACAACCATGGCCCATGCAAAGAACATTACAGTGGAAGCTAAACTATGGCGACTATCATTTTTCATACATTATAATTATTATTAGTAAATATGAGTCAGCCTACATTTGTCAGTAGATGTTTTGAGTTTTAATATCTGGTATTCTATCTTGTAGAGAATATCTTGGATGTTCAATTGACAAAATCAGCAATCTCAGGAAAAGTATGGAGGTTAAGGTACTTATTATCTCTTGAAAATTTTAATTAATGATATTTGTTTATTTGTAAAAAATGATGTGTTTTAACTAGGAAATGTATTTGATAGACCTGGGTTTCACAATCCAGATAAAAGGTGGCTGTGATATCTAGAAAACATCCGATATGAATTACTTATCTTTTGTACAATCACCTTTTCTGGTTTAGAATATGTCTCATTGGTTGTTAGTTGTTCACAGTGACACTGTGTAGATCTATTCTGATGGATCTTAATGTGTTTAGTTTACCTTATGAAAACCTTCTCTGCTCAAATATACAAATGATTCCTTGTATTTTAGGACTTAAATATCAATCTAGATAGGGATATAGAGTATGTGTTGTGCTTTATTAGGCATCTACCAGAAGGTTATGGTCTATTTTTTTAGCCTCAATATTTTACATACATAAAACACTTGCTATGTAGAATATTCTTGAACTCCAACCTATCTCATCTTGGATAAGTAAACTTTTTGTTTTTATTTCACTAATTAGATATGGCTAAGTTGTGATATGTCAAGATAGTTTCGTCCATCTTCCAATATTTTGTCTTCCATACAAATAAGCTCTTATGCTAAATGTTTTGGCATAATTAGATTTTTCTATATCCAAAACATTGATGCTAAAAAAACATACACGATCTAAACCAGAACTTTCTCAATTTAATTTCAATGGATTGTGGAAATCATATAACACTGAGATACTAGCAGAGTTATTTTGGTTTAGAAGAAGATTTTTTTAAATAAAAAAATGAGTACATTATAATACCATGCTTATATCTTGAAATGCATATGGGACAAAGAGAACCCATTGCTCTTAATGATCAAGGTATCAGATAAAAAATAATAAGTTTTACATCTTTTAATGGTATAAAATCCAGAAGAAAACTGCAGAATTGAAATAGGGATAATACCCCATATAAAAACTAATACTTCCAGTACTATATCTTAATATATCTGCATTGAATTTTTTTTGCAAAGCTAAAGATAGTAGACAACTAATATTCAACCCACTCCAGAAGTCTTTTAGTGATGGACTAATGGTAGTTGGTTCAATAAAGAACCCACAAATTTACTATAGCAAACAAAAACATTGTCAAAATACTAGTATGCTGTAGAGATCCTTAGCCTTGAGAAGGTAGTGCGAGCAACTGCATCATCTACTAATTTCTCCAAACTTCTTAGCTAGTTATTCATTATTTTCACTTATCTAAACAAGTGCTCAATTATCATGTTCATCCCTTTGGATAACTCTAATGATTCCAAACATTGTGAGTACTCCCCAATATTAACTGCTTGTTTATTAAAACCATTATGCCTTAACCATGCTCATTGAACACAATAGTTGTCCTGGTGCCCTGCATACTTAAACATTGTTTAGGCTTGCATTAAAAACTCTAAATTTTGTTCATAGCATGATATTATAGATTCTAATGGATTTTATGACCTATAGACTATTTTTAACAATATAAACATCATTACAAGATGGCTAGTGTTTTCCAAAACCAAGTGGAAACATAGGGGACTTCCAAAACATCTTCCCAAGGTTGTGCTGTAACAATTATTTGTCAAGATTGAGAAAATTTGATTGGTTATGGCTAGGGAATATTTCTTAACCATCATCACATATAAGAAACCCAATTTAGACCAATTTTTTGTAATTCTGTCAACTAAGTTGAAATATATCTTCGTTATCTAAGACATCCTTGTGACCCTCCTTTTGTTCTGTGCAATAAAGATGCATCTTCTTTTAATCCTCTATTTTTCACATGGCCTTGCAGGGCTCTTCTCCAATGCGGTCTCATGTGTGCAAGCACTTGTCATTATGGTAACCATTCACTCTGTGTCAAACAAGTTTGATGTAACAAGCCTAAATTATAAAGGCAATGTAATAGAGGTTAAGGCACTATAAGGTCAAAATGTACCTAGGAGGCTCATAAGGGTTCAATTTGTTAATCCTAGTTTAGTTTAGGTGGCCCTGACCCTTATGGAAGTGGCCCCCCTCCTCCCATAGGGCCTTCTAGGCCATTTCCCAATCTGCCCCAAGCTGCTCAATAGCCTTATCAATAGGAATAGGCTGCAACAGCACCAGTAGAGTCCTTTTCTCCACAGTTCCTTTTGCCAGTTGAATTTGGCAGTGGGGCTAAACCTATTATTGAAGCTGGAGTTGGTGAAGTTGTGGAAAAGATGGAGCATGTCACTTTGTAGGCTCCTTCAGGCCTTGATATGCCTGGGCCATCTGAGATTGTAGCAGTTGGAACAACAACATTGTCAAGCAAGGGAGTGTGATTCCCATTGCTATGGAACTTAAGTGATTTAGTCTAGACTAATTTTTTTAATGTTTAGAACGCATAGTGAATAATAAAGGAGGGAATTGAACCCTCCTTGAGGCTCACACTTGTTGAGGTCCACTTCAACAATGGCCCTTCCTGTGAAATTATTGTCTAAAACCTTTCTAATGAGATAATGTGTTATGAGCTCTTCATCAGTGGGATGGATTGTTAATCTAAGAGGTAGTTATGCATCACCCATATCATGACTGTAACTAAAGTTAAGAGCCTCTATTATTGAATTCTCTTCCCTATCACCCATATTCATTTCCTTTGCTATTCATGCTTCACATGGGAGTCTTTTTATATGATGATTTATCATCAATCATGTCCATTCTCTACCAAAAAATTCATATTCTACAAATTCAAGATGCTGGAAATTTTGTGGATATGTAGGCCATTGGAACATACTGTAGGGAGGATGATGAACTTATTCCCAACTATCAGACTCAGGCAAGTGATACAAATTTTAGAATCTTAGCATATGGTTGTTCAAATTCTGTATCTCCTAAATGATTTCCTTTTAGCGTATAACTTGTTGTGCATAGTTACCAAGTTTTCTTATTGTATTAGGCATATTAATGAAGAAGCATATTAGTTACTGTCAATATTTTTTAGGCATTCTATAAAAGAGTTCACATGCCTTGCGTATGATATGAGATTTTGCATGCATCCTGCACTCTCTCATCCGGCTGATGATGGATTGCGGAGAGTGATCTGAAATGATGACGCTAAAAAAACACAATCAAATCCATAATGAACTTGCATTACAAATGGATTGTCAAAATCTGATATTGTTGATTTTGCATGCATGTCTACCAGGACAATCACAACTTAAACATATATATGTTTAAGTTGTGATTGTCCTGGTAGACATGCATGCAAAATCAACAATATCAGATTTCCACAATCCATTTGTAATGCAAGTTCATTTTGGATTTGATTGTTTTTTTTTTAGCATCATCGTTTCAGATCACTCTCCGTAATCCATCATCAGCTGGATGAGAGAGTGCAGGATGCATGCAAAATCTCATATCATATGCAAGGCATAAGAACTGTTTTATAGAATGCCTAAAAAAAATGTACACCCAGGCGTTGGTAGAAATTTCTACCTCATTGGTTAAAATTTCTACCTTCAATGGTCAAAATTTTTGACCTTCATTGGTCAAAATTTCTACATTCAATGGTCAAAATTTTTGACCTTCATTGGTTGAAATTTCTACCTTCAATGGTCAAAATTTGTGACCTTCATTGGTCAAAATTTCTACCTTTCTTGGTCAAGATTTTCTACCTTCTTTGGTCGAAATTTCTACCTTTATTGGTCAAAATTTTGACCTTTCTTGGCCAATATTTTCTACCTACATTGGTCAAATTTTCTACCTTTATTGGTCAAAAATTTCTTCCTTATTTGGTCAAAATTTTGACCAATTCCTAACAAAACTTGCACAATGGCTATGGAAGTTTTTCGACCAAAGTATTGGTCAAAATTTTGACCAACTAGCAGGTTGGTCGAAATTTCGACCGAAAAAATTCTAACTAATGAGTTGGTCGAAGTTTGGTTGAAAAATGGGTCAAAATTTTGACCAATAATGGTAAAAAAATGGCCTCAGATGTAGTAGTGGTAGGCACAATGCCCTTTTTCATTTTGTCATGTTCAACTAGGTGTTGGTCAAAATTTTGACAAACACTATGTGTTGGTCAAAATTTCAACCAACACGGGCATGGATTTTAAAAAAAAAGAGATTTTTCCTTCCATATTACGACCAATCTAAAACATTTTAATAAATGGTCTCAAATTTTGGTCGCAAAATCACCTCAAATGTACTAGTGGGTGTCATCCCCACCCCAATTTTACCTTCTCATTAGAGGGTTTCTGGGTAACCAAATATCTTGTGTCACATATATATTGAATGTTTATTTGATTTCATGCTATGGACAAACATACTTAGTTTGATATTTTAGTTTACATGTAAATTTTGAGATGGATGTGTAGTGGCTGATTTTATGGTTAAAGTTTTGAAGGACTAATTCATCCACCCCCCCCAGAGTTTATTTTTCCTATTGTATTTCTAACAATTAGTATCAGAGCAATTTTCTCTGGAAAGGAAAGCTTTGTAGCTTTGATGAAAGATCTTGAAGATGGAAGTCTACAAGTTGGGAAAGACTATTGAGAATAAAAAGATTGAAATCCAACTTGCCCTACATCAGCTAAATGAAGCAAGAGATGAGTTGAAGCACTCATTAAAGAGAAGGAAAGAGATAGCCATTGAGGAGAATGTCACACATTACCAAGGGGAAGACACTATCAAATTATTTTCAAATGGAAACTCAAGTGAATTTGATGGATCCATTGCAAATTTGATGGAAAAGAATGGTTCCCTATCTGAAGAGGTCATAAATATTAAGATAGAACAAGAAATCTAATCAGTATTTCTATGTGAGGTGACCAAGCAAAAAAAGAATGCTGAGGAAGACAAAGTCATGCTTGAAGATGAAAAAATGATACTGACCAACATACTAGAAGAGAAGACATCAGAGGTAGATAGGATTGCTCACATGCACCTAGAAATAATGAATCAAATGATGACTACCAATCATGAACTAAATGGAAAGGATATTGAGATCACAACCCTAAAATTACAAAATGAACAACCGAGAAATGATCTGAAAAGAGAAAAAGAATTTGTTGAAAGATTCAACAAACCTAGTGAAGCCATCAAGGATTTTGAGAAGCTGATGAGATCTTCTAGATCTAATAATGATACTACTAGATTGGGATACACTAGCAATGAAGAAGAAGAATAATCTAAAAGTGGTGAACAAAAATATAGCAAAGGTAAGAACTACAAACCTACTTGTCATATTGTGAAAAGATAGGTCATACAACAAATGTTTGTAGGAGCAACAATGCAAATCAAAACCCTAAGAAGAAATTCATGTGTAACTGTCATAAGTGTAACAATCAAGGACATTAGGCACATGAATTCAAGACCAAGACTAAAAGAACACATAGAATTGAAGGTTACTGCTACAACTATAAGAAGTATGGACATAGAGCATATGATTGCTGATCCAAGCCTAACTAGTCATCAAACAAGAAAGGTAAGGTAAACCAGACTGACAGATCCTATAATTTAGATTACAATACAAGGTATAATTGTCACTATTGTCAAGAGTATGGACATGTTGCTGAGAATTTCATTAGAACACATTTCAAAAGTGACTACAATAGATGGTTCAATCAAATTACATGTTTTAGTTGTTTGAAGACTGATCACATCTTAGAAATTGTCCAACAAGGTCAAAAGCATCTAGCAGTGAATTCAAAAAAGGCAAATTAAAGGTTGATGTTGAAGAATTCAAAGTGTAGATGAACAAGACATGGAAGAAAAAGGAATATTGCAGCACATCCAGTTTAGATGGGATCACTTCATCCAATGGATCAGTTGATCACACCGTCACCAACTAGGTAATCAAAAGGTATTTGTGTGACATGTGTAGGGTGGGAAGAATCCCTAAAGGAGATGTCCTAGCCCCCAGCAAATAACCATGCAATGGAAACAAAATAACAATGCAATAATTTAAGATTTGATACCAAATTACAATAATTTATTCATAAAATAACTGTTACATGCAATGCGCTAGGCTATAAGGCTTTCTTGGTTACAACCAAATACAAAGCAACTACAATAATAGTTCTGCAAGATCCCTCAAGATCCAATCCAAACACTAGCTAATCTAGATCAACAATTTGGTAGAAACCTCCAAGGAAGATCTCAACTTGTGCTCACAAGCCCACCAAGCAATGTCCTAGTTTTCCAAGCCACAACTACTAGCCCTTCTCAAACTTTATCCAAGGTCCAAGTGTAAACTGCCTCACATTCAATGCTCTATCCACACATTCACAACTCCATCACAATCCTACTGTAAACTACCTCACATTTGGCGCTCTGTCCACAAACTCAAGACAACTCACCCTTTAGCTGCTCCCACACTCACTCCTCCAAATGAATGAATTATTCCATCCATGAATAAATGAATAAAAGACTCCATAAGACTCCTTAATTATACCCAACTAAGTCACAGGTTGGCCACAACACAAATTAAATACCCATACATAAATTAAATGCCAAAAGTTGGCCTCCAATAACAATTAAATGTCCAAAAATTGATACCTGAGAAAAATCATGATATCTCCTAGCCCTAATTGAATTAGAACTTTTTCTTTGAACCAAAGGTATTAATTTAGATCCTCTACAATCCCTTAATCTTTCTAAAGCTGATTCATTAAGGATATATTAAGATTCATCTCGGAAGTCATGCATAGAAACCCATCATGCAAAATGCTAGAAATCAATACTATAGGAGAATTTCCATATCTCTCAATTTATAATGAACTAGGTCTAGAAACCTTAACCAAAGATATTAATCTAGGCCCTCTTCAATCCCTGAACTTTTCATCCTCTAACTAATTTTGGAAAATTAGTTACACAACTTTCAATAGGCACCCAAAAACCAGAAAACGCAATTCCAACAACAAGGTAAAATGGCTCAAACTTCAACTCAATCCATCCAATCTCTATGAAATCATGAGGAAAGGTTCCCAAATTTGTCTCCAACACATCCCTAACCATGAAAATCATAACTCCATCAAAATCCAAGCTCGATGCTCCTGCATTAGACTCCCCAAGTAAATCGAAATGTATGTCCCATACTTTGATGTCCAAAGAAAGATCTACAACCTTCTTCATCTTCACCAAAGGCTTCCACTTCTTCAAAGTCAATAGAAAAAATCTAAAAATCAACCATCTATGCTTCATCCACTGAAACATCAGAATCAAATACATATCATCCACCCAATCAACATGCTCACACCCAAGAACAAATTGAACATAATGCTTCATCAACAAATCCTCATCCACATTAGCAACTAGTGAATCCACACTAGCAACAAAAAACTCCACATCAGTAGCAACATGTAGATCTCCATCAAGACATGCCAAACTCACAACACTAGCAATCTCATTACTCACAACAAGATGCTCTACAACATAGAACTCATCACCAACAACAATCGGATCATCCATGACCAAGTGCTCTGCAATTTCCATGTTAGACTCAGCCAACTTATCATGAAAATCAACCTCTATCATAGTATCAACAAGGTTAGGAATATCTTTAGCAACAACCTCCAGCTGCTCTATAGGTTCTGTATCAGACTCCACAAACTGCTCATCAAAACCAACCTCTTCTACCTTGACCTTGTTATGCCATCTTCTCTCACAAACAAGTCTCTTAACTGGCCAAACAACTCTCTTCTGGATTGGTAGACTCCAGCTCCACAAACATCTATGGAATGCCTTCCTCATCCTATCCTTATCTTGATTAGTCGAACTAGTTTCAAACTGAGTAATAACCTCCTTAGCTTGATCAGCCAAACTAGCTTCATACCAAGCAGACATCTTAGAAAAATTTCTCTCAACCACATCATGGAGATTCACAATCATCTCAAGGCCCAATCCTGTCGAAGCCATCTTCCAAGATCTTTGGAAACCCTCTACAACAAATCCTTCCCATGTTCCTTGTGACAAAACTGAATTATTTGTAAGTTAGATTGCAACCTGTCATCTCGCATGAATAATTAGGAACCAAATCACAAGTATAGGACCACAGATCTGCAATCCACAAACTCTCTACAATCATGCCTCAACAAAATCAATATTCTATCTGTGCATCCATCGATCCATCTGCAAGCCCTCTGCAATTGCAAGCTAGAACCATGATCTGTCACCTTGCAACCAAGAGATCTAGGACTCCAGAAAGAAAATCCATCACTAGATCAAGATCAACTTGGATCTACTTCTCCAACCCAAGTCTTGGTGCAAACTGCCACAACTTCAGTGATTAGTCTAAATGCTAAGGAACAACCTTCACTTTGGTAAACTTCACCCAACCAAAGTCTTGGTACAAACTACCTCACACTTTGACGATCTACTTGTACACTTAGGAATAGCTAAGCTTTGATAAAATTTGCCCCACCAAGGTCCTGGTACAAATTGCCTCACACTTCGATGATTTTCTTGTACACTTAGGAACAATTAAGCTTTGATACCACTTAAATTAGTGCAGGGTAAGGGAAGAATCCCCAAAGGAGATGTCCTAGCCCCTAGAAAATAACCACACAACGAAAATAGAATAACAATGCAAGATCTAATACCAAATTATAATAATTTATTGATAAAATAATTGTTACATGAAATGTGTCAGGTTGTAAGGCCTTACTAGTTATGGTAAAATACAAAAAAATTATAATAAAAATTCTGCAAGATCCCTCAAGATCCAACCCAAACACTAGCTAGTCTAGATCTACACTCTGGTAGAAACCTCCAAGAAAGATCTCAACTTATGCTCACAAGCCCACCAAGAAATCTCCTAGTTTTCCAAGCTGCAACTACTAGAGTCCTTGTCAAACTTTATCCAAGATCCAAGTGTAAACTACCTCACATTCAGTACTCTATCCACGCATTCACAACTCCATCACAATCCTATTGTAAATTGCCTCACATTTGGTGCTTTGTCCACAAACTTAGGAAAACTCGCCCTTCAGCTGCTCCCACACTCACTCCTCTGAATGAATGAATGAACCATTCCATCCATGAATGAATGACTAAAAGACTCCAAAATACCCCTTACTTATACCCAAATAAGCCACATGTTAGCCACAACATTAAATACCCATACATAAATTAAATGCCTAAAGTCGTCCTCCAACAATAATTAAATGTCCAAAAATCAATACCCAAGAAAAATTGCGATATCTCCTAGCTCCGATTGAATTAGAACTTGTGCTTTGAACCAAAGGTATTAATTTAGGTCCTATACAACCCCTTAAGCTCACTAATTATAATTCATTAAGGATATGTTCAGATTCATCTCAGAATCATGCACATAAAGTCATCATGTAAACTGGCAGAAATTGATACTCTAGGAGAATTGCCATATCTCCCAACCTATAATGAATGAGGACTAGAGACCTTAACTAGGGATATTATTCTAGGCTCTATTCAATCCATGAAATTTGCATCCTCTAAATAATTTCAACAATTTAGCTATACAGCTCACAACAGGCACTTAGAAACCATAAAACATAGTTCCAACAACAAGGTAAAATAGCTCAAACTTCAACTCAATCCATCCAATCTCTATGCAATCATGAGAAAAAGTTCTCCAATGTGTCCCAACACATCCCTACCCATGAAAAGCATAACTCCACAAAAATCTAAGCTCGATGCTCCTACATCATTGTGGGACTAATATTTCAAAGTTCAATTATACATCAGTTCCAAGGATTTAGTTCTAAAAAGATCACATATTCTTGAAGATGTATGGTATTGGTTAGAACCTAGAAGAAATCTATAAGTTTTTATGTTGCTACCAAGATTGAAAATATTTCACTATTGTTGCTGAGTGAAAATTTAGTTGATGTCGAGCTATTAAAGGTGATAGTGTTGGCCAAGCTCTCTATGGTTGCTAAGTATGGTAAAAATTACATGGAAGCTGAGTGAGTCAAAATGACTATTGGAACCAAGCTTAGAGCTGTGTAAGTACTAAGCATTTATTGTGAAGTTTCAAGGGTTATATGGTCATTTTTTGACTCATTTACAATCATTCGAGATTAAAGAGAGCACAAAGAGCATAAGGTGACTTGGAGAAACTGATTCAAGCATTTACAAAATGGATTCAATTGCTACTCGCCACCAAATGCTAGATTTTTCAAGGTATTTAATCATGTGTCAAGCTACACTACTTGAATTTATGCAAACCCTAGATAGTTGTAATGACATCTAGCTCTTTTTTTTTTGTGGTTAAGGAAGGAATAGAAGTTTTAAATGTATAGTTGATTAGTAATGAGATTACACAACCACATTTTTGGACAATTCTTGATATTGCATACAAAGGAGACCCGCCTAGTGCATCATATATGATACCACCACAAGTTTAATAATACAAGATGTAAGGTGTTGCTATACTTGTAAGGTAGGTGTTGAGCTATCATTTTGTATGATGCTTAACAATAGGAATCCTTTCAAATTCCTCTCTTGAAAAGTTAATCAAGGATCAACTCCGAGGTTCTGGGCGATCTTGTGACCTATTGGAATCCACTTATTTTTAGATAAATGTATTTGTTCATAGAGAGGACTTTTCTAGTTCTAACCAATTTTGGATAAGATGTTTAATCTGCTTACTATCTCAAAAAGCAACCACAAAAGAGATATCAACTTCTAGAATATTACTTGGGTCCACCAAAACAATATAGAACTCTATTTTTTGACTTGGAATTGCCCATCTAAGGATAATGATGTTGGTTTCCTATGGAAAATTACTCTTCCCCATCTTTGGTGGGGAATTTAGAAAGAAAGAAATAACATAATCTTCAGAAACAAAGAAATTCTTGAGTGGGTGCTTGGCCAAAACATTGTCAGAGCAATAAAGGAAAACTTCAATAGAAAGTGTAATGAAGATTTCCAAATTGACAATCCAATGAATACTAAAGGTTCTAATATAAAGAAAGAAGATCAAAGACTAAATATTAATTGGAAGGCTCCTTCTATGGGATGGATTAAAGGGAATTTTGATGGTGCTGCTAAAGGAAACCCTGGAAAAGTGGGTTGTTGAGGGGTTTTGATGGATCACACTAGTAATATTATAGATGTTATTGCTATACCTATTGGTACTTTTACTAGTAATAAAAATGAGGCTACTATAACTCTTTATATGATGAGGTTAGTAGTGGAAACTAGTTTCTGATACCTTTGGATGGAAGGAGACTCCTTGAATATCATAAATATGCTTAATGGTAAAAGTTTGATTACATGATCTATTGAAGCTAGTGTAATGGAAATTAAATCCTTAATGGATAAATTTGATAGTCTTTTTGTCTCACTCCTTCCATGAAGGAAATGTTGTGGCTGACTGGATTGCTAACCAGGCTGTCCAAGGGGAATGTAAGATGGCTTGGCATGATGACCTAAGCAGGAGTGTGGATTTGGAAGCTCTAATTAATTATGATAGAACTCATGCAACAGAAGGCAAGATTTTCTAAGATTAGCAATTCAATGATAAATGGAAGCAGGGTTACAGAGGATAGTGCTATATTCCCAAGAAAGTACATAAATGTGATTATTATCCTAGCTTGGCATGTAAGTTTTTTAATTAGTGCCTTGGTTGTTTTAATGAAAGCCTTGGCTTTTCTCAAATCTTTACATCTACTTGTCTGCTCAACTTTGGCCTTTCGTAGAGAAATGAAGTTTTTGGAAATGGGTGGGGAACCGAGAAAATAGGAACCAAAGACCTATAAAGCATGGAAGGCCAAAGCCTCTATTTGGTAGATTATGGAGAAGAGTAATGTCACTTCTTACCTAGAGTGCCTTCATGGCTACAAGCCACATGTCACAGAGGCATTCTTCAAAAATTGGATCGAGGATAATGTTTCCATGCATGGGGTAATGGTTCATTTGTCTGAGGATTTCATTGTCAAAATTACATGGCTACCTAAGGAGGGCATAAAATTCAGCAAGGAAACCAATATCTCCAATGTTGCATTTAAGAAATTTCTAAAGATAGAAGAGGAGGAAAAGAATCTGGAGAAGAACGGAGACTTTTACGAGCTGAGTCAAATAAAAGTTATTTGGCAAGACATCCTCTCTTGCATTCGTGAGTACTTAATTTTAGATGTTAAGGCAAAATGAGTTCATAAATTTCATTTTGTGTTCTTGAATCATTTTTGGTAAAAGGATAGGATCTCATTTCCTTTTTATCTGAGGTTCTCTTTGCTTCAAAATCTTCAAGCCCATAGGAAAAAAGATTTCCGTTCGATTTTACATGAAGGGCTAATCCTTTTAATTAAGAATTACTGTAAGAGTAAGGCTATTGTATCTTACCCACCCTCTAAGAAAAAGAGTAGCTCTATTAGTGAAACCTATTCTAGGAAGAGTAAGGGAGAGGAAAGAATTAGTGTGAGAAAGAGGAGTCTGAACCAAGACACACCTTGGAAAAATGCAGAGGAAATTACTAAGTCTTAGAATTTAGACAAAAATGATGATATGAATATGGAGAATGAGGAGAATATGGATATGGAAGACTTTAGTTCAAATCTAGAGGGTTACCCTAGCAGCAAAGGTGAGACTGGTAAGGATGAGGCTAAGGAAAGTTATGATAAAAATATAGGGTCAAAAAATGTTGGAGAAGAGGATAAAAACCAGAGTGAGCAAACCTAGAAAGTGAGGGAGGAAAATTTTGAGGAGGAAATGGTGAAGGAGAAGGATGACCTCACTAGTAAGGGTGCTATGAATGTTGAGGAAGATACAGGGAATGACAAGGATGACTCTAATGGTAAGGAGGCAATGCTTTCTTTCCTTCACACTACCAAGCTCAATGTAGACTCCTCTCTCCAAGGTGACTCCTGGATGTACAATGAGTTAGTGAACCTGAAAAGAAGAATGAGAAAGATGTAGCAAGACTAGGAAGTTAACTGAGCAAAGATCATTCAGCTAGAAGTTTAGGTTGGAAATATCCCAGAGAAGCTAAAGGAATATGAACATAAACTTCATCTTTTGATCAAAGAGAGTGGCAACAAGATGTAATAGGTCGCTTCAAGCATTTGTATGGCTGTTGCTAGCTTAGGGAAGAGAAATAATGAGGAAATCATGTCTCTTGGCGGGCCAAGCATATGAACAAGACAAAGTTCAAGGAGGAAGGTGGCTAAGGAAATTGGGGGATCTATTGTTGACACTATCCAAAACATTGCAGAGGTGGGCAAGGAGGTGGTGAAAATGATCAAGGAGCCACAATAGCTGGTGGTGGTGGTTTTGGTAACTAGTCTCTGATCTGTGGTGGTTCCAATAACTGGTCTTTGGTCTAGGTTTTTTATCTGGTTTTTGTTCCTTTTGTTCAAACTCTAGGTTCCAGGTCCTTGTAAAACTTGGTTTCATTATTTGGTCTTATTTTATGTTTTCAAGTCCCTGTAAAACTTGCTGTATGTTTTATTTTTTGGTATTTTCTATTTTTATGATGAAATGCAATTTTAACAATGCAAGTATATGAATTCTTAATTTAACCAAGTGTTAGAAAATAAAATAATGAAGATAAGTAATGAGATATGAAAGTAAATAACTTGAAAGGGAAATTCATAATGGACATAGATCATGGTAACAATACGTCTGCAAGTTAAATCGTCAAAAAGATCGAGTAGGAAATAGGAGCAACACTTCCTCAAATCTATTGATGCAATCGTTGATGAGAACTTAGTAAAAATTGAAAGATTTTTCACTTCTCATCAAATTGCAAGGCCACAAAAAGTGCACTCATGTGAGACAAGAAGCTATGTTGTAATAATAGGGTGATCTCTTCTCCAACTCGGTACATTAGCAAAATTCATCAACACGTGACAAAAACTAGAACTAAAAGATTGCACAATCAAATCAACACAACAAAGCTATTGGCTCCATTATTATTGATGAAAAAGAATTCACAAAATAAACACACTCCAACAATAATACCTACACTTAGAATGAGAGCATCTATAGCATATATTATTGCATCAAAATAATAGCCTAGAATACGTGTTACATTCCTGAATATATAAGAAATCATCTCCTCAATTTATGTTCAAAGTGAGAGATCTCTTAATGCAAACATATACTTCTAAACTAATAAACAAATCTAATTATATAAAAACTGCCTCTCTAAATGCTGCTAAGAAGGACTTCACCCTTGTTTATATCAATTAATGGGTGCGTGATCTTTTACATGTCTTAAAAAAAAAAAAAAAATTAGATAAGAAGAAGGAAGCTATAAGAGGATTTGAGAGTCACTATAGGCTCTAAAAATAGAAGCTTGACCTTCTCTAAGAAATTGTAGGAGTTAAACTACTGTTAGAATGCATTTTCGGTGCATGGAAAGCTCTAAATTAACTGGCAGTTAACTGTCACTGCACTGTCACTTCTTCAAAATTGTTGGTGCACCTTGGTGATAGGCTCAAAAAATCCAAAACTTTCCCAAGTGTCAAAACTAAAATACTAGCTTCTGGGTTTTTTTTCGCTTTATACCAAAGTGATATTTAGATGTTTTCTCTTGAATTTCTCTATAATCTTTGTTACTTGGGTAGCATCTAGAAAAAAAATCTTCATACTTCTCTTTTACTATAAGCTGATAATCACTAACTTTTGTACACATGGCCACAAAACCTCAAGTTTAGTATCCAGCTCCAATAGTACCTCTTTCATTCTAAATGTTTGTCTAATATCTTCTTCTAACAAAGCATCTTCAAATGTGTTTCAAAATTGTTGGAAAACTGATTGCACTAAAATGAGTTTGTCCTTCGACTCATCTTCAAAAATTTCAAGATAGGAATTGTTGTAATACTTTTCAGCTTCCAAAATATGCTCTTGTGTTTGATCCTTCAACTTTTGTATCCCCTCATTTAATGTCTCCATTTATTTATCACTAGCTGCAATTTTCTCTATCCAATCCTCCAATTTATCAAGCTTTTTTTCCAAGTACACCTCCATGAGCATACAATACCTATGACATTTAATTGATTGAAGCACTTGAAGGTCTTTTCCCCAGGTATGTGTGTCGTCCATAAGCCCAAAATCCTAGTTCAATATAGATACCAGTTTATCTGCACTAGACTAAATATGGTGTAATAGGTTCGAATTAGCCAGTATAATATGTACACCTTTTTCCTCAAAATTGTCATGCCATTTATGACATGTTCCCAAAAATGAATCTATTTGTACACTTCCCTTATCTCTCCTCTCTAACATCATAGCGAGAGTAATCTTTGGGTGATCTTGGAATAAAGGACCTACAATTTCATGAAGATAGCCTCTTAGAAGCTCATTATATTTGTACAACATTATTAATTTAGACTCACTTCCATCTAAATTCTTGAACACCTCTTTGATGCTCATACTAATCATTACTTTAGCCATGTCTACAGTGGGCTTTCCTAATAGGACTTCTTTAATCTGATAGTCCTTAGGAGTTAAATCTTCGGTATCAACATGTGGAGGAGGGATGACTATATGAGCAAGTAAGTCCTAATCTTTATTCTTCATTATGAAGGCTAATTGTTGTACACCACCTATAGGTGCCTTAAGCTTCTTGATCACTTTTATTAGCTCATCCATATTCTCCTCGACAGTCATGTCCAACTACATCTTTTGCTAAACCATAACCTCCCTCTTCATCCATGTTAGTGCAGTACCCATGGGAGACATGTATTTGGCTAAAGAGGAGGTTTACATTGCTGGCCCTTTTCCCTTATCACTCCTTTCTGGAGTCTTCTCCTTCTAAGAGAGATCTACACTAGGAGTCACTGTATCTATTGTAGCCAAAGTCCTTACCTCTATATCCTGAGAAGTTTGCTAAGGTTCTTTGGGTATCTATCCTTGCTCTGATACTTCATTGGGTTGCATCTGTTCGGGCTCTTCTTCATGAACTGCTTGCTCTTGTTCTTCAGTGACATGAGGGAGAGGAGTGTCTGAGCCTTTTTCTAGGAAAGACAAGTCCTAAAATTATGGTGGTGGTGTACTTAGAAACCCTTGTGGTAGAGGTGGCATTTAGTTCCAATCCTCTCCCAAAGGTTGGTTTGTAGGTGTATCTCATATCTTATCACCCACCATTTCATTTCCCATGGGCATAAAATTGAAATCAAAATTTTTGAAGACATCTATTTCTTGCCCTTCTTGCTCATTGATCCACTATTTTTGCTCATCTTCATAAATAGTAACCTAAATAGGTTCCTTAGGAATAAATAGTGGCATCACAATGGAGCTTCTTCTTCTTATTTCTTGAGTAGCCCTAGCCAAGTGAGTCCTTTGAGTTAAAGGAAGATTATCCTCTTCTAATTCATCATCTTCTTTGTTAGCTTTAGAAATTGTATTTGGAATTGATGGAATCAGAATAAATTTCTTTTGTAATCTCCCTCTTTGTGTCCTTTTCATAGTAGGCCCAACCTTAGCCTTCTTAGTAGCTAAAGGAGTGGCTTCTTCCTCTTGACTAGGTGGTGACACCTCTTGTACTTCCTACTCTAGTTCTTGTTCCTATTCTTATTCAGGTGGGGGCACTTGTGTAGTATCTTGAGCCTGAGCTACCTCTTCATCTTGAGGCTCTTTAGTTTGGGGCTCATCTTGATTTGGAGAATCTCTTTTACTCTTATTCTTTCCTTTATCTACTCTAAAGTACCCAACATCCCTGTCATGTTGATATACCATTTCTGGCCTAACTGGAGATTGAGTAGGGAAAGTTGGTACTATAACTTTTTCACCTTTACCCTTAATTGGGCATGTTGTAGCTTGAAAGGTAACAACCTATGGAATTGGGTCAAGGCTAAAAGGCTTCTTGATCCATTCCCTCATTAACTAAATTATTTACCTATTCCTATGGTTAATATTTGTATTCTCATCCCTATCAATCTTTAATTCATAATTGGCCTATCATATATCTTGTCGTGGTTATACTAGGGATCCAAAACATCTTGAGTGTCTTGCTGAATAGCCTTGAGTGGGACCTTTATTTTTAAGGTTCTTCCTACTAGATATAGATTCATCCTACAATAATCCCTTATTCAGATATCATAGTCATCTATCACATTCATCCAATGATCTTCTATGACATCTTCATGCACAAATTGCTTCCCTGCAAAATACGAAACTCTTCCAATATTATCAAAATAAGGGTGAGTGGAGTTTTAATCTTCCAAGAGATATTGATCCCACTTTGAGTCAATGATCATAATATCTTTCTTTTGCTTTACCTCAAATGCACCTATAGTAATAAGCCATACCCATGTCTTCTTATGCTATTTTTTCATTGTCATATGTAGATGTGAGTTGTCTTGCAATCTTCAATAAGATGAGCCTATCCAATGGATACCTCAGGAGTTTCTTCATATTCACCACACTTCCAACTACCCTTAAGTAAGTGAATGTTTTGAACTAGATGTAGTAGGCACCAATCTTAGTGATCCTTGATGTTGCCTCTACTGACATCCCTTTAGCATAATCACCCTCTATAAATTGAATGATTTCAAATATAAAAGCATCATTCACTATTCAAAATTCCTTTCTTTGATATGAGATCTTCTTATTTACCAAATGAGGGTATGCTGCATAGGGCCAAGCATTGGCATCTTGCATGCTTCCTTTCTTATACACTCCTGGGTAATTAGTTGTACTTACCACTAATAAGTACACCAAATATGATGTCATGTAAAACCTGGGGTCATCTTTAACTCCTACTAGTTGTTCATCTAAGTTTTCACTCAGTATTGTGGCCCCCTCAATTGGAATTTTGATTGTTATGATAGTCTCTATGAAATGGACCATCCAAATGCGAAGATGCCCAATTGCCAATAGACCCATAATTCTATTCAAGAGTACAATAGTATATCTGATGTCATCCTTCATATATCTCCTAGTCATGTCTACCTTTTAGGTTCTGCATCCAATCGGTGTTCTATCAATAAAAAATGATGATTGTATGATCTCTATGGCCTTCTTGTCATTCTCCCTATACCATCTTTCTGCTTGATGATAAGTTATCTTCACTTATTGATCAACTCTAAGGAGATGGAATACTTTCTTAATATTCTTAGGTCTATGGTCTAGGACTATCTCCCCTATGAAACTTTTAGCAACTCTTTCTTCGAACACATAGTTTTTGGCTAGATTCATAATGAGCTTAGAAGATTGTATGAATGTGTGATGTGATGTAACATTCAACGACTCTGATCTGATAAGTGTTGACACAGTCAGGGACTTCTCTTTAGGCTTATTGAAGAGTATAAGGAATGTATTCTAGTCTATCTATCCCAACTCAGTATCTCTGATCTCTAAATGAACACCTTGAAATGGTGATTTCTTTGGTGCACCTTGAAACTTGAAGACAAAGAGTTTTGGAGCAATCTTTTTAACAAGAAATGATGATGAGGAAGCCATTTTATCTACACAAAATAAAAAATCATTAGTCTAGAGAAGTGAAAATAAAACCCAAAACAAATCCTAATTGCCAAAAAATCAAACCCAGAATACTAAAACCTAGTAAAACCACTTAAAATCCCCCTTAATAGCTTAGGAAAGCAATTTAGAGCAACTTGCACACCTTGATAGGTGCACTAGGTGCACTTATGCATAGTTTCACACCCTAATGGAGTGTGCACATGCACGTGTACTACTACATACATTTCTTGCAAGTTTGAAAAAGGGGGACAAAGTAGTTTATACTCAACTAAGGGTGCACACATGCACACCTTGATGGGGTGTGCATTTGTGCACCCTTACTTTGTCTTCATGCTAAGGGTAAAAAAATGGTGTGTAGATGTGCACCTTGAGAAGGTGCACATCTATGCACCATTATCTTAGGAGTCTTTGTCTTAGATTTGGAGTTTGAAAGGTGTGCACATGCACACCTTCCACTTAGGTGTTGTTGTTTTTTTAGGTTTTTGCATTTTGTCACAAAGGTGCCCACATGTGCACCTTGGATAGGTGCACATGTGTGCACCTTGGATAGGTGCACATGTGTGCACCTTTGGTGTCTTAACAATTTTTTGTTTCTGTGTTTGTAGGATGGATTACACACCTTGAAGGGTGCATACGTGCAGTTCTCAAGGGAGTGTGGAGAATAATGAGGAAGGGGAAGGGGGTCCCAGGATTTTATAGGCCCAAGATAGTATGCACCCTTTGGAGGTGCACACCTATGTAGGTGAGTAGATGCACATCTCCAAAGGAGTAAAGTGTGTGCTTGCATAATTAGTGCACCTACAGACTCCGAGAGGGTGTGCTAGTGTGTATTTAGCACTAAGAAACCTCCAATTTCTCAAAATTTCTCTATTATAATATCTAAGTTTCTTAGTTAAAGGACTAGGGCTTGACCTAGACTCTAGGTGGAGCTCCAAAAATGATCCCAGGCCCTAGACTAAGGGTTTGGGAGACAATTTTTTTTTACTACAGATCCCCATTTCTAGGAGAAATAGGGCATGCATTGTGAAACCACAATAGTAAGGAGTATAGGAGACATGCAAATCAAATACTTGTATGGAGAATTATATGAAAACAGAGTGCTAAAAGAGGAAAACAAAATTGTAGAGAGTAAAGGGTTAACCTATGCCCTAGATTTTCCTAACGTATTCAAGATAGAGTGGATTAAGATAGTTCTTAGCATAATACATGACAACTCTATATCCAAAACTTAGCCAATTTCCTTAAGACCACTAACCTCTTCCAAAATCTTCTAATCCTTCTTTAATTTTAATTAAAGGCTAATCCCATCATTTCCTACCCCTAATCCCAACTCAAAATATTTAATCAAGATTAAATATTAATCCTCATGTTTATTAAAAATATTTTAATAAATATCTGCTCAACCCAAACCCTTGAAATAAATAAAACTTTATTTATTTCCTAAACATCTAATTTATCCTCATCCTAAGAAGTTCTAGACTCTTCTAGAAAGTCTTCATCCTCATCCTAGGAAGTTCTAGACTATTCTAGAAAGTCTTTATCCTCATCCAAAATCTAGACTCTTTTAGAAGATGTCTTTAAACCTAATCCTAATCCCCTCCTAACCTTGTCACATTCCCTAAACATGGGTTAAGAATTACTAACCCAAGCCAAAGTTAATAAATATCTCCTCCTTCACCCACCCTCATTAAATGCCATCCACTTGCCTATCCCTAAGCTAATCCTAAACCATCCTAATCCATCCTCTTATCATTTGCACAAGCCTAAGCAAGCTTAAAACCTTCCTAATCAAGTCCAAGTCGAAATTGCTCTCATCACTCTCAAAATATCTCAACCATAAAACTTTATGAAGTCCACTAGGCCATAAATGACTCTTCCAAGCCCTTTTATTGCTCTTACAAGTCAGTATGAGGGTCTTTATGAAGATTTTATCCCTTGAGCCTCCTTTGTTGACTCATCCTTCCCCTTTCCTCCATCCTCTCACCATGTGACATGTGTCACTCCTTGATTGGCTATAAGGAAGCACAATCCATGTGCTCTCCTCTCATGCAATCTAAGCCCTCCATGAGCTTTTTCCCATCTTTGCATCCTAGCCCTTGATCCCTCAAGCCCTTTGCCTATTTAAGGAATCCTCTCCCAAGACATTTTAACACAATCCATGAAGTAAAGTTATAATGCTATTTTGAGAGAGAAATCCATACTAAAGCCATCTATCCACACCAAAAATCCACAATCATCCATTGAAGCCTTTGGAAGCATATTGAGCATACATCCTATCCATTTAGATAAAGCTACTCAACAAGAGAGCTTCTTATTGAGAGAGTCCATTAATGGCTCATATTCTCAATTGAGAGCTCATCTTAGTCTATCTTGAAGTTTATGAATTTTGTTTAGTTTGTAGAAGCTTTATTTAAATTTGGTTTCTATTAGAATACTAACATTGCTCATATACATTTTGGCACGCCCGGTGGGACCCCTCATGGGTCATCTTCATTAGCTTTTTTAGTCAAGTTTTGTATGTCATTTGCTGATTTTGGCTAATTTTGCTTGTTTTTGTGATTGGTAGGATTGTATAAATTGGTTTTGTAGGTCCACATGAGCATGAAGAAGACAAAGGAACTCATAGTCTATCTCATAGTATTTGCAAATTTTTCAAGCTTAGAGGTGGACAAAGCACTTGGAATTCTTCTTCCTCTTCTTGTTTATATTCTTCTTATTCCATCTACTACTTCTTCTTCTTCTTGTGGGAGATCTTGGCCATTTTTTTTTTTAAGGAAGCAAAATCATACACACTTCTTTTTAGTGCTTAAAATGAACCCCCAAATCATACTTAAATCTATTAAAAAATTAAAAATTTGCAAAAAAGAAAAAATCTTTTAACAAGTGAAACTAAACCAATCTAATCATTTGCATCCTTGCAACATCAAGGTTTTAGATGCATTCATGCAAAGTTAGGAACACTTCATTTTTGGGAATTTAAAAAGAACTTCAAGTTTCCATTTCAAAAGGTTCAAAATCAACACTAAGTGCACACTAAAATCTAAATCAAACTCAAAGCATCAATCAAGGATAAAATGAACCTCATTTGCAAATATGTTAAAGTTCTTTTAAAAATTTCATGAAAACTAAGAGTCCTAAATGGTTTCCAAAATTTTCCTAAAAAGCTTTGTTATTTGTTCCAAACAAATGTCTTGTTGCAAAATCTTGAATGCTTCTTAGGTTTTTCATGCATCAAAACAATCTAGGAATATCATTTTTGGGCTTAAAACATGCAAACTAGAACACAAAATCTTGAATGAAAAGCAAAGTCCAAAGAGTCATTTTCACTTTTGAATCCAAAAACAATCTTGAATGATCTAAGGTTAAAACAAAGCAATTCAAAGTTCTTAAAACAACACACAAAATCTCAATCTTGAAATCTCAAAGGAAAAAACTTGAATGTTTAATCACTTGTCTTTGAATGCATGTTGCTAAAATCACTCTTGAGTGCCATGGATTAAAATCAAAGTTTGTTTTTTTTATGAATGCATGATTAAAACAACAAATCCAATCTTGAATGCCATAGATAAAATAATCATCTTTTGGAGCATAAAAAGAATCTATATTTTTGTAATCTTTTAAGTTATAAAAACAAATAAAGACGCTTTGAGTAAGTTTGTAGTTGGACTCACCCTCTTTAATCACCCATCAATTTAACCATTGGTTGCAATCTTAGCGCCATCTATGGGGATGGGTCTACCTAAGAGGGTGTTAAGTGCTCCATACAAATCAAACTCCACTCACTTGGGTTTTTAGTGGTTTTTCTAAGTTAGAAAATTCCTTGAATGCGCATTAATCTAGCTCACACTTCATTTGGGCATAAAAATTGGACAAATCTTGACGTGGAGGGCCTCCGAGCGTGCGCTTGAAATTGAATCTCACACACCTTTGTTTTGGGCTTAAAATAAACTCACACTCAATCTTGAATTCCTTAAAGAAAAATCAATCGATACTTGACATGGAGGGCCTCCGGGCACACGGGTTTACCTTCTTGTTGACCCTAACTCTTTTTCTTGTTCGCATTCTTCGATCAATTTTATTTTTGTCGACGCTTCAAAGTTGGAATAAACATTTTATCTTAAACATGAGTGCTTGCAAAGTCTAGATCAGAAAACTTAAGCGTTAGTTGGTAAAAGAACAAGCGTGTTTTTTAGCCCAAGATCATCCAAGTCTTCTCTCCCCTTTTCGTCTTTCAAGGCCATCTTGGGTGCATAAGATTAGGATCAAAAATCTTGTCTTAGCTTTTTAGGAGGCCTGCTTGGGGATTTCATCACCCCTTGGGATGACCTCAACTCCAGCGTTCTGGCAGAGTATAAAGATCAGGAGGTGAATTCAAAGACACCTCTCTTGGGATCAAAATTTTGTCACTCAGGCTAAGCCTCAAGGAACTTTATACCCTTGAGAAGTGAAAGAGGAGAAGTGGGTTACTGCTCCTCTTGGCTGTATGACATCTTTTTGGTTTCATCTACGGATTTGGGCCTCACATACCTTGCGTATATCGAGGACTTCCTAGCTAAACCAAATTTCATCCTTGTAGAACGCTTCCTAGGATGTTGGTGTGTTTGACGTGCTTACTGAAAACTTTTTTCTGCTTTTTTGTTCATAGCTTTTGAATGAATGTTTGCCAATTTTGGTCAAAATCCCTAAAAAGTAGAAATCTCCCAGCTCAAGGCATACTTAGCGTAGTCACTGCCTTATCAGAAAATTATCCAAGCTCCCTCACTGCAACCGAATCTATCTAGTTCTTTGCCTTAGAACAATCCCAAATCCAAAGTCCATCCAAATCATCCCCCTAGCCAGATAGCAACCCAATCCAAAATCACCCAAGCCTTTAAAGAGTTGTTGTCACTTTGCTAGATTTTGCTATCCAATCAATCCTACCAATCAACCAATCTCACCAAGGTTATCCCTTTGACAGAGCATTGTCTAGGGTAATCCAGCTTTGTCACTTGTATCCCTCATCACCTTGAGCTAAAGGTTGGGATCCACAAGTGGTCAATCTCGTGTCATGCCATAGGATCACTAGTCTATTCTTAAGTTGACACAATCACCATGAATCCTGCACATAGGAAAGCAAAACTCTCACTTTTTTATAGCATACCCTTGAAGTCTTCCACCCAGAAGAAAGCCAAAAATCTCTAGCCAATCCTCCTTAGGTCTGTCATACAGCTTTGACTCTCCCTAAGAAATCTTTCATCAGCCAATCCAAAATCTATGCTTTATCCAAATCCAACCATGAGCTTCCATGTTCATCCATATGCAAGACCCCATCCCCATCAAACTCGTCATCAAAGCATGAAGTACCAATCCTATCATGATGTGTTTGGTCGCATTGTCCTTGCTCTCGCCACCTCCTATTCCAATGATGATGAAAATCTTGTTGAGTATGATGGGTATATTGAAAGCCTTAGAAACATTCGCCCAAGCATCCCCCAAAATCCAAGAGTTATTCCAAACTATCTAGTCATGCCATCCGATATTCTAGCCTCCCCTCCATCACCCCATCAACCAAGCTTCCAATCTTCCACCCCCATCACACTAGCTATTCCTGTCAATCCACCTCCACCTTCGACACACGAGTCTCCAAGGAATCTCCTAGAGGAAATACAAGAAAAGTTGCCTCCAACAGTCGATAAGCCATGTCATCTAATCCAACCATGTGAAGTAGTCAGTGATGAAGCTTCCCCATCTATAATATCACCTCCATCTCCCATAGCTATCATCCCCATCCCATCCATCAAATTGCTTAAAATCCTTCCACTTCCCGCAAGCATCAAAATCCCACCACCTATCAAATCCCTCCAAATCCTATCCACATCACCTCCAAGCATTTCCCAAATCTCTCGTAATGACCCTTATGCATCCATCTTCTACTCACCCATCTCCACTACTGAATCTCCCATCTATCCATCCATTGCCTTTGAAGAATCCATCCCTTCACCTCCTATCACACCATCCACTCCAAACCAATCCTATCAAGATCCTGCCCAAAAGCATGTTGACATCCCCCAAAGCATAAATGAAGATATCATCATACCATGTCTTCCATCCATAGTGCAGTCACCATCTCCTCCATCTCCAAAACCTCAAGCCATATCTCCTCCAGTACAAGATATCTTGTCATCCCACCAGCTACATCAAGATCCTATCCTTCCATCTCCCCCACTCCATGCTTCCATCTTACCACCTATCCAAGCTATTCCACCATCTATAATCTACCCTCTTGGTTCACTTACATTCATCCATGGTGGCCCTCTCTCAGTAGAAGAATTAAGAACAGTATCTCCCCATTGCAATACACCTAATAAATCACTTCTACCATTTTTTGCAAGCAAAAAGTTTCCTCAGCTTGTTCAAATGCTCAATCAATGGCATTATCAAGGTCAAGGTTTAGGACCACAAGAGCAAGGAATCAGAGAACCTATTATTGCACAAAAAAATCTAGGATTTCATGGTCTTGGATATGTATCCAAAGGCTCACCATCTAAAGGTGTTGGTACACCACACCCCCAAACCAAGCCTATCTCCAAGCCCACCATGCCAGCCTCCCATCACTCCTTCAAGAAATCTTATGTCATCCCCCCTCCACCATCTTTGCAACCCAAAACAACCTACCATATCCCCCCTTCATCTGCTAAATCCATTTTGGGTCCCTATGTCCCAAAATCTACCATCCTCCATCCTCCTATCAGCCATCATAAAAATCCTATTCCATCCATTTCTATGCAAGATCAACAAAGGCACATATTAGGGCACATCATCCATCATCATCCCCCTACATGCTCTTTCATATCCTCTCCATCTCACAAAGCTTCTCCTAACCATCTTCCCAAAGCTTACCACAACAATGTAAATGCCAACTTCAAAATGCATAAAGCTAAAAATCCACATCCTAGGCAATCATATGTCTATTCTAAAAGACATACTCCAAAAAGGCAAAATCCAATCAATGAATGCAAAACAATGCAAAAGCCTATGAAAAGAAAATCCAAAACCTTGTGGATCCCCAAGAAAAAAGTTGAAACCCAATGCATAATGGCATCCACCATTGCTAATCCCCCATCTAGTGACTCATGTCCCCCATCTCCTAACTCCATCTTGGGTGCCTATATCCCCAAGCATGCTTCCACAAATCCTCCATCACGCTCGCATCTACCATCTATCCCCCATATGCTCTTTTCACACCCGTTCCAACATGTGCCAATGTTGCTCTTGCAAGCATCCCCATCTCATGCTCATTTCTAGCATTTTCATCCCTCCATCTCCTACCATCAATCCCATCTAATCCGATCTATTGCATAAATCACACATCCGGTGTACCAACAGCTAGCAACAAAATTGAACATTCCAACAGCCAGTGAAAAATCCCAAAAAAGCCAAAATAGCTAAAGAAAGCCAAAATCATTCCAGCTAAGTCCAAAGTCAAAAAGTCAAAAAAGAAAAGAAAAATAAAGCGTCCACTGGTGAAAACTTGGCAATTCAAGCGCCTTGGACAAGTACCGTGATGAAAACTTGGCAAACAAGCGTCATGCGTAATCCCGCCATCCCCAACTTAGCCTATCACCCTTTGGTCATCTCTTGACATCCAACTCCATCTTCCAATCTATCCACCTATCCTCCACCCTCCATCTTCCATCTCACAGCATCCACTTATCTCCTGCAGCTTCAGCCAACCATCCCAGCTATCATCCATCTCCCTAGCCCCTTCAGCTTTTTCCATCCTAGCTTCAATCCTATCACATCCATCATAAGACCTCCTTCTGCATGTTATCTTCTAATTGGGGGCACTATATTCCTTGGAGATCTTGTCTTGTCCATCCTCCCTTATCATTGGTATCTAGCTCTAGGCTATCCTCATGCAAACCCAATGTCATCTCTTTATATCCATCATAATCCTAGCTATCTACCATCCTATCCAGCCATCTCATCCTGCTCCTCTTGCTATCCTTGGTCACAAAATCTCTCATCATCATTGGATGCATCCTGCCAAATCCATATCTTTTGCTATCACCCCACCCTTAGCTTTCGCATCTTGCACAACATCGAACCATCCCGCTATCCTATCATCCTGAGCTTTTGCCTGCTTGTAACTATCTTGGTCTGTTAGCTTGTACCATATCTTGATTAGCTCACTTGTAAATATCTTGGTCTGTCAGCTTGTACATCCTCTTTAGCTTAGTACCATTGCATCTATCCAGCGTTAATGTCAGTTCATCCTTGATCAGCATCTTGCACCCATCGCACATCTTGGTTAGCTATTCCAATGCATCCTTTAGCTAGATTTCCTATCACCAAAGTGTTATCTTTCTTAGTTCAACTTGCTAGATGCATCACTCATCCAAATCCACCAGCTTAGGTGCTCTCTGATAGGTCTTTGCGGGATATAGCTTTCCTCATGTTTGATCTTGGTCCGTTAGTACCTCATCCTACCCATCTCATTGGAAAATGGTTCTCTTTTGGATTTTCACTTTCTTTTGATTTGGACTCTTCCCTATTGGGTCTTGAAATATCTTTTCCAAGCAATCTCCTTGTTCCCTCCTCAAGGTTGCCACGATCTTCCATATCATGGTATACTGTGAATGGGGCAATCAGAGCGTAAGGTCTTGATCATGTCTTTTGCTTGTTTTCTTTTTTGCTTGTGGGTTACCCAGTGTCATTTCCACATTGCTTCCTCTGGGATTCATGTGTGATACTGGGGCAATCCTTGTGTGTTTGTTTTGAGTTAGTCTGTCAGTCCTCTGGACAGTTGGTGAAAAGGCCTTGATGTTCTTGGTAACCTTGGCAATTAACCAACAGTCCTATAGAAAATCTAGTGCTCAACTACATGGTGGTACTTCTCTTTGAAGTATCCCCCCCGCTCAAAAAGCTTCAATGGTTTTCCTTCATCTCCATTATCCCCCATCCATATCCAGCATCCGTCTCTCCTACCCCAGCCTATGCATCAATATCTCTTTGAATCACTCCTCAGCTTTAGCTTTAGGGATCCACAATCCTAGTCTTAGGGATCCACCAATCCAAATCAATCCACCAAGCCTAATCTTTTGAGATCCACAATCCTAGTCCTAGGGATCTCCGAAACCCATCTTTCGCCAATCTTACTCTTTGAAATCCTGTTGCATCAACTTTTTTAATCCCCTCATCCATCTCCCCATCCTGGATTCCTTTTATAGCGCTCCGCTCCTTCATCCTCTGCAATCCCTGAGATCTTAAGCTTGCTTCCTCTTGTGCCTCTGATTCTCCCTTTATCATTCTCCCGTAGTGAGAGTTTGAGCTAAACAAACCTCTTCTCTTAAGCAAATCTGAGTCTTCTTGCTCATCTCAGATTCTTGTACTTTTCAAGAAGTCGTCGAGCCTCACTTTCTCTCCCCACCGCCTTCTTGAGGGGGCATCTCATAGTCCATTCTCTCCTCTTCTGCTCTAGCCTTGGGCATCTTATTTTCTTATCTTTGATGTCATGCCAATTGTGGCATCACATAAAAGAGGGGAAAATGTAGACACCTAAAAAAACCTTTAAAAAATAAAGTATTTTTATTTTCTAAAAAATTCCTGATGACATCATCATTTATTAATTAAATAATTATTTAATTTATTTATTTATTTTTATGCCATTAAATCCTTTTATCTTAATTAAAAATATTTAATTAAGAAATCCCTCCCAAAAATGTTTAAATCTTATTTAAACATTATTTCCTTATTTATTAATTATTTAATTAATAAATTGACCAAAAATCCTAAAATAAATAAAAAAAATTATTTTTTGCCCAAAATTTAGCCAATTTCCTTAAGACCACTAACCTCTTCCAAAATCTTCTAATCCTTCTTTAATTTTAATTAAAGGCTAATCCCATCATTTCGTACCCCTAATCCCAACTCAAAATATTTAATCAAGATTAAATATTAATCCTCATGTTTATTAAAAATATTTTAATAAATATCTCCTCAACCCAAACCTTTGAAATAAATAAAACTTTATTTATTTCCTAAACATCTAATTTATCCTCATCCTAAGAAGTTCTAGACTCTTCTAGAAAGTCTTCATCCTCATCCTAGGAAGTTCTAGACTATTCTAGAAAGTCTTTATCCTCATCCAAAATCTAGACTCTTCTTGAAGATGTCTTTAAACCTAATCCTAATCCCCTCCTAACCTTGTCACATTCCCTAAACATGGGTTAAGAATTACTAACCCAAGCCAAAGTTAATAAATATCTCCTCCTTCACCCACCCTCATTAAATGCCATACACTTGCCTATCCCTAAGCTAATCCTAATACTTGGGCCTAGGATTGTAATATCCCACATACTAATTTGAATTGGTTTGTAGAAAAGAAGTCTTTTGTCCCATGCAGAAGTATATGGATTTTTGATAGAGGAAAACTAGTAATGCTGAGTGTTTTCTTAAAGTTTCATCTTTTTGAAACTATGGTAAGATGTCGTAGTCAAGTAACCAAGGTTTTGAGAAGGATAATGAATGAACGTGGTAAGATAATAGCCCTCTCAATAGTAACATCATCCTTTAAACAAATTTTCAAGATATCATAGCCTGATGCTAGGGTAATAGAAATGTGTGGGGTCCTGTGCATAGTTTTTGAGGAAGGTGAAGAAGATTTCATACTCACTGGTATGGTCTTTCTTGTCTTTTCTTAGCATGCACCTTTTTTGTATCAATGGATAGAAAATTTTGGTCAAAAGGTGGTTAAGAAAGCAAACGTGGCTGGGAATCAGAAGTTACCCGTTTTGTTATATTTGACAGCCACATTGCCTCCCTACTCAAAGGTTGTGCACTATGTAATTTTTCCACTATTTCTAAAGCCTAGCATGATCAGTGAAGAGTAGGAAGTAAAGATGAATTTCACAAAGTAGTTATCTTGACAAAACCCAAGGTTGAGGATAGAGTGCAATCATCAGAATAGATTTTGTTAGAGACAAGCTTAGCAATTACATATACGACAAAATCACCATTGGAGCAAAATCAATGAAAGGAGGTGATAGATAGAAGCCCGCAAGAGAATGTGTGATTGGAATAACTTCCTGTTAGTCTTTTTCTTTTTGACAGATGTCTGTGTCTTCCTCTTGTAAAGGACACCTATCATTTTCTCTTAGCCTGAAGCTTGTTGCATCTCACACTATATAAGTGAGATTCCAGGGCTAGAGAAAGGGTCTGCATTCTATTTGTCTAAGTGATACTTAGTCTGTCTTTGGTCCATTTTTTTGGAACAAATTGGTGGTGTATTTTCTCTGTCAGATCTTGAGAATACATGAATATATAATGATCTGTGTTTTTGCTAAAGGTCATTCTAAGTCTACTGTAAATTGTATACAATTTTCAAGGAAAATGAATACAAATTATGAACTATCCCCGTATCAGTTCTTTCAAAATCTTGTCTCCTTTTAATTACTTGGTTATCTTGATATTGTATAAGTAAAGGCTTGTGCAATTGAATGCAACCTAGCTAGGTTGTATATCTATTTATCATTGCTGTTAATTCAATGGATTAAGTAAAAACTTTGGTAAATGTGATAAGGTTGTTGTAGTAGTGGAAAGGGTTTTGAATGATAAATTCTAATAAGAATTGCTGATAAAAAATTTTGTAAGGCAACAAATTAAATCTAATAATTTTCTATAGACTCTGAACCCCAATGGATTAGGCATTGATCAAAATTTGATCTAGCTGAAAGAGAAATATGTCACAAATGGTTGTCAAAAATGCAACATCAAATCAATTTTTACTTTTATTTCTTGAAGATTTTCAAAGTTGGCCACTACTTGTCTGCATGGAATAGTTTAGCTTCAGTTAGCCACTATTGCTAAGAACACCTGCAGATCTATAGAAGAATTTTTGGTCATATCTGTTATAATGGGATGTGTTTATCAAGTTATCATGAATTGTGTATGTATTTGAGGATTTGAGATGAGAATCAAAATGAAACTAAACATAATCCTCATACAGTTTTCACAGTCTTGAATCATCCCTGGGTATACCCACCCTAGTTTTGCAGAGCCAGAAGAGTAGAAAACCACCCTTGGTTTTGCTGAAGTTGGGTCCAAATGCTTTGCACATGCAATTGTTAATAAGAATTGGCTAGTCTTTAGATTGTGTGAGTACTGTCATCTTGGTATTAAGCATTTTGTTGCTTAGTAGTTTTAAAACACCAACAGGATGACCATAGACACAATCACTAATCTTGTCATTGCATTTGTAGTAAGAGTAATTGCACATAAGTTCTTTCAATCTAGAAAATTGAATAGTATACCATGTATAGCTATGAATTTAGGCTATAAGATGGTAAAGAAGGACCATTCTTATGATAGACCAAAAGAAAAACAAAAAGTGCACAATGCAAATTTGGTTCAATACTTGTTTGTATATTTTTCTACGTGTATAACACTTTTGCATCATTTGGAAAAATTTCTTGAAAGACCAAAAGGTCTATTGTAGTGTAGATTGGAGAATACATAGAGCAACCTGGAGATCATTTTGAGACTGTAATGACAAGTTATTATGAAGACTTTAAGAAGTTAATGAAACAAAGATAGATAATACCAATGTCACTAGTAGAGAAACATTACAATGATGTTTGTTTTCTAGTTGATGCTGATTTCACTTATGTTCAAGTTGATGTTCCAAGGGTTAGATGGCTTAGGCCATTGCCTTATGAAATTAATGTGGATGACACATCTGCAACCATCACTGCTTTACTAGCAAAGGAATTAGATAAGAAGGCTATTGCATTTGGAAACTATGATGTGGCCAAGTCTAAAATCATAATGAACTTGAAGATAACTTTTGTGATGAGGAAGAAGAAAAAAATTGTGAAAAAACTCAAGGAACAATTTGGTGAAGAGGTAGAAGGAGATGAAGAAGAATAGGATAATGAAGATGATGAATAAGATACACCTACCCAAGCATCACTTTCTCTCACATAGGGTCAAGGTGAGGATCAAGGAGAAGAAGAAGTAGAATTTGATGAAGGTGTCAAGGGAGAATAATCTAATGAAGCACTTATTGCTATAAAAAAAGAAAAAGAGAAAAGAAAATAAGCCAACAATAAGAAAACCTAAGAAAGTTGTGAAACCTTCACAAAAAAACCCTATAGTTCTTATCACCGGTGCTAGCACAAGAGATACTTCTAAGAAGACTCAAGAAGTTGAGAAGCCTAAAGGCAAGAGAGCTAGTGCAACTACCAAGGAAGATGAACCTAAGCATAGACAAAGGAGGAAATATATAGCTTCAGGAGAGGACTAAGTTAGATGACAATAGCTAATTCAAAGTGGTAAGTCACAATCCCTCTTCTGATTTGGACAACTTGTGTGATAATATAAAAAACAATGTTGATTTATCAGGGTTCACACATATTGAGTTTGATAAAATTGGAAAGGCAGAAATGAATAAAGTAGAAGAATCTATGTATGTCATGATGGAAAATTTTATGAGCACTTCAATTGAGATTGCCAACTCTTTACCCAAAAGTCTATATGACACAATTAAGCAAAGGTGGCAATACAATCTCACAACTGAAAAGAATATGAGAGAGATTACTCTAGCAAGAGTAATGACACACTTGGACACATCTAAATTGAAAATAGATATTAATAAGTATAAAGGGAGATTTTCTCCAAAATATAGAGCCTTTAACATTTTACAGAATAATATTGAAGATGTTGTCCAAAAAACCACCTAGCTATAGAAAGTGATATATGGGGTGAGAACAGATGAATCAAACAAACAGACACCTATGGAGTTAGGTGAAGAAAAAGTTGAACAAGAGGTAGATGAGATAAAAAGGATGAATCTGTAAGGGAAGGACATAAGGAAGGTATTGTGAAAGACGTTGATACAGAGGGTATTGCTGAGGAAGAGAAACAACAAGATTAAAATGTACTAGAGGTACATATGCCGAGTGCTAGTCCCCTTCATGTGCACAAAGTGAATCAACTAGTAGAAACAATAGAGATCAAGGATGTCTCTAACAAAACCACTCAGAACATCAATCCATTAATAGAGGAGGATATGAAGAAGATATTTATTGATTCCACCACTAAGGCAAAACTATGCAGCCATCTTGTATTGGGGAGTGTGGATGAGATTGAGAAGGTAGAATTGGCATCTATAGGGAAGAAAACTCAAGAATTATCCATTGCCCCCATCACTCTATAAAAGTGCAACCTATAATTCCTACTGTAGTATATCAAAGGAAGGACACAATGACATCACATGTCAGTACATTGGTGCAAAATGTTTTAGTAGAAGCAGTTTCAATAGTTGAAAAAGATGGGACACCAGTCCAAATAGGTCAAGAGGGTAGTCTTGCACCTACAACACAAGCACAAGGTGAAAAAAAGATCACCCAAAGCAAGAAGGATATGACTAAAGATTTAGTCTTGACTATGAAATTGAAGGAGCATTTAGCAATTGAGACACTAGTTACCCTATCAAATACTGCTACTCCTATTCCTAGTCAAGCACTTCATAGGCTGAGTATAGAAGCTACACCATTTTAGTCATCAAGGCCTAGTCCTAGTAGATCTAAGGTTGATGAGGTTACATCTTATGGTGATATCAAAGTAGATGAGGTGATTGAACTTCCAAATATTGCATCAATCACCATAGAGAAAATGAACATATTGTAGGATGCTCTAGCCAAAAAAAAAAATCAATAACTGCTCAGAAGGGAACATAGGTAGAAACAAGAACTACATGACATCAAAGACATCTTTCTTGATGCTTTTTGCCTACCTACACCTAATGAAGAAAAGCCAATCATTGAGAAGTTGGAAAACATTGTGGAGAAGATAACTGATGAAGACCTGGACACGAATGTAAAATTACTAGAATGGTCTAAGAAGAAATTTCAAGCCAAGGTAAATGAAAAGATATCTAGTGCCATTGCACTACATCAGGTTGAGTTAGCAAAGAAAATTGATGATGTAAAGAATGTGTTGGAGTACATTTTATCTCTTTACACCAATTTGTGTGATCTAACTCTATTCACACAAGAAGTGCAGAGACACATTGACCACCTAGAGGGAGATTTGAAATCAACGAGTAAAATCCTACAAAAATCTCTTGGTCAAAGTCAGTCTCATTTTAGAAATTTTTTTTGAGCACAAGGTCAATTAGCAAAATTATAAGCTCAAGATGCCAACATTTAGGCTACACTAGTCAACATCCAATACATGTTGACCCCTCACATGGAGGTGTTGCACAAGGAACTAGCATATGTAGAAACATTGATGAAGAAATATCCCTATCTTTCTACTCATGAAGGCCTAGTTAACCTTGATCCTAAGTTAGATATTCAAACCAAATCTCTAGAGGTATTGTGTGACAACTGGGATGCTACATTGAAGCTTATAATGGAGGTACATAAATCATTTGTGGACAAACACACTATTCATGTACCACCCATGACATAAGTGTCAAAAATGGGGAGACTAGATTTTGAAAAAGACAAAGAAAAAAGGGGAGAATGAATAAGTTTTGGGGGAGATGAAACTAAGGGGGAGTTAGTACAAAAAGAGAGCCAATACAATGCATAGTAGTACAATAGTTTTACTCAACAAGAGTTTTCAGTTTTAGAAAAGAACAATCAACTCAGGGGGAGTTATAAAATTTTGAAGGTATGACTGATAAGTCACAAGTTTTGCAAAAAATTGAATTTTTGAAATTTTGTATGTAAGTCGAGTACTGAATAGAGATTATTTGAGTTATGCTTGTAAGTTAAGGTTATTTATGCATGACCAAGTGTTTTTTTTCCACTCATGTTAAAGGGGGAGATTGTTAATCTTAGATTGGTTTTGACATATGAGTAACAATACACTTAAGTCATTTACTAGATAAAACTTAGCTCATGCCAAAGAAGTAATGTATGCCGAGCATAAGTTGTCAAATAGTGTATGCCAAAAAAGATATATAGTATGTGCCAAGAAAATGGTAAGTGCCAAATCACTCAAGTGTCAAGCAAACAGTTGATGCCAAGTGATTAATGAATAGACATGTCCCTTGAAGGGTCATGTCTCTTCATGGGCTTATTCTCAATATAAATGAAATGATATTGCTTGTGATTTCTATATTTTTCAAATACAACAATCTACCTCAATTTATATTTAGAATAATCCTATGAAGAGACATGTCCCTTGAAGGGACAGGACTATTCATTAATATTTATATATAATAAACTCATTATATATCCCATTTATAATTATTCATAGGTTTATCTAACTAAATCTATAAAACATTAACACTCCCTCTTAGCTAGGGAGGGTAAACATATGATAAATATTACACCATTGGTAATATTAGGAAATCACATCAAGGATACATTTGATCATAAGACTTCCATTATGCAATATCATATGGGTATTGGCCTATCATAATATCAAAACATGATATTTTCCCAAATACGCTTTTGATATCATACTAGGTAACATGCGTATTGGAATATTAGAACATCAATCAAATGATATTCACCAATTACTTAGAGTAATGGCCTATTGGAACATAATTTAAATGATATTCACCAAGTACTCTAAGCAATGGCCTATTAGTACATCAACTAAATGATATTCACCAAGTACTCAATGTGGTAATGACCTATCAGAATATGAAGGCAATATATTCACCAAGTATCTATCATATATCTCTACAAACAACTTATAGATAGTCAATTTAATGACATCTAACACTTAGTTGATTATTTACAAGATAAAGGCTTTCATGATCTACTTCAACATTTACATAAAATGTATATCATTATATAAGTTATTGTAAGGTCATGACCTTCTAATAAGTTTTGTAAGTACAAGTGATAATCATTTGAAAGTCATTACTTCCTCATGATGTACACAGGAGGGTTTCTCATACACATAAGTCACCACAAATACTATCATGTGGTATATGTAATAAAATCTACCATGGATCATATCAAAGAATAAAGTTTTCACCTCAAACTTATCTATGATAAAGAAGAATGTATTACGAGGGATTTCACTTGGAACTTCTTCATGAAGAAAAACTAACCTTTTTACTTCTTTGTCAAGTTTATTTCTAATAAGGTGTCAAAAATCCCTCTAAATGTGAAATATATCCTCTATCTAATTCCTCTCTTTGTCCAAGGTTGCCTCTAATGAATTATTATGATCCTGGTTCAACAAGTATCCATCTATCTAGGAATGGTGTGGTCTAGATATCCTTGGTTCATATGGAACTTCATCCCATGAATCATAGTCCCCTTAATTGTGATAATTTTTTGATTAGTGGAGAAACCATCTCAGCATAGTCTACTCCTTCTAGTCCAATATGACCAAGATTCTTAGAAGAGAACTAAAACATATAATCTATATTCTCTCTCTTAGATAGATCTACCAAAATCCCTCTCATTATGTAAGGATACTCATATTCGCTAGCATGCCTAATGTACCATTCTACTTTTCCTACAACAAAATTCTTGGAGATAAGAGAAAAGATCAAGGCAAAATGAATCTTTATAGTATGCATTGAAATACAAACAAGAGGCAGATACTATAATGAGTAGATAAATGTAAATACTCTAGGATAATAAATACTTATCTACACATTAAAATCATTACTACAAGTTTCTCTAATGCATAAAATCATAAAATGTCTCCATATATGATGCATGATCATCCTAGGTTGCCTTGTTATCCTGCTCATTTTTGTGGTAATCTGTAGTGTTAACAAAGTTGCAGCATTAACCCATAGTGTTAATTGAGTTGCAACATTAACCAGGTTGTTGTGTT
Source organism: Cupressus sempervirens (assembly GCA_028749045.1). Taxonomy (NCBI): domain Eukaryota; kingdom Viridiplantae; phylum Streptophyta; class Pinopsida; order Cupressales; family Cupressaceae; genus Cupressus; species Cupressus sempervirens. Next base: position 657,041,496 of record CM053784.1, read on the forward strand.
AAGCAGTAGGGTTAATCGAGTTCAATGTTAACCAATCGTATTGATCGAGTTCCTATGTTAATCAAGTTTTCCTTCATGTGTTGAGTGAACTTGAAAGTTGTTGATACTCCGAAGTGGTTTTTTTGATGTTCAATCATGTCTTAGTTCTACCTTTGCCTAAGTTGTCTATGTTTAGTTTCTAGTGTGAGCCAACCTTGGCAATTAATTTGGTTGTATATATTTGATTTCTGTTGTAACCTGACTTTTGGCTTAAATGTGCATTTAATGCAAGGGTTTATTTAATTTTTAACTTACTAGGCCAACCTATGACTTAATTGGGTATAAGTAGGCAGTCTTGTGGAATCTCTAGTAAGAATCATCCAAATTGGAGAAGAGGATGAAGTAGAGGAGAAAACTTTGAGAATGGTTAGTAGCTATAGCTTAGGAAATAAGGAGATTGCTTGGTGGGATTGCAAGGAAAAGTTCAAATCTCCCTTGGAGGTTTCTACCAAAGTGTAGATCTAGACTACCTAAGGTTTGGGTTAGATCTTAAGGGATCTTGTAGAACTATTTTTGTAATTTGATGTAAGTTGGATTTCTTACTAGCCCTTGTCTTCACCAAAAGACTACCTAGGATTCACTCTTTGGCTACTAGGGTTCCTCTTTGTCACCCTAATCTTAGAGGATTTCTAACTCATCCCCTACACCTCTCTATTCAGTTATACCAATGGGTTCCCTACTTGCTTCCACTTTTCAGGTTCTACAACTTTCTCACCAAGTTCACTTTTACACCAACCTTGGCCTTTCCACCTTCTACAAGGAGTGAGAGATTAATTTTAGGGATTCTAGGCCTCATCCATGCTCTTGGTCTTTAAATCCAAAGGTCTTCTTGTCAATTTCTTCAAACTAGTCTAAACTAGCCTAAATAGGCCTACCTAAATTAAGATTCCTAACTAGGTTTTTGGATGATTTATCCTAATTATCCTTAATAAGATGAAAAAATAACCATCAATTTGAATACCCTTTTGGAAAATCTTGACAATTTTTTTGGTCTCATGTCCCCATCTTGTTCGTACACCTCCATGCTACATAGGTGCCTAAAAATAAGGGTTTGTTGAATACCCTAGACAATCTTGTCATGGGAACTTTTCTTCTCACATGTGGCTTCCTTAAAAATCCTCCTCCTTCTCCAACACTCAAATTGAACTACCCAATACATTCAGTCCATCCAAATTAACTTGCTAGCATTGTGATCACCCAACCATGCACCAAAGGCTCGCCTAGGGCATCACATTAAAATAGAAGCCATTCTTTTCTAGACTTATCCCTTGCTATGTACACTATAAAAGGGATCCTCTTCCATATCCCCAAAAATTGTGATGATTTCATGTTGAGGATTTATGGGAGAGCCATTCTTCCAAATGTTGTCAAAACTGAACCAACAAATAGACTAATAACAAAAGATTTTCTAACTATGCACAAATGAACTCTAATCCACTTGAAGTATAAAATAAAAAGTATTGTAACAAAATGAAAAATAAGAATCAAAAATCAAAATGAAGCCTTAAATCCATTGATCCATACATGCAATCAAAAATTTCAAAAAATTGTCAACTTCTGAGGTATATTCTATGGATCCACTTGCAAAACTTCACTTCTTATAACTTCCAACCCTTGGAATGGGTTTAATTTTTGGTTTTATAGGTTCTCTATGAGGTTTCAATTAGTTAATCTAACCATCATGACATGTCCAGATCTTGCTAAAAATGTTATCATGCAACTTTTCAAAGTTGGTGACAACTTTTGTATTTTTGAGCATCTTTGACATTCACCACTTGGAACCTTCCAAGTAGGTCCAATATGACCCATTTATGATGTATGGGCATGATGTAGTCTCTAGATAATTAATTTACAACTTTTTACGATTCAGAACCTAGTTGACAACTTTGGCAATATTGAGCCAAATGATAAACTATGACCTTCACCCTATGAAAAATGATGTAAAAACATCATGGAGAACATAGTATCCTCAAATCCTTACCTCCTTGACACTCCTAGGGTATATGATCCATTACCCTATATTTCCACCTAAACCACTAAACAAAAATAATATAAAGAAACTAAAACCAAACCACCTAGAGAAGATTGAACATTGAACCTAGTCAAATCCACCTAGGAATAAACCCAACCATGACTTTCTAAGGTCCACACACACACACCTAACTGACTTGGCTAAGGTTAGTACAAGCCAAAAAACTAAAGTATAGAGCTAGGATTAGGAGTTAAATTAGGTGCTCCTACACCATAATCACCTAAAAATAAAAAATTCAATCCACCCTTAGATTGAGAAAGCTAGATTCTATGCCCAACTTCTTGAAGTTTGTTTCCTTGATCCAAGTAGTCTCTGCATCTACTTGGACATGCCACTTGACAAGGTGTTCCCAATAAGTAGTAGCCCTAGTCTTCTTGTTGATCTTTGATTCAAGTACTTTTTAGTTGGCTTAGGTAATGGAGAGGTCAAATTTAGTTCTTCCACATCTTGAGTGACCTCCTTGAGTATTTGATCAACATCTAGATCAACAACATTGAAAATTGGTGATAACCTAATATCTTCAAGAAGTTCCACCTTGTAGGCATTGTTACCATATTTGGCCAGTATTTGGCAAAGTCCCAATATTATCATCTGAATATTATGAGGAACTCCCTTCTGCAACCTTACCTTTTTAAGATGGACCATCACAAGATCCCCAACTTGGAATTTCACATCCCTTTAACTGTCATCCACCTTGTGCTTGAGTTTCTCAGCATTGTTAGTTAAGATTTTCCTTACTGATTCATGAACTTCCTCATGGATTAGTCAAAGTACTTAGCATATCCATTTCCTTTGGCACCATCCTTCAATTCTCTTAGTTCAAACACCCCTCTAGGATGCAACCAATAGATAATTTCAAAAGGGCTCTTACCATTTGATCTATTGACTACATCATTATATGCATATTTAGTCTACCCAATGAGTTGATCCCAAACCTATCCATATTCCTTAGTAAGAAATCTTAACAAGTTACTAAGACTCCTATTTATGACCTTAGTTTGGCCATTAGTCTGAGGATGAGAGGTAGATCCAAAAGACATATTTGTACCTAGTTTGTGCCATAGTTTTTTTTTTTTAAATGGCTAATGAACTTTGTGTCCCTATTTGAAACAATACTTAGGGTTAGACCATGGATCCTTACCACCTCTTTAAAGAAAAAATGTCCAATCTAACAAGCATCATGGATTATCTTACAAGAAATAAAATGTGCCATTTGTTGAATCTATCCACTACAGCATAAATAATGTCAAACACTTTCTTATTCCTTGGTAATCTAAACACAAAGTCCATGCTTAAAAACTGACATGGTCTACTAGGAATTTTTAGGGGCTAATAGAGACCTACATTGCAAGATGTGCCTTTTGCCTTTTGACATACAATACAATACTCCACATATTGTCTGACATCCCTATTCATTTTAGGTCAAAAGTAGAACCTAGTAACTAATTCTCTTATCTTGTTGACTCCAAAGTGACCACTAAGTGCCCCATTATGATTTTCTTGAATCAAATTCTCCCTCATTTATCCAACAAGAACACATAGTTGACTACCTGTAAATAAAAAATCATTTGTAAAGTGTATTCAGAATATCCACCATGGAAATAGTTCTTATACTCCTTGAATACCTTGTAAATGTCTGCAAAATCTTCATCATCAACACAAAGGCCTTGAAGCTATCAATCCTAATGCTTTTTTAGGAGTCTCCTACTTAGTGCATCAATTACCTTATCCTACACCCCTTTCTTGTGTGTGATGTTAAAAGTACATGCTTCTAGATATTCTACCCATTTCATGTGCTTGTTGCTGAGTTTGTCTTGGGAGTTGAAGAAACTGAGGGCCTAATTATCAAAATATTGCACAAAATCCTTTGGAAGTAAGTAATACCTCCACTTCCTTAAAGCTTGGTCTAGAGTATACAACTCTAGTTCATAGGAAGAGTACATCCTCTTTGCATCATTTAGTTTCTCACTATGAAAAGACACTAGCCTCCCTTCTTGGCTTATGACCACCCCAATTGCCACATTGCTAGTATCACACTCCACTATAAAGAGCATGTCAAAATTAGGTAGAAAAAGAATAGGTTGAGTTTCTATCCTCTTCTTGAGTGTCTCAAAACCATCATTTTCTTGAGGAGTCCAATAATACTTTTTCTTCATTCCACCTTTGATAGTGTCTAACATAGGATCACAAATAGCATTGAAATTTTTGATAAATTTTCTATAATACTAGGTCAAACCATGAAAACTTCTCACCTCTATTGCAACTTTGGGAGTAGGCTAGTTTAGGATGGTATCCACCTTACTCTAATCCATCTTGAGGTTCCCTTAAGATAAAACAAACCCAAGGTACACCAGCTCCTACTTCATGAACTCACACTTCTCCAAATTGATCATTAGCTTTTCTTCATGCAATTTCTTGAAAAAAATTTAAATTCTTGATATCCTCTGACATAATGCAAGTAGTGAGAATCCCAAAAGGATATGTCCTAGCCCTTAGCAAATAACCACACAGTAGAAACAAAATAGGAATAAAAGATTTGATACCAAATTACAATAATTTATTCATAAAATAATTGTTACATGAAATTGCTATGCTATAAGGCCTTCCCAATTATAGACAAATACAAAGAAATTACAATAACAGTTATGCAAGATCCAACTTAAATCCTAGCTAGTCCAGATCCACATTCTAGTAGAAACTTCCTAAGAATACACAACTTGTGCTCACAAGCCCACCAAGCAATCTCTTTGTTTTCCAAGTTGTAGCTACTAGCTCTTCTCATAATTTATCCAAGATCAAAGTGAAAACTACCTCACATTCATTTCTTTTTCCACACATTCACAACTCCATCACAATCCTACCATAAACTACCTAACATTCGACACTCTATCCACAAACTCCGAGAAAATTACTCTTTAGCTACTCCCACACTCACTCCTCCTCCTCTAAATAAATAATCCCTCCATGAATGAATGCATAAGAGACTCCAAAAGATCACTTAATTATACCCAACTAAGCCACAAGTTGGCCACAACACAAATTAAACACCCATACATAAATTAAATGCCAAAAATTGGCCTCCAACAGAAATTAAATGCCTAAAAATTGATACCCAAAGAAAATTGTGATATCTCATAGTTCCAATTGAATGAGAACTCATGCTTCAAATTGAAGGTATTAATTTAGGTCCTCTACAACCCCTAAAATGAACAAAGCCTGATTCATTACGGATATCTATGCATCCATCCAAAAATTCATGCACAGAAACCTATTGCGCAAATTGCTAGAAATTGATACTCTAGGAGAATTGCCATATCTACCAACTTATGAAGAATTCGGACTTGCATGAAATGTCCCTTTACTGATTTTATATGATATTTCATCCCTCTAATAATATTTTCATAATCAAACAACTAATATCACAAAGATCCACCAAATTTCTCAAGAAACCCCAAATCGGGTATGCCAAAAATAGTGCCAAAAGCTTCATAGCTTCACCTATTATTAATAAATCTGAAAGTGGAAATTTTTAAAAAAATTTGAGCAGAATAACAGCCTATAAAATGAAATTTCTAGATCTGTATAACATGCACACAATAGCTCCCAAATGGAGGACAAAAACAATGCTCATTGGGCTCCCGAAAATAGCACAAAATAGCCCGAAATCACCACAGAAACTTAATAATCTATCAAAGAATTATAATCATATCCAAATACATATTTTCAGCTCTATTTTAACATTTAAAAGTCTGATATACAGCAGCAACCCAAACTGATATGAAATACTCAACCGGAAACACCAAACTCTTACAAAAAATACACCCGAAAACTCACAAATCTGCACTGTTCAGCACAAAGGCAAACTCTGCATGAGCATGCACATGGAATGGCTTCAAACTCACATCCTTAGCCTTCCTAGAAACCTCCAAACTCTTGTTCTTGGGTCTCCCTAAAAACTTGCAAACTTTCATTCTTGGGTCTCCTTCTCCATAGGTTTGGCAGCCTCTGAAGAATAACAAAGAAATGAGCGAAAATCAAGTTCTGGAATGAGCCCAAAATGCCTCCAAACACCTTAAAAGAGGGCATAACCCTAACTCACATCCAAGAGGGGTTAATCAAAAATATTTTAATAATAATTTTCGTTTATTAGTCCATTTGCTTCCAAAGATTATCCCCCTTTGCTGAAACTTCACCTTTTTGGGCCTGCCTGCCTTAGCAAAGATTATTATTTTTAATTATTTGAAAAGGGGACATGACAAGTCCTCCCCTCCCAAATATTGCTTGTCCTCAAGAAATGGCTGAACAATAAACCAATCAATCCACCTAGATCCCAAATGTAGTCATGAACTATACTACTGCCAATTAACACAGGCTCCTGCAATATCCTCTGCAATATGACCAAGAGGAATCCATAATCAAACTGAAAATTATAGCTCAACCAAACTCCAAAATCACCACTGCCATAGTCAAAAACCCATGAGACACAAACTCTTAGAACATCAGAACCCAAGTAAAGGGTACAAATCAAACTGCCAACACAGTAAATACCATCAACGTATCCCACTGGCCTATACGGAATGTACAATCCAACTCTGCAACAATGGTGAATGCTCTCGAATGAAACTGTACCAAGTATGGAGAATCCACACACTGTACAACTCTTGCAGTCAACACAACTCTGCAAATCACTATCCACTATCTCATAACCATAACTTCCATGCACTACTGATGGTAAAAAGACATTACAAGATAAAGAGCAGGAAATGGAACCCAAACCAAGTTTGTCTGCCATCAACTCCTCAGCACAAGGATCAAATGCTAATTGATGTACATACCCTGCAATATAATGTTGATAAAAAAAACCAACCTCAGTCAACATCTCACCATGAACAAGTGATACAACCCATTGTGACTGATCACCAGCTAAGTCAGGAGATGTCATAGCCAAAGGAGTAGAATCAATAACAACACCCGCTGAAGCATCACTCCAAAACTCCTGCTCTAAGTCATGTATTATCAAGCTATCAACTGCAAGACCTATCGCCATGTCATGCCCATCACAACTCTCATCCCGAGGCATCAAACTATCCCATAACTGATGATAAGCACTAGGAACCAAAGTACATCTCTGTATCGTCATCTCATCAACATGGTCATGAGCATATCTCACAATGTAATGTCGATAGAATGAACCAATCTCAATCAGTGGCTCAGACTGCAATACAGATGTAACTAACTACAATTGATCACTAACCAAGTTGGAATTGACTACTACCTCTGAAGACATCACTAAGGGAGTAGTATAACTAGCAGGAACCATGCCAACTGTCGGCTCACCAACATCACACATGGTCTTTGATACATCATCTCTAATCTTCGTGCCATTAGTACTAGAGGTCACCACCATGTCAGGCATACCACAACAATCTGTTGCAACACCCAACTCAACTAAACCTGACTCTAGTGGAGATAAACTTGATATGCCAATGTTAGTATCAAGGATGGATGCATCCCCATCTCCACTATCTTTGACAATCTCGACCATGGACATCCTCGAATTACCAGACACCATAGCTTGTGACTGTATAGAATCTAGTAAAGATTGTAGTTGCTCTAACTCCATGGTCACCTTAGCCAAATGAAATTGTGACTCCTTGAAAGCCAACAGTGTACTCTCAAGAATCTCAGAAGTCACCTCAAGCTGCTCAGTAAGCTCACTCACCTCATCTTCCTTGTCCAACAATGCATCATATGTTGTACTTCCCCACTCCATAAGATAATCTTTGTTGGCTACCAACTGCATATAATTCTGTCTCAAAATCTGAATAGCCTCCCATTAAGAGTAGATCTCTATCAAGGAAAGATAACTGCCTTTCTGCTCATGACTAGTAGGAGAACCCCATCCATAAACTACTAACAACTGACGAGCAGCATCGAAATGCTGGCAAGTGACAGCAATGTCTTGGTCACTAACTCTCAACTAATTAGACACATGATGGCACTGGCTTGACTGTCTCCTACAAACCTCCTCTAATGCACTATCTAAAGGAGTATCCTCAAAGTTACTAGTCTCTAGAGTATTACCATCCATATCCTATGAATCAAATCTAAAGCTCATATCAACATACGGAGTATCAAAAACATTAGCACTGCTGTCCAACTCCTTTGTACCCAAGGAAACTAAGTCTTCAAAACTACCCACTGCATCCTCCTGGATGTCATCAATGCCAATATGATCCTAAGACTCATCTGTACACACTGCCAAATATGAAATATCATCAACACATTCCAGCAAGTATGGTCGACTGGATATATGAACAAAGCCCAACACTGATGTATAAAAACTAATACCAACATCGGATAAGCTAATGGCACAAGAAAAGACAACACCGTGCAATCTTCTAATCAAATCCATGATAGCACCCAAACAATCACTACTACCAAAAAGTGTTAAAGATTTCCAGTCAACTAAATCCCAAATGCCAATATAGCAATCTCGAGTCCATATCCGTAAACTATAATCAGTTGGTAACTCAAGAAAAATCCTCACCTGAGTAATATGACCAATACCAACTAATTCCACATACCTGTCTGACATTATCCCTATATCATGGATGTGAATGCAAGATGAACTCACAATATTATGAATGTCCACATATGATCTACCATTCATAGAAAGTTGAGTATTAGGAGTGCAAGATGAAACTAAACTCAATTCCATGCCATGCTTATCCCCATGTCTCTCCCAGTCTTGTAATGCCAATGGAGTATTCACAAAAGAAGCTCGAGTGTCCTCAAGCTCGTGAGAAAGCCTGTCAACTTCCTCCTCCTTCCTCCTCAAGGCATCTGAATAGTCTCTGACAAGGCTAAGAAGATGGTCACGATCTGATAAAAGATGTAAATAACTCAACTTCATCGTTCCCATTCCTTCCCTAATCGCTTGTAAATCAACACAAGGAGACTTTTCCTGAACTCCCTTATGTCTACCCTGTAACTGAATCATCTGAATGTGATCCTCTATCATATCCCGCATCCTGTCATGATGAGATAATGAAGTCACAATACTATCTTTGTTCACCTTCAGCTAGCTAGACAAATCATGTGAAGTACTACCTGCCTCAACCTCATGTGATGAAGCATCTAACTATGCTTGGTACTCTTTCTCAGAAAAGTCATGAATGCTCAATGTCTGCTCATCTCTACCAGGTATCTCACCATCATGCACAACAACATCCTCATAATCATCATCTAAACCCACTACCTCCTGTGGTAGAGTAGAATCTAAGACCTTTGCCTGGCTATAAGCTAGTTTCTCAAACTCCTCATGTAAGTTCTTGGGAATTGTGTCATAACCAATTTTCTTTTTTTCTAAGCCATAACTACTAGCTCTTCTCAAACTTTATCCAAGATCCAAGTGTAAACTATCTCACATTTGGTGCTTTGTCCACACATTCACAACTCTATCACAATTCTACTATAAATTGTCTCACATTCGAAACTTTGTCCACAGACTCAGGAAAACTCGCTCTTTAATTGTTCCCACACTCACTCCTCCTCCTCTAAATGAATAATCCATCCATGAATGAATCCCTAAAAGAATCCAAAAGAACTTTTACTTATACCCAACTAAGCCACACGTCAGCCACAACACAAATTAAATGCTAAAAGTCAGCCTTCAACATAAATTAAATGGCTAAAAGTTGATACCCAAGAAAAATTGTGATATCTCATAGCTCTGATTGAATTAGAACTCATGCTTTGAACTAAAGATATTATTTTAGGTCCTCTAAAACCTCTAAAATGTGCAAAGACTAATTCATTAAGGATATCTACACATCCATCCTGAAAGTCATGCACAGAAACCTGTTGCGCAAATTGCCAAAAATTGATGCTCCAGGAGAATTTGCATATATCCCAACACATAAAGAATTAGAACTTATGCCTTTAATAAAAGATATTAGGGTAAGTGCACAAAGTTGTGGTGCCAAAAGGGGGGTATAAGTGGACACCTTTTTCCTAAAATCTGCAAATTTTGAACTTCAACAAGAATTTGAAGATAGTTACGCTCAAAATTTTCAGATATGAATAAAACAAAAGTCGTAGTCCTTTGAATCTAGTTTCTAAACTACTAATTTTTTTCAAAATGGTTTAGTTTTAGGTTCTCAAAAAAGGGGGCCACAAAAAGTGGTACAATTTATTCCAAAAAAACATAACATAGTACAAAGTGTGGCCCCCCTAAAATTTTAACTTTTTTTTTGAAATTCTTTAATCGCTCTAGTCAAAAGTTACTTAACACTATGTAGTTTATCCCAGATTTTTCGAGTAATTTTATAATGTGTATTTTTTTTTTTATGAATTTTTTAACTAGACACATCCCAAAAATGTGAAATATCTGTGTGCTCCCCCTAGAAATAATTGAAAACTAATCTAAAATCAAAACTTTTTTTTTTCAAAGTGTGTAGAATGGAGTCTAGTTTCTAAAAAATTAAGTTATTAAAAAATTTGATGAACGAGCTAAAATCTATAGCCCAATTAGTACGTGGTGGTTTTTGACAAAAAATGAACATACATTCAAAAGAAATTATAGATGAAAGGCTTGAAATAATTCAAATTAAAAATAAATTATATGGTTAGATAGCTAACACAGAGATCTATAATGCTATGTAACCTGATCTTATTGATACCCAACCATGAGAAATCTTGAAGGGGAGCATAGAAGAAAAAATAATCATTTTTTGTATGTTTCCTGGAAAACACATCTTAGGCTTGTTCATCAAATCCAAACCTTTGGGTTGGATCTCCAAGGAAAAACCAAGCCTTAGGCTTGGGTTTAATTAAGGTTTAAATAGCGTGTGCGCCCTATAGCACATACGCCCTATAGCGCACACATGCTATTTAAACCTCAGTTCTAAATAGCGTGTGCGCGCTATATTGCACATGCACTATTAAGATCTAAGTTACAAAAGAGAACTATGTGGGGGGGGGGATAGGAGAATGGCTATGTGTGTGCATGAAAGAGCTAGAGAGAAAGTAGGGGATAGGAGAGGGGAGAGAGTACAGGATGGGAGAGAGAAAGTGAGAAAGAGTAGGGGTGGAAAAGAGAGTATAGGATGAGAGAGAGAGAGAGAGAGAGAGAGTAGGGGTGGTAAAGAGAGGAAGTGTGAGAGAGAGTAGGGGTGGAAAAGAGAGAGTGCAGGATGGGGGAAAGAGATTTAAAGTAGGGGATGGGAGAGAGAAGAAGTGTGAGAGAGAGTACAGGTTGGGAGAGAGAGATTAAGAGTAGGGGATGGGGGAGAGAGAGAGTAGGTGATGGGAGAAGAAGTGGGAGAGGAAGAAATTGAGAGAGAGGAGGATGGGAGTGCATGTGTTTGAAAGAGAGAGAGTATGGAATGGGAGAGGGGGAAGACAAAGTAGCTCAAGAGAGAGTAGGGGATGGAAGAGAGAGTAGGCGATGGGAGAGGGAGTGGGAGTGGGAGTGGGAGAGGGAGAGAGAGGGGGGAATAGAAATGTGTGTGTGTGTGTGTGAGAGAGAGAGAGAGAGTAGGGGATAGGAGAAAGTGTGAAAATTTAAGACAGACTAGAGGGTAGAAAAGAGAGAGAGAGAGTGGAGAGGGAGAGAGTGAGAGTGAGAGAGAGAGAGAGAGAGAGTAGGCCGTGGGAGAGGGAGAGCAAGTGAGAGAAAAATTAGGGGATGGAAGAGGAGAGAGGGGGGATGGGTGTGTGTGTGAAAGAGAGAGAGTCAAGAATGAGAGAGGGGAGAGAGAGAGATAGAGAGAGTAGGAAATGGTAGAGGGATGGGGGAGAGAGAGAGAGAGAGAGAGAGAGAGAGAGAGAGAGAGTAGGTGGTAGGAGAGGGAGTGGGAGGGAGAGAGAGGCGGAATGGAAGCATTTAAGATTGATAGAGTAGGGGATGGGAGAGAGTAGGTAGTGGGACAAGGACTGTGAGAGAGAGAGAGAGGGGGGGAATGGGAATGTGTATTTATTTATAAGAGAGATAGAGTAAAGGATGGGAGAGAGTGTGAGAGTTTGAGAGAAAGTAGTAGGGGATGGGAGAGAGAGTGAGAGTAAGGGATGGGAGAGAGAGAGAGAGAGAGAGAGAGAGAGAGAGAGAGAGAGAGAGAGAGAGAGAGAGAGAGAGAACTTGAGAGAGAGAGATAGTAGGTGGTAGGAGAGGGAGTGGGAGAGGGAGAGGGAGAGGGAGAGAAATAGTGGGGATGGGAGTGTGTGTGACAAATGTAGAGAGTAGGGGATGGGAGAGAAGAAGAAGAGTGGGGGGATAAGAGTGTGTGTATCTATGAAAGTGAGAGAGTAGGGGATGGGAGAGAGTATGAAAGTGCGAAAGTAGGGGGTGGTAGAGAGAGAGTACAACGATGGGGGAGAGAAAGTAGGTGATGGGAGAGGAAAAGAGAGAGGGGGGATGGGACTGTGTGTGTAAGAGAGACAAAGCAGGAGATGGGAGAGAGTGTGAGAGTGTGAGAGTAGGGGGTGGCAGAGAGAGAGAGTACGATGATGGGGGAGAGAAAGTAGGAAGTGGGAGAGGGAAAGAGAGAGGGGGGATGTGGGTGTATGTGTAAGAGAGATAGAGTAGGGGATGGGAGAGAGTGAGAGTGTGAAAGATCAGGGGACGAGGGAGAAGAGAGAGAGTAGGGGATGGGGGAGAGTGTGAGAGTGTGAGAGAGTAGGGGATGGGAGATGAGAGAGAGAGCAGGGGATGGGGGAGAGAAACTAGGCAATGGGAGAGAGAGTGGGAGAGGCAGAGAGAGCTTGTACAAGATGGGAGAGAGAGATTAGAGAGGGAGAGAGAGAACTTGAGAGAGAGAGATAGTAGGTAGTAGTAGTGTGTGTGTGAGAGAGTAGGGGGTGCTAGAGAGAGTATGATGATGGGGGAGAGAAAGTAGGTGGTGGGAGAGGGAGAGAGAGGGGGAATGAGAATGTGTGTAAGAGAGACAAAGTAGGGGATGGGAGAGAAGAGAGAGAGTAGGTGATGGGGGAGAGAAATTAGGTGGTAGGAGAGGGAGAGGGAGAGAGATAGGGGGATAAGAGTGTGTGTGAGAGATCTAAAGAGCCCGGGATGGGAGAGGAGAGGGGATGAGAGAGGTAGAGAGAGTAGGTGGTGGGAGAGGGAGAGTGAGAGAGAGTAAAGTATGGGAGAGAGTAGGAAGAGAGAGAGGGATGGGATGGGAGAGAGAGTAGGGGGGATAGAGAGTAGGGAGGATGGGGAGTGATGTGTTTTGAAAGGAAGTGTGAGATAGAGTATAGGTTGGGAGAGAGAGATTAAGAGTAGGGGATGGGGGAGAGAGAGAGTAGGCAATGGGAGACAGAGTGGGAGAGGAAGAACTTGAGAGAGAGGAGGATGGGAGTGCATGTGTGTGAAAGAGAGAGAGTATGGAATGGGAGAGGGGGAAGACAAAGTAGCTCAAGAGAGAGTAGGGGACGGAAGAGAGAGTAGGTGATGGGAGAGGGAGTGGGAGAGGGGGAGAGAGGGGGGAATAGAAATGTGTGTGTGTGTGTGTGTGTGTGTGTGTGTGTGTGTGTGAGAGAGAGAGAGAGAGAGAGAGAGAGAGAGAGAGAGAGTAGGGGATAGGAGAGAGTGTGAAAATTTAAGAGAGACTAGAGGGTAGCAGAGAGAGAGAGAGTGGAGAGGGAGAGAGTGAGAGTGAGAGAGAGAGTAGGCAGTGGGAGAGGGAGAGAAAGTGAGAGAAGAAGTAGGGGATGGAAGAGGAGAGAGGGGGGATGGGTGTGTGTGTGTGAAAGAGAGAGTCAAGAATGAGAGAGGGGAGAGAGAGATAGACAGAGTAGGAAATGGTAGAGGGATGGGAGAGAGGGAGAGAGTGAGAGAGGGAGTGGGAGGGAGAGAGAGGTGGAATGGAAGCATTTAAGAGAGATAGAGTAGGGGATGGGAGAGAGTAGGTAGTGGGACAAGGATTGTGAGAGAGAGAGAGAGGGGGTGAATGGGAATGTGTATTTATTTATAAGAGAGATAGAGTAAAGGATGGGAGAGAGTGTGAGAGTTTGAGAGAAAATAGTAGGGGATGGAGAGAGAGTGAGAGTAAGGGATGGGAGAGAGAGAGAGAGAGTAGAGAGGAAGAAAGAGAACTTGAGAGAGATAGATAGTAGGTGGTAGGAGAGGGAGTGGGAGAGGGAGAGCGAGATGGAGATAAATAGTGGGGATGGGAGTGTGTGTGATAGATGTAGAGAGTAGGGGATGGGAGAGAAGAAGAAGAGTGGGGGTATAAGAATGTGTGTATCTATGAAAGTGAGAGAGTGTGAAAGTGTGAAAGTAGGGGGTGGCAGAGAGAGAGTACAACGATGGGGGAGAGAAAGTAGGGGGTGGGAGAGGAAAAGAGAGAGGGGGGATGGGAGTGTGTGTGTAAGAGAGATAGAGTAGGGATGGCAGAGAGTGTGAGAGTGTGAGAGTAGGGGGTGGCAAAGAGAGAGTACGACGATGGGGGAGAGAAAGTAGGCAGTGGGAGAGGAAAAGAGAGAGGGGGGATGGGAGTGTGTGTGTAAGAGAGACAGAGCAGGGGATGGGAGAGAGTGTGAGAGTAGGGGGTGGCAGAGAGAGAGAGTACGACGATGGGGGAGAGAAAGTAGGCAGTGGGAGAGGGAAAGAGAGAGGGGGGATGGGGGTGTATGTGTAAGAGAGATAGAGTAGGGGATGGGAGAGAGTGAGAGTGTGAGAGAGTAGGGGATGGGAGAGGAGAGAGGGAGTAGGGGATGGGGGAGAGTGTGAGAGTGTGAGAGAGTAGGGGATGGGAGATGAGAGAGAGAGAAGGGGATGGGGGAGAGAAAATAGGTGGTGGGAGAGAGAGTGGGAGAGGCAGAGAGAGCTTGTACAAGATGGGAGAGAGAGAAAGTAGAGAGGGAGAGAGAGAACTTGAGAGCAAGAGATAGTAGGTAGTAGTAGTGTGAGTGTGAGAGAGAGTAGGGGGTAGTAGAGAGAGTACGATGATGGGGGAGAGAAAGTAGGCGGTGGGAGAGGGAGAGAGAGAGGGGGAATGGGAATGTGTGTAAGAGAGACAAAGTAGGGGATGAGAGAGAAGAGAGAGAGTAGGGGATGGGGGAGAGAAATTAAGTGGTAGGAGAGGGAGAGGGAGAGAGATAGGGGGGATAAGAGTGTGTGTGAGAGATCTAAAGAGTCGGGGATGGGAGAGGAGAGGGGGTGAGAGAGGTAGAGAGAGTAGGTGGTGGGAGAGGGAGAGTGAGAGAGAGTAAAGGATGGGAGAGAGTAGGAAGAGAGAGAGGGAGGGGATGGGAGAGAGTAGGGAAGATAGAGAGTAGGATGGGGAGTGATGTGTTTAGAGATAGTGTGTACGCACTAGAGTGCTTACAAGCTTTATAGGGCGTACGTGCTATAGTGCGTACACACTATCTCAAATCACCAAAAAATGGTCAAAACCCAACCTTGGGGCCCATTTCATCCATTTTTAACTTTTGGTCTATTATGCTCTCTATTATTCCGACAAAAAACATGGGTTTCAACATAGCAAACACTATTTCAACACTTTTGGAAGCAAGCAAACACCAAATTCAATCATTGGATACGTGATTTGAAGAATTTTTTAATATTCCTTTAATAGAAAAGGTTAGTGCAATCCATTTTAAATATTGTTTGTCGATATATAGATACAAATTTGATTATAATTTGATATGTTATGTAATATAGAGTGAATTCATTGAAAATTGTATGTTTGAATGAAATGTTATTTCGAAATGGTTAGAAATTTGACAAGTCATTTGATATATATTGTGTATTCGTTCAAATAATTATAATT